>CAJQUN010000219.1:0-600000 GCA_907163345.1 Haberlea rhodopensis
CTCTTAATCTACAAGGTCCTTGCAAGTGTAAATCCAAGACAAACCTTCAAAGAGTCCAAGGAAAGTGTAGAGATTTGTAGTGAGCTAAGGTGTACTATGTGCCTTGCTAGCTGAAATAAGCTTCATATACTGGCTTAAAAAATGAAATGCAAAGGCACATGAAATTTATATCAGATTCAAATGCCAATTTACATGTACATGCAAGTCTCTTCATATCAAATTCAAGTGCATGCAAATGTTGGGATATGCCCTAAGACAAGTCATTAGATAATGTTTAAGACTTACAATGTTTATGTTTTATGAATGGCAATTCATTATTATATATTATTCTTTTAACTGTGCATTGTGAATTATATATGTAATGTCCTTAGAATAATATTGTATTATTCTTAAAGATGTCCCTAGTCAAGTATTATCATGAATATGGATAATGATAATACGTAGAGACTAGTATATGTTGATTGATGAATTGTTCATTGATATGAGATATCAAATCAACATATGGGTACATGTTAGAGAACGATGTACTGGACAGACCCAGCATGAGAATGCAACATGGATAGTTATATGATCATCATATGCAAATTCTCATAGTGATAATAATGTATGAAATCCTTACGACTTGTGATCATCAGAGATCCCAACATAAGGAGTTATGTATCTTGATATCGTCAAACGTTACCCGTAACAGGGTATACTATAAAGGCGACTATTGGATACACTACGAATTATGTAGAGGGATGTTGACTGATCGAGATAGGATTTGTCCCTCCTATATAACAGGAGATGTGTTAGGCCCTTGATCAAGTGAGAACTAAAATGCATGGCCATGCTCGAATGAGTCGATATGAGATATCGAGCTTATTCGTTTATTCTAGTTCTACTTGGGATCAAGAATAAAGATTAGATATACGAGTATGACTATTCCATGACCCGTGTTCAATCTAAACACAAAGGACAAAGGGATTAAGCTACATGGTTAATATTATCACAAGTTCTAAAGGTTATGTCGAGTCATTGACATTCTTGTAATTTGGGTAGCATTGATGTGTTGCTAGATACCGCTCAATGCTTGGGACGTAAAATGAGATTTTATGTCACTGCCAACATTACAAGATCCTATCGGGTCGCACAAAAGATTAAATCGAGAAGGGAAATTAAATTCATGAGATGAATTAAATAATTAAGAGGAGTCTTAATTAATAATCATAATGATTAATTAAATCATGGGCTTAAGCCCATGAGGCTTTATGAAAGCCTTTAATTAATCATATAAAATATGATTGCAAGGGTTTTAATTAGGATTAACACTTCATAACACAAAACCTAACTCTATAAGCCTCTCGGCCGCGAGACTCACGAGCTTCACCGCCGCCGCCGATCGTGTGGTGGTTTTGAGGTTTTGCTTGGTCGTCGTTGTTCGGTTTTGATTCGAGAATAAGTCTAGCAACTTATTCTTGAATATCCCTTCACCCGATTTGATCGTGTGGATACCGTAGAGACGAAGGTGAAAACTTTCGTTTGTGACTCGGAGTTCGTTGGACGTGCTGCTCCGTGGATTCTGCTTCAAACACGCTACAAGGGTGAGACCTTCGTATTCCTTTATCTGATATGATAACCTATGTATAGATCTGCTGGTTTGTAATCCTAAAATTTTATTCCGCTGCGTTGTATGCTCATGGGATTACTTACAGTGGTATCAGAGCCGTGTACAAGGCTCATATCGGATTTATGTGATTAAATTGTGTTAATCATATTAGAATTAATATTGCATGCTATTAAAACTGTTTAAATTCATATATGATATGAAATTAATTTTAGTTTATGAAAATCATCGTAATAATTATATTTGATATAATTGGCGAATAATAATATATATTGAGCATCAATTTTTCGGCCACCACCATCACAATGTCACCACGGCTAGCCACATGAGGGCTAGGGTTTTCGAACCCTTGGCTCGAGATGGCTTAGTCGTTGTGGCTAATAATTGTGCATGGAAGTGTCGAAAATTAATTAGGGTTTAGAACCCATTGGACGTGACGGCTAGCTCATGACGGCTAGGGTTTCGAACCCTAATAGCCGTGCATGGCTCGGCCATCATCGCCTTATTTTCTAAAGTTTTGAGACGTGGATGAGTTTTGAACTCTTTGACTCGATAATGGTTCACGCATGCATGGATTAGTAACTTTACCACATGAGAGCAAGGTTTTCGAACCCTTAGCTCGAGATGGTTGAGCGAACCCCGTGCATGGCATGACCATGACTCGTGGCTAACAAATTCCAGCGTTTAAAACAAGATGGCTCGATAAAAACCATAAGGGTGAGAGGCGGCTAGGGTTTGGAACCCTAGCGCCGCCGCCGCACGAGCCAAGGCTCGGCCATGGGCTAGGGTTTCGAACCCTAGGCCCATCTATGGTCCAGCCGAGTGTTTGTGGTTCGAACCATGGTGGTTCAAGTCTTAGTCGCTTTAGTTCGTGGCATGTGATGTCCCGAGCGTACGATAATTTTTTCAAAAATTATTTTACAAGTTTTAATTAGAATTAAATTTAAAATGTTTAGAATTTAATTAATTAAATGTTAATGCATGCTCTATGTGTTGTTTGAGCATGGTGCGTGGTTATAGCCCTTTGACCTATTAGATAGGATTTATGGATGTTTGTATTTATAATACGACCTGCGTGTCGTACCTTTATCTATTTCATTCTAAATGTAATCCCTCCCCTATGTTCCCCTCGAATGTGAATCGAGGAATTCTATATCATGTAAATAGTGTAGTTTATTTTATTGATGGTGATCAATGAAGATGGAGCATCGTGCCGGGATGAGGAGGCCATTCACAAATTGGAGCCAAAGGAAGGTGCTTATGAAGTTACCTTAGGTTGACTCATAGGATTTTCTCATTGGCTTGAGAAAATCATTAGTAGGGGCTATAACCATGTCACGTTTAATTATGTATGTTGATACATGATTTATCTTATGTTTTAGTTTGATAATAGTATTACACATATATATGTATACAACTATATGTAGTGGACATATTTTAAATTATCAAATTAATCATGAGATCAATAAATCCCTCTAAAATATTAAGTTTTAGATGCCTTCCAAAATAAAAGTACTCGTCAATAACTTCGATTGTACATGTGTGGGTTTGCCAAAGCAAAGCACCGTGGCAATCTTAGTAAGGCGCGAAAGGATAAAAGTGATATCCGTTATACTTTAATTGGGTACGACTTAACTAGGTTATCTCAATAGGATTGGGAACCTAGAGGCATGGGTTGGATTATAATTCATTTGATGAATTGAACAAAGTGTTGTTCGTCCAACTATCCAAGAATTATATGTGATGTAATTGACAAAGTGTTGTCTACCTAAATAACCGAGTCTTGGGCGATTAGCCAAAGTTAACTCAAGATTAGGCGAAATATGGATCTTGGCCCACTAAAGGTTTCGAGGGTTGATATTTTTCAAACAAAATAGTGGGAGTATCATTTAATATAAGACCATGTTAAATGATTAAATCATAAACTTATTTTGCATATTTATATTGTAGATATCCATGGCAACTAACAACGTTACTAGCACTTTATCACTGCGATCGGTCCTTGAGAAGGACAAATTAAATGGGACGAATTTCCTAGACTGGCATAGGAACTTGAGGATAGTCCTCAAACAAGAAAAGAAACAATATGTCCTAGAGGAACCCTTGCCCACTGAGGAACCTCCCCTAACAGCTACAAGAGCTAAAAAAGATGCTTACAAGAAGCATCAGAGTGACGGACTTGATGTTGGGTGCCTCATGCTTGCCACTATGAACTCTGAACTTCAGAAGCAACATGAGGAAATGGAGGCGTTCGATATGATCGAACACTTAAAGCAGTTGTACCAACAGCAAGCAAGACAAGAGAGGTATGACGTCTCTAAGGCGTTATTTCAGTGCAGGATGGTAGAAGGAAGCTTAGTTGGAACTCATGTGCTCAAGATGATTGGGTACATTGAGAATCTGGACAAGCAAGGTTTTCCATTGGACCAAGAGTTGGCCACCGATGTAATCTTGCAATCGTTGCCTGAGAGCTTCAGTCAATTTGTAGTAAATTACAATATGACTGACATGGAAAAGACTCTACCACAATTGCTTGGTATGTTGAGAACATATGAAGCAAATACTAAGAAGACTAAGGCCACAAATGTCCTTATTGTGAATAAGGGCAAAGGAAGGGCCAAAGCTAAAGGCAACAAGAAAGCAAAGAAGGTGTTTGCTAAATCTAAGCCAAAGTCTTCTGCACTGAAGCCAAAGGGAGGGATAGCAAAGGAAGGGAACTGTTTCCATTGCGGTGAGACCGGCCATTGGAAAAGAAACTGCAAAGTATATCTGGAGGATCTAAAGAAAGGAAGTGTGACTTCCGCTTCAGGTATTTTTGTTATAGAAGTCAATTTATCTACTTCTTCATCATGGGTATTAGATACTGGATGTGGATCTCACATTTGTGTAAATGTGCAGGACCTCAAAAAGAGTAGATTGTTGGCGAAAAGCGAAGTTGATCTCCGAGTTGGAAATGGAGCAAGAGTTGCTGCATTAGCTATAGGAGATTATCATTTAGCTTTACCTTCTGGTTTATCATTGATTTTAAAAGACTGTTATTTTGTGCCTTCAATTACTAAAAACATAATATCTATTTCTTGTTTAGACAAGTATGGTTTTTCATTTATAATAAAGGACAACTGTTGTTCTATTTATTTGAATGATATGTTTTATGCTAGTGCACAAATGGTGAATGGTCTTTATGTATTAAATCTGGATATGCCTATCTATAACATAAATACTAAAAGGATTAAAAATAATGATTGTAATCCGACTTATCTCTGGCACTGTCGCTTGGGCCACATAAACGAGAACCGCATATCTAAACTTCATAAGGATGGAGTATTAGATTCATTTGATTTTGAATCATATGAAACATGCGAATCTTGTTTAATGGGCAAGATGACTAAAGCCCCTTTCAAGGGACATGTTGAAAGGGCAAATGTTTTATTGGGACTAATACATAGTGATGTATGTGGACCAATAAGTACACAAGCTAGAGGTGGTTTTCAATACTTCGTTACATTTACTGATGACCTCAGTAGATATGGGTATGTGTACCTAATGAAACATAAACATGAAACCTTTGAAAAGTTCAAAGATTTCAAGAATGAAGTACAAAACCAACTTGGCAAAAGTATCAAAATCCTTCGATCAGATCGAGGAGGTGAATACTTAAGCCAAGAATTTCATGACTATCTAAAGGAGTGTGGGATAGTCCCACAACTCACTCCTTATACTCCACAATGGAATGGTGTATCCGAGAGGAGAAATCGAACCTTGTTAGACATGGTTAGATCAATGATGAGTCATGCAGATCTTCCGATATCGTTTTGGGGACACGCTCTAGAAACAGCGATTTTCTTACTGAACCGTGTTCCATCTAAATCAGTGGAAAAGACACCATATGAGATATGGACTGGGAAGCGTCCTAGTATGTCTTTTATGAAGATTTGGGGTTGTGAGGCTTTCGTTAGACGTCACGCCACTAACAAACTTGGACCCAAATCTGATAAGTGTTTATTTGTGGGGTATCCTAAGGAAACGAAAGGATACTATTTCTATTATCCCACCGAGAACAAAGTAGTTGTTGCTCGGACTGGTGTATTTCTTGAAAGAGAATTTATTTCTAGAAAAACCAGTGGGAGAAAAATAGAACTTAGTGAAGTTCAACCACAAGAAAACACTGAACCTGAGATTGAGATGGAAACAGAGCAGGCACCGCAAGCTGTTGTGGAAGAAGCACCTGCTCAAGAGACACAAGCCCAGCGTAGGTCTGTCAGAGAACACCGGGAGCCACAGAGATATGGATTTCTTGTGACTCAACAAGGTGACTTACTACTTATTGATGAGGATGAGCCGTCATCTTATCAACAAGCTATAATGGGCAATGATTCTGAGAAATGGCAAGAGGCCATGAAATCTGAGATGGAATCCATGTATACAAACCAAGTATGGACTTTGGTTGATCCACCTGAAGGGGTACGACCCATAGGGTGCAAATGGATTTTCAAGAAAAAGACCGATATGGATGGTAACGTACAAACCTATAAAGGTCGGCTGGTTGCAAAAGGATTCAAACAAATTCATGGTATTGACTATGATGAAACCTTTTCACCAGTGGCCATGGTTAAATCCATAAGGATCTTACTTGCAATAGCTGCATTTCATGATATGAAATCTGGCAGATGGATGTCAAAACAGCTTTCCTCAATGGAAATCTGCTCGAGGATGTGTACATGACACAGCCCGAGGGTTTTGTCGATCCAAAGGATGCTGGAAAGATATGCAAGCTACAACGATCCATTTATGGATTGAAGCAAGCTTCTCGGAGTTGGAATCTTCGTTTTGATGATGCGATCAAAGAGTTTGGTTTTATCAAAAAAGAAGATGAACCTTGTGTCTACAAGAAGGTCAGTGGGAGCGTAATCATTTTCCTAGTGTTGTATGTAGATGACATACTTCTTATTGGAAATGATATCCCTGCCTTGCAATCTGTAAAGATTTGGCTAGGGAATTGCTTTTCGATGAAAGACTTGGGAGAAGCCACCTATGTATTAGGAATCAAGATCTATAGAGATAGATCGAGAAGGCTTCTTGGTCTAAGTCAAAGTACATACATAGACAAGGTGCTTAAAAGGTTTAGCATGCAAGAATCCAAGAAAGGATTTGTGCCTATGACACATGGTATTTATCTCTCGAAGGAACAGTGTCCTTCAACACCAGATGAGAGACAACGCATGAGTAAGATTCCATACGCGTCAGCAATTGGATCTATCATGTATGCCATGATATGTACTCGTCCCGATGTATCGTATGCTTTGAGCATGACGAGCAGATATCAAGTTGATCCAGGTGAAGGTCACTGGATTGCTGTCAAGAATATCCTAAAGTACTTGAGAGGGACTAAGGATACATTCTTGATTTATGGAGGTGAGGAAGAGCTCAATGTAATGGGTTACACTGATGCAAGCTTCCAAACCGACAAAGATGATTTTCGATCGCAATCTGGATATGTGTATTGCCTGAATGGAGGTGCTGTGAGCTGGAAGAGTTCAAAGCAAGAAACAGTAGCCGATTCTACAACGGAAGCTGAGTATATTGCTGCCTCGGATGCCGCAAAGGAAGCTGTTTGGATGAGGAAGTTCATTTCTGAACTTGGAGTGGTGCCTAGCATTAAAGATCCGATAGAACTCTATTGTGACAACAATGGAGCGATCGCATTGGCTAAGGAACCAAGATCTCACCAAAGATCCAAGCACATACTTAGGCGTTTCCATTTCATTCGAGAAATCGTTGAAAGGGGAGATGTTAAAATATGCAAAGTACCAACAGATGATAATGTATCTGACCCATTGACGAAGCCACTGTCACAGCAGAAGCATGATCGTCATACTAGATCTCTAAGCATTAGGTATATGTCTGAGTGGTCTTAGTGCAAGTGGGAGATTTGTTGGGATATGCCCTAAGACAAGTCATTAGATTATTGTTTAAGACTTACAATGTTTATGGTTTTATGAATGGCAATTCATTATTATATATTATTCTTTTAACTGTGCATTGTGAATTAATATATATGTTAATGTCCTTAGAATAATATTGTATTATTCTTAAAGATGTCCCTAGTCAAGTATTATCATGAATAGGGATAATGATAATACGTAGAGACTAGTATATGTTGATCGATGAATTGTTCATTGATATGAGATATCAAATCAACATATGGGTACATGTTAGAGAACGATGTACTGGACAGACCCACCATGAGAATGCAACATGGATAGTTATATGATCGTCATATGCAATTCTCATAGTGATAATAATGTATGAAATCCTTACGACTTGTGATCATCAGAGATCCCAACATAAGGAGTTATGTATCTTGATATCGTCAAACGTTACCCGTAACAGGGAATACTATAAAGGCGACTATTGGATACACTACGAATTATGTAGAGGGATGTTGACTGATCGAGATAGGATTTGTCCCTCCTATATAACAGGAGATGTGTTAGGCCCTTGATCAAGTGAGAACTAAAATGCATGGCCATGCTCGAATGAGTCGATATGAGATATCGAGCTTATTCGTTTATTCTAGTTCTACTTGGGGATCAAGAAATAAAGATTGGATATACGAGTATGACTATTCCATGACCCGTGTTCAATCTAAACACAAAGGACAAAGGGATTAAGCTACATGGTTAATATTATCACAAGTTCTAAAGGTTATGTCGAGTCATTGACATTCTTGTAATTTGGGTAGCATTGATGTGTTGCTAGATACCGCTCAATGCTTGGGACGTAAAATGAGATTTTATGTCACTGCCAACATTACAAGATCCTATCGGGTCGCACAAAAGATTAAATCGAGAAGGGAAATTAAATTCATGAGATGAATTAAATAATTAAGAGGAGTCTTAATTAATAATCATAATGATTAATTAAATCATGGGATTAAGCCCATGAGGCTTTATGAAAGCCTTTAATTAATCATATAAAATATGATTGCAAGGGTTTTAATTAGGATTAACACTTCATAACACAAAACCTAACTCTATAAGCCTCTCGGCCGCGAGACTCACGAGCTTCACCGCCGCCGCCGATCGTGTGGTGGTTTTGAGGTTTTGCTTGGTCGTCGTTGTTCGGTTTTGATTCGAGAATAAGTCTAGCAACTTATTCCTGAATATCCCTTCACCCGATTTGATCGTGTGGATACCGTAGAGACGAAGGTGAAAACTTTCGTTTGTGACTCGGAGTTCGTTGGACGTGCTGCTCCGTGGATTCTGCTTCAAACACGCTACAAGGGTGAGACCTTCGTATTCCTTTATCCGATATGATAACCTATGTATAGATCTGCTGGTTTGTAATCCTAAAAATTTTATTCCGCTGCGTTGTATGCTCATGGGATTACTTACAGTAAATTCATGTAGGCTTATTGTTCAACTAGATGTCACTCATGTCCTTCCTAGTCGTAACATGGTTCTCTTGCTACATGTTGAACAAACCATGTACCTTGTAACTATGTTTCATTCATTGCAACATGAATCTAGTCACTAGTCACACTCGGTTCCACCCGATTTCGAGTCCACATCATACAGTAATTATCATATAATTACGCAATAAGCATATCAAACATTTATGATTTAGATTGAGGCATTACAATGCTTTTTTCCCACCTCTAGTTTGCACAAATTTTAGAACACATAGTTTTGTATGAATTAATTCAAGAAGAGTTGTTGTTCTTTCTATTGAGTAAAATGGCGGTTTCGTTAACTTAGCCTCCACACAAGTCCCACACTTATGTTTTAAGTTAACTTTCAATGAAGGTACTAAGTTCAACTTTTCTAATTTGTTAAGTGAATTATAATTTACATTACCCAAACGATCATGCCATAAATCACACGACTCAATCAAATAAGTAGAAGCATTAACTTTTTTACTTTCCAACTGACGGATAACCGTCCTAACATTCATTTTGAAAAGACTTTTCTCCATATAACCTTTTCCTACAAAAAAAACTCCATTTTTTGGGAGTACATTTACAGATTCTAAACTAGTCTAGAACATGCCTTGACTAGAGCCGATCCGGATATCAGGTTCTTTTGGATGTTCCAACATGTAGAACGTCAATGAGATTCAATTCATTTCCCTAAGTCATCTTTAGAACCACCTTCCCCAATCCAACGACCAAAGATGTTGTTGAATTTCCCATGTAGAGTTGGCGACAACATATTGGCGTGTATTTTTTGAGAACATGGCTTTGTCCGAATACACATGTCGGGTAGCACCGGAATCGACGAACCATTCCACATGATTGTCCACCAAGTTTGCTTCAAAGATCACAACGGTCAGCATTAGATCATTCAATCCATCTGAGATCCGATCATGTTCCGTCACATTGAGTTGATCCTTTGCTTTCCCATTAACATATTTGTTATGATAATCATTTGCCATATGATTGAGTTTTCCACACTTGTAGAATTTACCTTTGAACTTCTTCGCCTGGCCATTTTTGGAGGCCATACCGTCAGACTTTCGCTTTGATGCGGTTGTTTGTTCAACTAGGTTAGCCCATGGTTCCATTGGAAACCTACCGGCCTTCCTCTCAAAAACCTTGTTGTCCTCCTCGATTCTTAGTCGAACCACAAGGTCTTCAAGACACATCTCATTTAGTTTATTTTTGAGATAATTCTTGAAGTCCTTTCGCATATGAGGCAATTTTGTCCAACTATGAATTTCCTCATGCCGACATCCTCATATTTGTACTTCTTTTCCAGCGATTCACAAAGTTCCTTTGATGTTTTCACAAGACAATAAACGTTATATAATTTAATGTCTAACTCGTTAAGGATGTAGTTCTGCAAAAGAAGTCGTTTGGCTTCCATGCATCAAGTGCCGCCCCCTTTTGGGTGTCTGTCTCTCTTTCTTCAACCGTAGGAGCATCCTCGGTTAAGAACCTTGCCAAACTCGTGTGGTCAAGTATAAGAGCATTTTTTTCCTGCCACAGCTTGAAATCGTTCCCATTGAACTTTTTCGGCCTTTCACCATGATGAACAGGAGTCATTGTTACACTCGAAGAAGCCTATTGTTGTATTGTCTTAAGATTGTATTACTAAACTTTCTGGGTGTGTATCTTAGGAATGTAGCAAGTGAAAACAACAATGGCTTTGTAGTAAGAATGTCGAGGCGATATTTGGAATCTCCATCTTTGAGACAACATTGTCCCGTTACGGTGCTAACAGTTCAATTGGCAATCTATCTTCGAAGATAAAAGGACCATGATTTGTGATAGGAGCACTCCAAATCACAAAGGTTTGAAAGCACTCAAACGTGAACAAGAAGTAGGATGAACAAAATGCACAAATTTTGCTCTTGAATGTGATGTATATTTCGAAAATCTGATACCCTGCGGGAGAAAGATATACCCTCCGAGCTTATGCTTAGCTTCGCTCGAGAAATCACCCAATTTGGAACACGAAGCATCCGTCTCAGCGCTATGTATATGGCCAACCTCCCGACCTCCCGTGGTCAAAGCATCCGTCTCATCGCTATGTATATGGCCGACCTCCCGACCTCATGTGCCAAAAGCATCAGCCTCAGCGTTATGTATACGACCGACCTACCGAGCTCACGTGGTCAAAGCATCCGCCTCATCGTTATGTATACGACCAACCTCCGAGCTCACGTGGCCAAAGCATCCGTCTCAGCGCTATGTTTATGGCCGACCTCCCGACCTCCCGTGATCAAATCATTCGTCTTATCTCTATGTATATGGCCGACCTCCCGAGCTCTTGTGCCAAAAGCATCCGCCTCAGCGTTATGTATACGACCGACCTCCTGAGCTCATGTGGTCAAAGCAGCGCCTCATCGTTATGTATACGACCGACCTCCCGAGCTCACGTGGTCAAAGCATCCGTCTCAGCGCTATGTATATGACCGACCTCCCGACCTCCCGTGGTCAAAGCATCCGTCTCATCGCTATGTATATGGCCGACCTCCCGAGCTCATGTGCCAAAAGCATCCGCCTCAACGTTATGTATACGACCGACCTCGAGAGCTCACGTGGTCAAAGCATCCGCCTCATCGTTATGTATACAACCGACCTCCCGAGCTCACGTGGTCAAAGCATCCGTCTCAGCGCTATGTATATGGCCGACCTCCCGACCTCCCGTGATCAAAGCATCCGCCTCAGCGTTATTTATATGACCGACCTCCCGAGCTCACGTGGTCAAGACCTCTGGCCGACCTCTCGAGCTCACGTGATCAATACATTCGCCTCAGCGCCATTTATATTGCCGATCTTCCGAGCTTGCCGAGTTCTAGTCTAGTGACATTAATCGACAACAGAGATAAGATCATCTTCAGAATTCACAATCTTTGGGAAAGTATTGACTAAGTCCAAGCCACTAAGGTCAAGTTATCGGCCATATATATTAACATGGTCAACGATTACACCCACCTCTCCGGGATTTCAGGGAATGATGTGGATCGTGGCCTTACTGATCATGCGATGTGTTCCGATATTTCAGGGGTCGTGTAGATCATGGCCTTACTAGTCCAAATTGCACATTCTAAAACAAAGCCTATAAATAGCAAGCTAATTCAGGATTTCAGGTATGTTTTTCACCTATACACGCCTACATACATCAGCCATTCTATTACGATTTTCCCGATATTTCCCGTCATCTGACTTGAGCGTCGGAGGGACACGCCGGAAAAATCTTCCGACACCCTTCTAACACTTATTTCATATCTTAACAGGTCATTCAGGATCTATATCTTGTTATTTAGTCCATTGAAGAGCATAAGGAGAGGTAATTTTACTCCTCATTTATACTTTGCAAATCATCACCCTTTTTGGGAGTATCAATTGGCGCCGTCTGTGGGAAACGTTCGAGCTAAGGTGTGGATATGAATGGAAAAAAATGACAATGAGGAAGAAGAACATCCAGGGGGAAAAATAATCCTGGACAACCTGAAATCATCAGTACATTTGATACCCTACGAGAGAAGGGACATAACTATATGCTAATCTCCCATCGAACTAGGGTCCTTTCAGCTTTGTTGACCGACTTCCCGACCTCACACACAAAAAATCATCGACTTTAGCTTTGTGGATGACCGACCTCCCGACCGCATGAAAGCATCGGCTTTAGCGCAATGTGGATGATCGTCCTCCCGATCTCATGCAAGCATTGTTGTCAGCTTGGGTTAATTAGAAAGACCACTCAATAGAGCTTACCGAGCTCTTATTCTTAGGTTGACCAGGACGATCTAACTATTGATCAACAGGATATTAGTTTTGGACTTCCCGATTCCCATACTCATGAAGTGATGTGAATTTCAACATAAGTCTACCCACTATGGGAATGGCTTGACTGGGTCAGAGATCTTCTTAGATCGTGTCAATAAGCCACGAGATTTTAGACCGACCTACGTCGATTAAAAGACTTTACGAGTTTTTACCTAACCTTACGGGTTATGGCCAACCTAGGCCCCAAGTCTCCAAGCTTCACCAGCTCAAGGTCGACATACGTCGATTAAAAGACTTTACGAGTCTTTACCTAACCTTACGGGTTATGGCCGACCTAGGCCCCAAGTCTACAATCTTCACCAGCTCAAGACCGACCTACGTCGATTAAAAGACTTTTAGGGTCTCAGCATAGCTTTACGAGTTATGTCCAAGGTCCGAGCTCTACGAGCTCTACGCCGAACTCTTCAGACAAAAAGACTTTACGAGCCTCAGCATACCTTTACAAGTTATGTCCAAAGTCTGAGTTTTACGACGACCTCCTCAGACCAAAAGACATTACGAGTCTCAGCATAGCTTTACGAGTAATGTCCCGAGCTCTACGCCAACCTCGTAAAAAAAAAGACTTTACGAGTCTCAGCATAGCTTTACGAGCTATGTCCTAGGTCCGACCTTCACGAGTTCGTCTGACCTCCTCATGCGAAAAGGCTTTACGAGTCTCAGAATAGCTTTACGAGCTATGTTTAAGGTCCAGCTTCACGAGTTCGTTCGACCTCCTCATACAAAAAGACTTTATGAGTCTCATCATAGCTTTACGAGCTATGTCCAAGGTCTGAGCTTCACGAGTTCGTCTAACCTACTCATACAAAAATACTTTACGAGTCTCAGCATAGCTTTACGAGCTATGTCCAAGGTCCGAGCTTCACGAGTTCGTCTGACCTCCTCATACAAAAAGGCTTTTCGAGTCTCAGAATGTCTTTACGAGCTATGTTTAAGGTTCTAGCTTCACGAGTTCGTTCGACCTCCTCATACAAAAAGACTTTACGAGTCTCATCATAACTTTACGAGCTATGTCCAAGGTCCGAGCTTCACGAGTTCGTCTGACCTCCTCATATAAAAGACTTTACGAGTCTCAGCATAGCTTTACGAGCTATGTCTAGGGTCCGAGCTTCACGAGCTCGTCTGACCTTCTCATACAAAAAGGCTTTACGAGTCTCAGCATAGCTTTACGAGCTATGTCTAAGGTCTTAGCTTCACGAGTTCGTTCGACATCCTCATACAAAAAGACTTTGCGAGTCTTAGCATAGCCTTACGAACTATGTTCAAGGTCTGAGCTTCACAAGTTCGCTCGACCTCCGCATACGAAAATGCTATACAAGTCTCAGCATATCTTTACGAGATATGTCCAAGGTCCGAGCTTTACGACCTCCAACCCACAAAAGGATTAGATAATATTAAGAAAGTGGTAAAGCAAGCATCCAAGCTCCAGTAAAAGCGAGTGTCTGAGCTCCTTTCTACTAAATAAACGAGCATTCGAGCTCCGTCAGCTCATTCGATATGCCTCGGGAGATGGACCATCGATAGTTAACAATTATCATACATATGAGAATACCATCTTTCCCGCCTTATAGTTTTCCTGCTCAGCTAAGCCTAAAAATCAAATTAAACTTACGAGCTTCCGATCAAAAAGGTCAACTCGACTTAGGAGGGGGGTTGTGATACCCTGCGGGAGAAAGATATACCCTCCGAGCTTATGCTTAACTTCGCTCGAGAAATCACCCAATTTGGAACACGAAGCATCCGTCTCAGCGCTATGTATATGGCCGACCTCCCGACCTCCCGTGGTCAAAGCATCCGTCTCATCGCTATGTATATGGCCGACCTCCCGACCTCATGTGCCAAAAGCATCAGCCTCAGCGTTATGTATACGACCAACCTACCGAGCTCACGTGGTCAAAGCATCCGCCTCATCATTATGTATACGACCAACCTCCCGAGCTCACGTGGCCAAAGCATCCGTCTCAGCGTTATGTTTATGGCCGACCTCCCGACCTCCCGTGATCAAATCATTCGTCTTATCGCTATGTATATGGCCGACCTCCCGAGCTCCTGTGCCAAAAGCATCCGCCTCAGCGTTATGTATACGACCGACCTCCTGAGCTCACGTGGTCAAAGCATCCGCCTCATCGTTATGTATACGACCGACCTCCCGAGCTCACGTGGTCAAAGCATCCGTCTAAGCGCTATGTATATGACCGACCTCCCGACCTCCCGTGGTCAAAGCATCCGTCTCATCGCTATGTATATGGCCGACCTCCCGAGCTCATGTGCCAAAAGCATCCGCCTCAACGTTATGTATACGACCGACCTCCCGAGCTCACATGGTCAAAGCATCCGCCTCATCGTTATGTATACGACCGACCTCCCGAGCTCACGTGGTCAAAGCATCAGTCTCAGCGCTATGTATATGGCCGACCTCCTGACCTCCCGTGATCAAAGCATCCGCCTCAGCGTTATGTATATGACCGACCTCCCGAGCTCACGTGGTCAAGACCTCTGGCCGACCTCCTGAGCTCACGTGATCAAGACATTCGCCTCAGCGCCATTTATATGGCCGATCTTCCGAGCTTGCCGAGTTCTAGTCTAGTGACATTAATCGACAACAGAGATAAGATCATCTTCAGAATTCACAATCTTTGGGAAGGTATTGACTAAGTCCAAGTCATTAAGGTCAAGTTATCGGCCATATATATTAACATGGTCAACGATTACACCCACCTCTCCGGGATTTCAGGGAATGATGTGGATCCTGGCCTTACTGATCAGGCGATGTGTTCCGATATTTCAGGGGTCGTGTAGATCATGGCCTTACTAGTCCAAATTGCACATTCTAAAACAAAGCCTATAAATAGCAAGCTAATTCAGGATTTCAGGTATGTTTTTCACCTATACACGCCTACATACATCAGCCATTCTATTACGATTTTCCCGATATTTCCCGTCATCTGACTTGATCGTCGGAGGGGACACGCCGGAAAAATCTTCTGACACCCTTCTAACACTTATTTCATATCTTAACAGGTCATTCAGGATCTATATCTTGTTATTTAGTCCATTGAAGAGCATAAGGAGAGGTAATTTTACTCCTCATTTATACTTTGCAAATCATCACCCTTTTTGGGAGTATCAAGTAGACTAAGTAATATCACCAAAAAACATTATTTTGAAGCATCCCATCATGAAAAAATACATCTAAACATGAAAGGTTGCAACTCTGCTCAGGGCGCGATCGATCGGCTAAGAGACGTGATCAATCGGGCCCTTTTTTTTAGGCACACTGCCTCGGGCGATCAATCGGCCACTGATGCGTGATCGATCACTCGAAGCTGAAATTTTCTTTCTTCATTTGCAACGTCGCAATCGATCGGGCGACATATGCCGATCTATTGCAACCTTATAAAATCCAAAACTCGATATTTTTCTTTCTTTTGATGCTTAATATAATTTACACAAAATTTTCCAACAAAAAGAAATTTAAAAATTCTATGTACTTCATCCATGAAGTGTGAAATAATTTCTGATCATTCTGGACCATTCCATCAGTAAGAAATTTACCGGTGGCATCCCTGGTTCATCTCTTCTTACTGCCTTTTGTTCTCTCGTCTTCCTCTGCGTGCGCTCGTCGACTGGGCTCTTTCCAAGCTTTCCTTTGAGTCAAGTGGGTTTTGTGCTGTTATCATATGGTTTATGGTTCTGGATTCCTAAGTGCTACTATTTTATCTCTATGGTGGTGGTTACTTTGTCATGATTCATTGCTGGAGCAGTGTTTGGTTTTGACCCTGGGCCTTTTGGTTTTGTGCGCCCCAATCAATGGGATGGCTTTCAGTTCGGGTTTTAGCTTCGAGGGCTTGTTCGTTTGTGGTTTTATCAGTTTATGCTAGTTTATGCTGCTCGTCCATCCTTTGTTGTATCTTCAGATAATTTGGAAGGCGATCGGCCAACTTCATGTATTGTTTTGTTTGAGGGGATTTGCTTCAGCTATGGTGGTTACTACATTATTCTTCTGGTCAAAGTCTTTTGCTTCTGCGGTGTTTCCCTTACCCAATGTACCTCTTCGTCAGTCCCTGCCACGATGTGTCTTTGTTCGTACCCAAGATTGGAGTTGGAGCTTGGCATTTTTTTATTTTCTTGTCTTACTCCTTAATATAACGTGGGTTTTACGGTTGACTATTCAACACTACGTTGTAATTCACTTTTGGTTGTTCAGTAATTAATATAACGTGTTTTATGCTTTAAAAAAACTATAAAGCCTTGCTTTTAATTTCTTGAGCAAATTAGAATACTAAAATATTACAGTCCACGCATTGAAAACAATAGGCTGAAACCTCCTTAATTAAATAGGTATTGTAAGCCGCCTTTTCCAAGTAATACGGTTTTATTTTAGGTTGGGTTTCGATTAAAGTAATTTATTTGAAGAATAGATTTAGAAGAATTAATTTGAAATAACTCCAAAATAATATATCTTTTTTTGGCTCAAAAAATGATTTAAATTCGAAGTTCAAAGATTTACAATAGATGAATTTGAAAATTACCAAAACAATTAAAGTAAATTTGAATTTAAGATTAAATCAAACTACACCAATTCTTTCATCAATCATACGACTTCGTTAGTTTTACTCCAAGAAAATTTAAGCACATCTAGACAGCGGCGAATCTAGGAATTTGATCGAGGGGAGACAAAATTTAATTACATAAAAATTATACCAAAAGTTCATGATAAACATTCGAGTTTAAAGATTATAGGTAAAAATCATAGGTAAATAATTACAATGCGATTATTTCAAGAAATGATTTCAATAAATAAATTACTTATTGAATTTAACTGTAATAATACAATTATTACAATGCTCGATTCATTGATATTTAAGGAAAAGACTTGCTCAATTTCAAGAACAGCGAGAGCAGGTTCTTTACATATTTAAGAGACCCATTGGTGAATTTGTAATTTATTGATATTTTATTATATTTGTCCATTGATGAATTGTAATTATTATAGCTATGTGATATTCTGGATTGGAAAAAAATAAATAGTAAATATGTATTGTTTCATCCTGAGAAATTATTTGCTTTACGGACACTAAGAATTTATTACAGATGTTTATCTATTTTTTAAATGGAAAATAATTATATAAGCTAAGTTTGTCTTAAACTTGTTAATAACAAGATCTATAATACTCATTCGTTTTAAGGAGATTAAACTACCTTTAGTCCTTTAGTACCACAAAAGGAACATACAGGGAAAAAAAAAATGGCCCTTTTGATCCAGTCGAGAAACGAACTCTAGCGGTCAAACGAATTCAAAGTTAAGTGCCCTAGCCAATATACTATTGGACTCGATTTGCTAAGATTTTTCTAACAAAACATATAACAACAAATATTTTTGAGGGGGGAGCTGCCCCTCCTCAAGCACGTGTAGAATCGCCCCTGCATCTAGACCTACACATTCATGGCAAATGCAGATTTACTCGAAACTAATACACAAACAAACTCCCATAGTCTCATTTGCTTTACTTGAGAACAAAATTTCAGAATTTTCTAGCACCAATAGAAATAATAACTCCACAAAATAAAATAAACCCCTCACAGTAAAATATATAATGAAGCATGCATTGCGCGTATTTCGTGTTTTATTTTTTTAATAAAATTTATATTTCCCTTTTGTGTTTCTAATATTGGGAGTCAATTCATTTACCTTTCTAGCTTGATAAAATTACACCGATAAAACTCTAAGGAGGTCATACTTAATATATAGTAGTGCTGTGGTGCAAGTGTTGCGTGCTTGTACGATCTTATCCTTGACAATTTGTTCTTTGAATTAATTCGTTTGCTTATATAACCATTGGAACATCATTATAGAATGAATCAATATTGTAATCAAACTTTTTTTTTAAATTAGATTGTTTTACATTGTGAAATTGAATCATATTGTCGTTAACAAAACAGATGTCTATTAAGGACTATTTAATTTTTTTTTTAAAAAGGTGTAAGGGTTTTTTGGTAATTAGTATGATTTATTTGGTAACATTGGATAGTATTATATTATATACACTTATTGAGGGCATTATAGTCATATAACTATATTGGGAGCAATTTGATCAATTAACATTTTGCTGATTGTACTGCCTCTTTCTCCCCAATTACATTCCTCCACATGTCTCCTCTTTCTCATTTCACTCGTTTACTTTGGTTAAGGGGCATATGGAGACCAATACTTCCAGTTTGCAAAGGATTTGCCTCCGATTTTTAGTTATGAATTTCTGACCTAAAATCGTTGTTTGCTCCAAGTAATCTCCCATTCTCTTGATCAAAATAGGGCCACGTTGAAACACAAAATATGGAAATTGACTTTGAAAATCTTCTATTAGACACTAGACAACAACCACTATATGGAATTATGATGTTAATCATATGAATTGAGGGCATTGTCAACCCATTATGCATGAATTTTCATAAACAGAAATGGCAAACACAGAAAGAAAGTTCATTGCTGATTGGTTTAAAAAATATTCAGATTGGTTGGAGTATAGCATAGCCCAAGATAGTGCATATTGTTTTTATTGTTACTTTTTTAGGACTCAAAATAATCAAGGTGGAGCCAATACATTTGTATGAAGGATTTATGAGAGAGAGAAAGAGAGGTTTGATCATCATGTTGAGAAGTCTAACAATATTCATAACTAAGCAAAAAAATTTCAAGACATATGGATGAGAAACTTATAGGAAGTGTTTCTGCTTATTCACTGAAAAAAGAAGATAAAGATAAAGCTGGATATCAAATTCGATTGAATGCGATATTGATTGTGTTCATTTTATGTTGAGACAATGATTAGCATTCCAGGGTCATGATGAAACTCAAAAAATAAAGGTGACTATCTAGATCTTTATTGGCTTGCTGACAACAATGAGCACATACAAAATGCTTCATTTAAAAATGATCCTAAAATTTACAGTTGATTCATCAAACATTCAGATGGATTATTTGTATTGTTGTTACTACTGAAACTACTTGTGTCATAATCATAGATATAGGTGAGGCACATTTTGCTATCTTGATCGACGAGTCTCGTCATGCATGAGTGAAAGAGCAAATGACAGTTGTTTAAAGATATATGAACAAAGAGGGAAAACATAATTGAATATTTTTTTTGGTATTGAACATGTTTCCAGTTCAAATGCACCTTGTGATGCCCGGGGATTAATGGTGTTAATCCCGGTGTGGTAATAATCCTTAATGGATTTTATTTGTGGCAATTATGAATTAATTGCGGTTTTGAGACTCCCGGGGATTTTAAATCCGGTTTTTTGAGTCGTTGGAAACAAGGGATGAGATTGTATTCTCATCATGGTGATAACCTTGAAATTTGATTCTTGGTGGAACCTGGAGTCCGTAATACTTTGTACTGGGGCTGGTAATGGAATTTGAGTTGGAGAGATGATTTTTTTGAAAACAGATGATTTTTAATGAATCATGATTTAGTTGTGGAGGTATTGGTATTTTGGAGCCTTGGTGCTATATATACCAAATGGACTCGGTATTCCGTCATTCTACGGAATCTCTTTCCTCTCTCCTCTCCCTCACGCCTCTCTCCCTCACCCCAAACCCTTCCCCTCTTTTCCTCTTGGGAACAAATCGATGGGGGCTTGTCTTGGGAGCCCGATTTCTTGAAGAAAGGATGGTAATCTTCTCCTCACCTTTAGCTTCGATTTGATTGTAGTTTTGTCCTAGATGGTTGAGTTTTGGGTTGGATTTGAGTTTTGGGGGTTTTGGTTAAAAATCTAAAATGTTGTTTTTAGAGTTTTTATTGAGTTTATTTGGTGTATTGGAGGAGTTGAGGAAGTTGGGGGTGTTGGTTTTGAGTTTGGGTGTCAAAAACACCATGGAAGCTCGAATTTTTCGGAAAATCGTAGGTCGCGATCGATCGCAGATGAGGGCCGATCGATCGCGACGAGCAGCTATTTTTTTGGAGACGATAAACTGTGCGAGCGATCGATCGCGAGTTCTCGGCGATCGATCGCGAGCGGGTTGGCGATCGACCGCGGAGGCTCGCGATCGATCGCAAAGAGGCGTTGTTGCCCACTGGCCAGGGGCGATCGATCGCTACAAAATCGGCGATCGATCGCCGCCCGAGGAATGTTGTTTTTTTCAAAATTTTGGAAAATGTCGGATTTTGGAAACGGAGTTTAATTAACCGATTTCCGGGGCAATGTCTACATTCCAATGAGAATGCTATACTTTTAAAATGGATGGGTTGGAGCCAAAGTTTGATAAAATGAAATTCTCGATTGTGTTTTTGGGCTATCATTTTAAATTATAAAATGGAATATTTTGGGTATTAGGCATGCTTAGCCGAGGGGGGGGCGCTTTTATTTTGGTAATCGTCATAGATGGACGATAGGTTTGGAAATTGTGAACGTGCTTGGGCACGTGATTGCATGCCTATGTTTAATTGGGAGTTATTTACATGTTAGCACTTAACTCATCGGGTCGTGGGACTCAGGCAAGGTTGGACTTGAACTACGGAGTTATAAGGTATGTATGGACGTACGAGCATAGCCTGTTATAATATTGCAACTGTGAAATGCATGATATGTGGTATTTACGATAAACGGATATTGAAATGCATGGTATGTGGTATTTGTAATAAAGGGATGTTTGGTACATGGTATTTGCAACAAATAGATGTTGAAATGCATGGTATGCGGTACTTGCAATAAATGGATAGGGAAATGCATGGTATATGATAATCGTGATAAATGGGCATACATTGGAAATCATATGGTGCCGCTTTTGAGCGAGCAATGATTGTGATGTTGTCGTCGTTGAGCGACCATCAATTATAACTCCGCTATTGTTGAGCGTGCGTGGGGTTAAAATACCGCTATTGTAGAGCGAGTCATGAAATGGAACTATGGAATCATTGGCTAAATATATGTGATGTGACTAGAAATAGACACATCTTTAGCGCTTAATTGTCTACGATTTGGTAGGTTTTGATGGATAATTTGAGACGTATGCTACCTAATCGTATATTTATGTAATTGTAGGTACAATCGAAGAAAACGAGCTAAAAATGATGTGTAAATACCAAGAAAAGACATGAACATGACAAGGGCTCAAAGTTGATCAAGAAAAGGGCAAAACCGTAATTTTGGAGGAGGCTATCGACCGCATGGAAGAGGCAATCGATCGCCTATGGACATAAACTTTGTTGGGGTTCAACAATTGCCTCTGCTTTGTGATCGGTCGAACACGTGGCGCTTGTGTCAGTGTATGGTTGAAAAGATTGATGTTGCGCCATTACCCTTAACTATAGTTATTGGTAAAGCAGTAAGCGCTCGATCCTACAATTGGTATCAGAGCCAAGGTCGCGTGTTTGATTCCCATGAGTTGCAGAGAGTGCAATTATTGGGGGAGGGATTGTTGGGGTTCAACAATTGCCTCTGCTTTGTGATGGGTCGAACACGTGGCGCTTATATCAGTGTATGGTTGAAAAGATTGATGTTGCGCCATTACCCTTAACTATAGTTATTGGTAAAGCGGTAAGCGCTCGATCCTACAAACTTGAGCAACAAAATCAACGAAGCAGCGATTGATCGCCACATTCTAGGCGATCGATCGCCTGAGGCTACTGGAGGGAAGCGATCGATCGCCACTTTATAGCGATCGATCGCCTAAAGCGTTTGGCTGAAAAAATAAACGAAGCGATCGATCGCCACATTCTAAGCGATCGATCGCCGAAGAGTCCGAAATTTTGGAAATTAAGTCTTTTACCATGTTTAAAAGATTGTAACCTAGTTTTAAGCCTCCAAGACCCTTGAACTCCATTTTCACCACCTCTTAGACAGATTTTTGAGATTTTTAGAATATTGTTAGGTTTTTAGAAGATTTTTCTTTCAAGTTTTATCAAGAACAACGCGAAGAACGGAACCGGAATCGACAAGCCGGAATCGTGATTCGTCTTAGTAATTTCTTTCCCTTTGTTTATTTAATGTTTTTGAATCATATTTTATTATTTTTAGATTCAATTATGCTAGGCTAAACTCTTAGATTCTTGGTTTAAGGGATACTTGCTTTTGGATTTGAATCTCTTGTGAGAATTTTGGTTTGTTTATTGAATTTAATTTCGATTTCAATTCTGTTTCTTGGTATCGATTTCAATGATTATTGTGTTTGTTTATTAGATTGATCACCTTGTATTCACATGCATAATCGATAGCTAATTAAGAAGCAACTAAGATTAATAATTACCGGCTGTAGGTGTTATTGAATTCTTAGGAGAAACGATTGGGTAATCAATCATTAACGGCTGTAGTTTCTATTGATTAGATTTATCGAACTCACTAGTTTTGAAATCTATCATTGATTTAATCATTAACGGCAGTAGTTTTGATTAGAGATTTGATAAGGGTCGGATTGAATGATGTTTTCTCTTTGACTACGATTAAGGTGGGTAGGAATTCAATTTCCAATCGATGAATAATTGAAAGAATTCGAATGTTAGTGATTTGATGATCAAGAGAGAATTTTCCAAAAGTAAAGTTGACCGAAACCAAGAATCGCTTCACTCTCATAAGTTTTAACCGTTTTAGTTAATCTCGTTAATTAGTTTAATTCTTAAATTTGCTTAGTAGTAATCATTCAACTCAAAACCCCCCTTTTTACTATTCGTTTTCAAATTGACACAAAAAAAATACTACCTTCCCTGTGGGATCGATCCCTACTCTCGCTACTACATACTTTTGTTATTAACTTGAGAAGGGTTAATTTGGGCGTACGCGATAAGCGCTACCAAACTTGGTTTTCCCAGCCGAGTTCTATGTCTTAGACATGGAAAATGGTGATCCATCTAGTCTAATCCTTTTAGGGAGGCCATTCTTGAAAACATCAAAATCAGTAATCGATATGAATAGCGGTATGATAACATTGGAGTCTAATGGTAAAGTTGCAAAATTCAACATCTATGAACCCATTAAGACTCTTGAGCATTCTAGTTACGCTATTGGCATACATGATGATTATGATTCGGATTTTGATAATGATGAGTTGTGGGAAATGGGAAAGGCTACTGATGGCCTTGACGACAAGAGAGGTATGGATTCTAACTTAGTGCATACTGTTCATACTATTGCTGCGTTATCTACTCACAATACTGCTGACCCTCTTATTTCTCACTTGCAGGATCGTATCGTTGGAAAGAAGCACCCTCCGGATCGACCATGTCAATCAAGTGACGAAGGAGCAAAGACTGGGGACGACCACTCAAAGAGCAAAAAGCCAAAAGACCGAGGAGTGAAGAAGATATTGAGGTGGTTAAGGAAGGATAGAGCAACACTGCATCAACCACCTGGATAGAGGACTGGCGTCGGGACACCGACGTTAAACAGAGGCGCTGCTTGGGAGGCAACCCAAGGGGAGTTAGTTTCCCTTTTACCTTTTTAGTTCTATTGCTTTAGTAATTAGACTTTTCTCTTTTCTTGTATTTTTGACTTACATTGAGGACAATGTAAGATTTAAGTATGGGGGAGGGATTAGTGGTGTGTTATTGTTTTTCTTATTTCAAAAATACAAAAAAATCAAAAATTTTGAAAATTTTGAGCTCATAGTTAGTAATGAACACATGCTTAGAGTCACTAGCCCATGATGAAACCTAATTGATATCATGCATGCTTTTGAACATAGGTGAATTGTTAACCTTGGAACACTTTGAACTCTAATGCAAGTTTACTTTAACTTAGTAAGTTGAATATTTTGAGCACGATTTTGTCATGGCTTGTGAAGTGTGTATAACTGTGATATCCCCGAAATGATTAATTACAATTTGGTGCATTAATTGTGTTTTTATGATTAATTATGGTAGTAATTAATTATGTGTTGGTATTATTATGTGGAAATGCTTAGTCATGTGTTAAAGTGACCCGGGATAGCATTTCAGGGTGCATGTTGGGAATTATGGTTGGGAACATGATTTATTTGCCTTGGTTAGCAATTTGTGGAAATCATGTGTTAAATTGATATTTTGGTGCATTTTGAATTAATGCTTTGGAAAATATCATGTTGGGGTGTTTTATACACCATGGTAATTTATGGAATGAAATTGGTTTAATTAAACCACTTATACCCCAATTCCACCCTTCCAACCATCACTTTTACTTTCCCCAAAAACCACCACCAAACCCTTTCTTTCCCCATTTTCGAGTTGATGCTTAGGGTTGAAGAGAAAACTTTCAAAAAACTTGCTTTGTGGGATTTGGTGTGAGTTTTGAAGTCCCCAAGAGGTATGGATACCTCCCCATTGCTTTTATTGTGTTTAGATTGGGTTTGAAATGATTTTTGAAAGGTTTTGAAATGGGTTTGTGTTGGGTTATTGTGGTTTTGTTTGGGGGTTGGATTTATGGTTGTTTTAAGGTGTATTTTGGAGGTTTATGTTGTTATTTGAGTTGTTGGTTTGATGGTTTAGTGTTGGAATGGGTTGGAATGGTTTTGAGGTGCAAAAATGGAGGTTTTTCGTGTAACAGGGGTTGGCGATCGATCGCCCATTCCAGGCGACCGATCGCGCCCAGGCAGTGGGCTTTTCAAGCATTTGGCGATCGATCGCCACTCTTGGGCGATCGATCGGCGGGACTGGCGATCGATCGCGCCAGGGGTGGCGATCGATCGCCGAAGGGTGAAAAATGTTGGTCTCGGACAGTGAGGTTTGGCGATCGATCGCCGTGATGGGCGATCGATCGCGAAGGCAAAATTTGGTATTTTTGGATTTTTTGTAGGATTTTTTGGTATTGGACTATTATTGGGTTCTAATATTGATTTGTGTGAATGTGTAGAACCATCCCAGGTGGCAACACAGCCAAGGCATTGAAGTCCTACCATATCCTACATTTGGAAAGGTACGTAGTGGACGTACGGGCACCCCAACGGTACATGTATCTTATATACTTATTGTTATGCATTGTGGATGCAAGTATATATGTGGTATTGCATTGTGGATGCAAATACATGTTATGCATGATGTTTATAGATGCATATGATTATTGGTGCATATCCCATGAGTCGTGGTCATCCCTTGATGATTTTAATGCTTGCCGCTATTTGGTTTGGTTCCGCTAAATGTGAAGCGAGGGGTGGGAGCGCCGCATGTCACATTTGAGCGTGGTTATCATATAGGGCGAGGAAAGGGTATTTGCCGCTCAATGAGAGGCGAGGGGTGGGAGTCCCGCAGTCCATTGAAGCGAGGTTATCCTATGCCACCTATATGTAAATAAGCGAGGGGCATTAAAATACATTGTGATGGACAGACTAGGGATTGGTGATCAGTATTTGGTATTGATGAAATGGTATATGTTCATGACATGTTTAGACCATTAAAAATAATCTATTGATTATACTCATGAGTTATGGTACAGGGACAACCAAACGGGAAGCGTTTGAAATGCATGGGGAAAACAGGAAGTGTTTTATTATGATTATGCATTTACGCCTTATCTTCATATTGTGTTGAATATGAATGATTATTATTGCTCATGTTTGGGGGTTGTCCTTGTAGGTACACGTTTGGCATGATAGAAGGGCTAGACGGGTTGAGATGGTGAGCTTATTGAGGATGCTTTTGGGACTTGAAAGACATGATTGTTTTGCCTAGTGTCTACTCTAGGAGTAGTGTAAAACTAGTTGATAACATTCATTTGATGGGGAATGTAATTAATCAATTTTTGGTAGTCCTTATTTTTGGCATGTAATGCTTAAGCTCATAAACTCAACACGTTATTTCTCACTCTGATCATTTATATTAGCTCTATTATGCCTTGATTCCGCACTTAAGGATTAGGGTCCTTACAATAACTTAGTGAAGATTGTGTGAACTTTGTGATAGTCTTAAGAAGTCTCTAATACATGCTAGAACTTAACTACATGCTCTTTGAGGCGTCTGTCTAGACTACTTGAGAACATGAAAGTGATATAGGCGATCTTTGATGCGTTTGTGTCTTTCAAGCCTACCATGTAAACAAAATCAATCTCTAGTACCCTTTTTGAGCTTTAATGTAAAAGAATGGTAGCAACATTCCTTGACTAGCTTATCATCCTATCCTTTTAGCCTAAATATGATTTTAATCCATCCCTTTAAGGGAGTATGATGTATTTCATTCACATGCACTTGGGAATTCATTGAATTATATTTGTGAACTTTATTGTCAAAAGAATGAAATACATGAATGAAAAGGAATGCCTTGAGAAATTTGAGAAAAATATGACTCCAAGGGGAGCCAAGACACACACAAGAAGAAACAAATGTTGAAATAAACCTTAAAAAATGAACAAGGTTTGAAAAATTCATGCAAGAAGAGAAGTTTTAGTGTGCATTTCATCATACTCTCTTGGTTGATATATCTTTATCCTTTCTTTCATAAGCCAATACCTAGGCCAAGCTACAAGCTACTAAAGACCTACTTGATTTATGTTTGCAAAGTAGCTAAGATAGTGGAGAAGAGGGTGCAAGTGAGCTTATACTTGTGTTAGTGTATGACTTGAACTATTATGGCTTTGCATATTTTGGATCTATAATTTGTACACAACACTTGTTTATGACCACACACACACGTTCACTATTTTGTTGAGTATGAAATGTATAGGGATTGAACTTGTTCCACTGTTAACTTTTCACCGCCTTTCATTACTGTGCATGTTAAAATTGTTGAGGCATTAAAGTGAGGACAAGTTGCTTTATTATGAACCTATGAGCTAACCAAAAATATTGTAGTTTTATTTGTTTACTCGAGGTCGAGTAAAGAGTAAGTATGGGGGAGTTTGATGTGACTAGAAATAGACACATCTTTAGCGCTTAATTGTCTACGATTTGGTAGGTTTTGATGGATAATTTGATACGTATGCTACCTAATCGTATATTTGTGTAATTGTAGGTACAATCGAAGAAAACGAGCTAAAAATGATGTTTAAAGACCAAGAAAATACATGAACATGACAAGGACTCAAAGTTGATCAAGAAAAGGGCAAAAACGTAATTTTGGAGGAGGCGATCGACCGCATGGAAGAGGCAATCGATCGCCTATGGACGGAAACTTGAGCAACAAAATCAACGAGGCAGCGATCGATCGCCACATTCTAGGCGATCGATCGCCACTTTATAGCGATCGATCGCCTAAAGCGTTTGGATGAAAAAATAAACGAAGCGATCGATCGCCACATTCTAAGCGATCAATCGCCGAAGAGTCCGAAATTTTGGAAATTAAGTGTTTTGCCATGTTTAAAAGATTGTAACCTAGTTTTAAGCCTCCAAGACCCTTGAACTCGATTTTCACCACCTCTTAGACAGATTTTCGAGATTTTTAGAGTATTGTTAGGTTTTTAGAAGATTTTTCTTTCAAGTTTTATCAAGAACAACGCGAAGAACGGAACCGGAATCGACAAGCGGGAATCATGATTCGTCTTAGTAATTTCTTTCCCTTTGTTTACTTACTGTTTTCGAATCATATTTTATTATTTTTAGATTCAATTATGCTAGGCTAAACTCTTAGATTCTTGGTTTAAGGGATACTTGCTTTTGGATTTGAATCTCTTGTGAGAATTTTGGTTTGTTTATTGAATTTAATTTCGATTTCAATTCTGTTTCTTGGTATCGATTTCAATGATTATTGTGTTTGTTTATTAGATTGATCACCTAGTATTCACATGCATAATCGATAGCTAATTAAGAAGCAACTAAGATTAATAATTACCGGCTGTAGGTGTTATTGAATTCTTAGGAGAAACGATTGGGTAATCAATCATTAACGGCTGTAGTTTCTATTGATTAGATTTATCGAACTCACTAGTTTTGAAATCTATCATTGATTTAATCATTAACGGCTGTAGTTTTGATTAGAGATTTGATAAGGGTCAGATTGAATGATGTTTTCTCTTTGACTGCGATTAAGGTGGGTAGGAATTCAATTTTCCAATCGATGAATAATTGAAAGAATTCGAATGTTAGTGATTTGATGATCAAGAGAGAATTTTCCAAAAGTAAAGTTGACCGAAAACCAAGAATCGCTTCACTCTCATAAGTTTTAACCGTTTTAGTTAATCTCGTTAATTAGTTTAATTCTTAAATTTTCTTAGTAGTAATCATTCGACTCAAAACCCCCCTTTTTACTATTCTTTTTTAAATTGACACAAAAAAAATACTACCTTCCCTATGAGATCAATCCCTATTCTCGCTACTGCATACTTTTGTTATTAACTTGAGAATGGTTAATTTGGGCGTACGCGATAAGCGCTACCAGTATGTGATGCCTATGGTACTATATTTGATGATTTAGCCATATTTGATTGTGGAAGTATAGTGGGAACGGTTTTAGTTGATCAATGAGATGATCAACTGGCTTTTGACAATTTAATGGTTTGGTTATTTTGAGAACATGGACAATACAGGGGATCTCGGATGAGGATGATACCATCCATGGAGTATCATTTAAATTCATGGCATTTACATTCTGTAAATTATGAACTATAATATTATGATTATTGGATTGGTGGTATTGGTATGCTCACCCCGTGTGGGGGCTGTCTCTGTTGGGGCAAGTAATACAGGTTCACCGGTAGCTTGGAGTTGAGCTCGGGCTGTTGATTTGAGGTACTTTCAGGATTGAAGTACCAGAGCTGGTTGATTGAGTACGTAGCTCCAGAGTTGAGATTGAGCGGTGCATGGGAGGTGCTTCCAGGATCGAAGTACCAATAACCGCATTCGGTAGAGTATCTTATACATTAGATACACGTTTATTCATTTGGTGCTCTCATGTGAGTACGTTTTTACGTGTATATGGAATGTATAAATGAGCTATGGCTTTTCTCTCTTCATTTATTGTTTGCATGCAATTAAACACGGAATTGCTAAATGAACTGAGAGCATGTTAGTGTATTATGAGAGTGCATTCTATGTAAGTGATCTTGGTTGGGGAATTTGAATATTATGTGGATCAAATGCAAGAAATTTCTGGATAGTATATGATGTTATACATGCATATGGCTTTTTCCCCATGATAGTATGGTTATATGCACTAATGGTAATGATTAATACACTAATAACTGGTTAAGGGCACGGGGGTCCTTACATTAGTGGTATCAGAGCAGTGGTTTGCTCTTTGGGGCTGTTGAGGGCCTAGGAATATATTGATAGAAATGGGAAGCACATACTTATGCATGATGGTAGTTAGTGTGGTGTGACACAACTATATTGCTTATGTGCGTTTATGATATGTGTTCATATTGGATTATGGATTATGCATTACGGTTGCATACATGGCGTAGCGATGTGAATACTTGCCGCTGTCATACCGTAGCGATGAGAGAATATTTGCCGTTGATATGAAGCGAAGAACACGACCGCTGTCATATCATAGCGAGGGATATTATTTTCCGCTGGTATTGTCTAAGCGAGGGGTATTTCCGCTGTCATGTTACGCGAGGGGTATTTCTGCTGTCATGATTAAAACGAGGAGTAATGGTGCCGATGTCATACCGTAGCGATGAGAGAATATTTGCCGCTGATATGAAGCGAAGAACACGACCGCTGTCATATTATAGCGAGGGATATTATTTGCCGCTGGTATGTCGATGCGAGGTAGCGATGAAGGATATTTGTCGCTCATATGAAGCGAAGAACACGACCGTTGTCATATTGTAGTGAGGGATATCATGCCGCTAGTTTATGGGCGATGGTTTATGCCTCCGGGTATTCATAGAGATGGTTCATTCTGGTATTCTATTGGCGATAGTTTATGCCGCCGGGTATTCATAGTGATGGTTCATTCCGCTATTCTATTGGCGATGGTTTATGCCGCTGGGTATTCATAGCGATGGTTCATTCCGCTATTCTATTGGCGATGGTTTATGCCACCGGGTATTCATAGCGATGGTTCATCACGCTATTCTATTGGCGATGGTTTATGCCACCGGGTATTCATAGCAATGGTTCATTATGCTATTCTATTGGCGATGGTTTATGTCGCCGGGTATTTATAGCGATGGTACATTCAGCTACATCTATTGGAGATGGTTCATGCCGCCGGGTATTATATAGCGATGGGTCATTCCTCTACATCTATGGAGATGGTTCATACCGCCGGATATCTATAGCGATATTTTATGCCACTGACTCTATGGCGAGGGATCATGCCGCTGATTCTATAGCGATGGGTTATACCGCTATGTATGTAGCACTGGATTATGTCACCTACGAGCGATGGGTGTTGCTTGCGTACCACTGGTGGACGATGGATACAGGTATGCCGCTATCTTGTTAGCGATGAGGTATGATGTATTATTGTTTTACTAGCATTATTGTGAATACTATGTGTTGTTATATACTGTCACGTGTTTGACGATGAGAATATGGATGTCGTGTATCGACATATACCGTCACGTGTTTGACGATGAGATCGTGAATGTCAGGTGTCGACATGTACCGACACGAGTTGACGATGTCATTTTGGATGTCATATGTTGACATATACCGTCACAGGATGACGATGACATAGCGGATGTTCTATGTAGATGCATAGCGTCGTTTTGATGAATAATACGTCACTGGTTGACGAGACTGTTACGCCGAGCAGATTTGCTCGATGGATTATTGGATGCATTGTACCGATGAGTGTACCACATCATGAATTAGAGGTAAATATTTTCGAGTAGTGATACCTTTGGGTATACTCGCTGGAATAGCTAAGGCCAGTGATTGGTGGTAAGAGTAGTCATTGAGGAAACTACTTGCTTGTCGTTGTGATGTGTGGTAGAAATGGTCACACCCACCCTGAGGGTGTGGAATAAGTCCTAATGGATTAGGATTGCATCGTGGTTGAGCAAGGACACCGGGATGTCCATTATGCTTTGATATTTTAGAGAAATATTGGGTGATGACCCACTACTCTAAATGGATGTTACGGTATGGTATACCGAGTGGAACGTATGGCATGTTGATAGGTTTAGTACAAGCCTATGGGGGCAGCGTATTGCTAGCCAGGTATTGTTGCAGTGATATAGTGTGCTTGTTGTAGCCATTACACTGCTCGCTGGAACTGAGCTTGGTGAATCGTACGATGATACAATGAGGGTAATAGTGGACTCTAGTAGTCACTACGTCGCATGAGGTTTGAGGCAGGGAATACCTCACGGGGACGTTTATACATCGAATGTTAAGGGACTAGTTCTGGGACAGCTCAATTTTGTTGGGAATACCAACGTGAGTGTCGACAAGTCGTTATTAGCTCTGGTTGAACATCTTTGCATGTGGAATGCAACAGGAGTCACAATTGAATTGTGGGATATAGCTAGTGGGATAACACTACTATATTAATTTTATCTCTTGGAGAGATTTGGATTGTACTGTCATGGAGACAGCTGGTATCGGTCGTGGGTTGATTGTAAATCAGCCATGGTAAACATTACTGGTGTTGGACCGAGTAATGAATTTCTTACCTTTCGGTGAGACGTTCGAAGAGACGTCTCCGGAGAAATGCTCGATTGTGTAGTACTATGGTATTAGTCAGAGCATTATTAAATGAGTATACGTTGTGTATACGGATCTCGTTTTGATGATAGTAGCATGGATGCACTATACTGGACTAGTTGTGTAATTTATTGGTTCTGGGATATGTTTTGGTATAAATATATCTAGGTTTTCCGAACAGCAGTTCGAGGTTGGAGGGTCATGAGTTCATGACATTTTTCCTTGTGAGGAAGGCGATATTGATATACCTACCGATTGGGAATCTTCGGGAGATTCAATGAGTCGGTTTGTGTGGTGTTGATGTTGGAATCACACCATTAGTCGTTGGTCTGTCAATCATTATCCTCCGAGTGGTGAGAATAGCTGGGGATTGACAGTTGGTTATGGGACTCTGGGTATGTTTGGAGATACCTGAGTCTATTGCATTGGGTATGCATGTTGTGTTGGTACTTAGGCATGTATACCAGGGTGTATACGAATGCCAACATTTATTTTAGTCCTCATCGAGCATCGGGTTAGTATGCTTGGATGAATGAATCTCCGGTGTGAGATTGTGGCACTCTGAGATTGGTAATCTCGATGGCACGATGTATTATGAGGAATGATCGTGAAGGTTGGTTGACTTCCCTTGAGGAGGGATTGTCGTATTTTAGGCCATGGTAATTCATTCTGAGTAATTTGATAACATCCCTGTGTTAGGATCGTTGAATCCTAGGGTAAGCGAGGGATGACCATGTTGTGGATTTGTTAGGTGTCACGGTTGACACGTGTGGCGGGAATGCAATTGATTGTTCTTGCATGTCCTTTCGGGAATTTGAGACCTTGTAGAGTCTCGACGATGTGTTGGACCAAGATGTGATTTCTTGGAACTTATGGATGTAGACATCTTTAGAGATGTGTTTTGTGTTGATTGGTAGCGATGAGATGCCCGATCCATGTTGCAAGGTGGTGCAACTGCTCCTTTGATGGAGGTGGAATTGGAGAACGGGACCGGATTTGGTATAAGTACATTGTAGTGTACTGGTGGTTTCCTTGGTAACGATGTATGGTTAACTTCGTCGGCTAAATTGTAGAGATATCATCGAGGCGATATCTATTTTGGAATTGCGAATGATTCGTGTGGTTTGCAGTTAGGGTTGGCTGACTGCTTTTGAGATGGTTAGCATCGGGGAATGCTGACGTCATTCTTTGAGTTTGTGAGGGTTTGAGAGGTTTATCCCATTCCGGGTTTTGTTGCGAGGCCGGTATCCTCGCGGTTGGTGTGTCGTTCATGACTTGTTCATGATTCGACGATGTGAAGCCTTTTGGATTTTGTAATCTAGGCATTACGTGGAGTACGCCGTTTAAATTTTGAGGACGAAATTTTATTAGTGGGGGATAATTGTGATGCCCGGGGATTAATGGTGTTAATCCCGATGTGGTAATAATCCTTAATGGATTTTATTTGTGGCAATTATGAATTAATTGCGGTTTTGAGACTCCCGGGGATTTTAAATCCGGTTTTGGAGTCGTTGGATCCAAGGGATGAGATTGTATTCTCACCGTGGAGATAACCTTGGAATTTGGTTCTTGGTGGAACCTGGAGTCCGGAGTACTTTTGTACTGGGGCTGATAATGGAATTTGAGTTGGAGAGATGTTTTTTTGAAAACAGATGATTTTTAATGAATCATGATTTAGTTGTGGAGGTATTGGTATTTTGGAGCCTTGATGCTATATATACCAAATGGACTCGGTATTCCGTCATTCTATGAAATCTCTTTCCTCTCTCCTCTCCCTCACGCCTCTCTCCCTCACCCCAAACCCTTCCCCTCTTTTCCTCTTGGGAACAAATCGATGGGGGCTTGTCTTGGGAGCCCGATTTCTTGAAGAAAGGCTGGTAATCTTCTTCTCCTCACCTTTAGCTTCGATTTGATTGTAGTTTTGTCCTAGATGGTTGAGTTTTGGGTTGGATTTGAGTTTTGGGGGTTTTGGTTAAAAATCTAAAATGTTTTTTTTAGAGTTTTTATTAAGTTTATTTGGTGTATTGGAGGTGTTGAGGAAGTTGGGGGTGTTGGTTTTGAGTTTGGGTGTCAAAAACAACATGGAAGCTCGAATTTTTCGGAAAATCGTAGGTCGCGATCGATCGCCGATGAGGGCCGATCGATCGCGACGAGCAGCTATTTTTTTGGAGACGATAAACTGTGCGAGCGATCGATCGCGAGTTCTCGGCGATTGATCGCGAGCGGGTTGGCGATCGACCGCGGAGGCTCGCGATCGATCGCAAAGAGGTGTTGTTGCCCACTGGTCAGGGGCGATCGATCGCGACAAAATCGGCGATCCATCGCCGCCTGAGGAATGTTGTTTTTTTCAAAATTTTGGAAAAGGTCGGATTTTGGAAATGGAGTTTAATTAACCGACTTTCATGGCAATGTCTACATTCCAATGGGAATGCTATACTTTTAAAATGGATGGGTTGGAGCCAAAGTTTGATAAAACGAAATTCTCGGTTGAGTTTTTGGGCTATCATTTTTAAATTATAAAATGGAATATTTTGGGTATTATGCATGCTTAGCGGGGGGGCTTTTATTTTGGTAATCGTCATAGATGGATGATAGGTTTGAAAATTGTGAACGTGCTTAGGCACGTGATTGCATGCCTATGTTTAATTGGGAGTTATTTGCATGTTAGCACTTAATTCATCGGGTCGTGGGACTAAGGCAAGGTTGGACTTGAACTACGGAGTTATAAGGTACGTATGACGTACGAGTATAGCCTGTTATAATATTGCAACTGTGAAATGCATGATATGTGGTATTTACGATAAACGGATATTGAAATGCATGGTATGTGGTATTTGTAATAAAGGGATGTTGAAATGCATGGTATATGGTATTTGCAACAAATAGTTGTTGAAATGCATGGTATACGGTACTCGCAATAAATGGATAGGGAAATGCATGGTATATGATAATCGTGATAAATGGCATACATTGGAAATCATATGGTGCTGCTTTTGAGCGAGCAATGATTGGGATGTTGTCGCCGTTGAGCGACCATCGATTATAACACCGCTATTGTTGAGCGTGCGTGGGGTTAAAATACCGCTATTGTAGAGCGAGTCATGAAATGGAACTATGGAATCATTGGCTAAATGTATGTGACACCTATGGTACTATATTTGATGATTTAACCATATTTGATTGTGGAACTGGTATAGTGGGAACGGTTTTAGTTGATCAATGAGATGATCAACTGGCTTTTGAGAATTTAATGGATTGGTTATTTTGAGAATATGGACAATACAGGGGATACCGGATGAGGATGATACCATCCAGGGAGTATCATTTAAATTCATGGCATTTACTTTCTGTAAATTATGAACTGTAATATTATGATTATTGGATTGGTGGTATTGGTATGCTCACCCCGTGTGTGGGCTGTCTCTGTTGGGGCAGGTAATACAGGTGCAGCGGTAGCTTGGAGTTGAGCTCGGGCTGTTGATTTGAGGTACTTCAAGGATTGAAGTACCAGAGATGGTTGATTGAGTACGTAGCTCAAGAGTTGAGATTGAGCGGTGCATGGGAGGTATCGAAGTACCAATAACCGCATTTGGTAGAGTATCTTATACATTAGATACACGTTTATTCATCGGGCGCTCTCATGTGAGTGCGTTTTTACGTGTATATGAAATGTATAAATGGGCTATGATTTTTCTCTCTTCATTTATTGTTTGCATGCAATTAAATACGGAATTGCTAAATGAACTGAGAGCAAGTTAGTGTATTATGAGGGTGCATGCTATGTATGTGATATTGGTTGGGGAATTTGAATATTATGTGGATCAAATGCAAGAAATTTTCTGGATAGTATATGATGTTATACTTGCATATGGCTTTTTCCCCATGATAGTATGATTATATGCACTAATGGTAAGGGTTAATACACTAATAACGGGTTAAGGGCACGGGGGTCCTTACACACCTTAACTTAAGGCTTGTATTGATATGTTATTTTCTCGTCATGGTCTAAGCATATCAATGTTGCATAGCCAAGGCTGTGATAGAACAAGCAACATGCAAGGTGGATTTAAATATTTGAAAACTCATATTTTCCAAGAACATCCTTATCTCTTTTATGTCATTGTTTGTTCATCATCCCCAATTGGTTTTTGTAGCTGTTGCAAAATACAATTTTAAAGTTCAATATCTTTTTGAAATCACATCAAAATTTATGAATGTCGTTGGAACATCTTATTATAAGAGACAAGACATTCTTAAAGCCTAACAACATGATAAAGTTGTGAAAGCACTAAATAAAGAAGAAATTTTTAGAGTGCATGGGTTGAATCAAGAAACTAACATGCAACGACCTGGTGATACTCTTTGGGGCTCACTAGTTTAGTTAAGCTCACTATCAAAATTATTGTGGATTAGGTAAGCATGGAGCAAAAAATTGAAGTACGCGTGTTGTTAGAATCATTGCAACATTTCAGTTTGTTTTTATTATGCATTTAATAAATGATGTATTGTGTATTACTAGTTGTCATTGACATTGCAAAGAAATGAGCAGGAGATAGAGAGTGCAATGAGAAGTGCATATCTCAAATCAAAGATTGCTGGTGTGCGTTTGTCATGTACGCCCAAATTAACCCCACTCAATCCTCAAGATTGATAACAATAATGTAGTAGCGTGAGTAGGGATCGATCCCACGAGGAGGTGTGAATCTTTGTGTTAATGAAAATGAATAAAAGATGGGGTTGTGAAGTTGAATTATACTAATTAAAATTAAAAACAAAGATTAACTAATGAAAGCGATTCTTGGTATCGGTCGACTCTACCTTGGAATTATCATCTATTTCATCGATTCACAAAAGACTCAATTTTTCTTGAATATTCATCAATTGGAAATCTAATTCCTCCCTTACCTTAATCGTAGTCAAATAGAAAACAGCATTCTATTCGACTCTCATCAAATCTTTAACCAAAACTACAGCCGTTAAATTCTTTTTCCTAAGAATTTAATAACACCAACAACATTTAATTATCAATCATAGTTGTTTCTTAATTAGCATTAGATTTCATGCAAGTTACTAGGTTGTCAATCCAATAAACAAACACAACAATCATGGCAATAAAAATCAGAAAAACTCTTGATACTCAATAAAATTGATAATTAAAGCGTAAGAATCTCCCCAAGATAAATAAATCCAAGGATTTGTCTTCCTCAACCAAGAATTATAAACTACCTAAACATAATCTAAGAAAAACGATAAATAAAAGTAAGGGAAAGAAAACTAATCCGATCTCCGCTCGCCGAGGTGTCAATCCCGTCTTCGTTTCGATCTTCGTAGCGTTCTTCAACAAAATTGAAAAGAAAAATATAAAACTAGTCTAAAACTATTCTACCTACTCTCTAGATGTTCTTTAGTCTGATTTTCGTTCATATATGTATAGGGAGGCTGATGGAGTAGGTTAAAATCCATGTGGGAAGGAAAGAAATCAAGTTTTTACACTTTCCAAAACTCTTCTGGCGTAAATATGCGTAGAATGGCGTAGCTACGCCTACACTTGCCGTAGCTTTGGCGTAATTACGCCTAATAATGGCGTCATTACGCCTGTCATCAATTTTTCTGGCGAGTTTCTTATTTTGGCCATAAATTTCACATACGAACTCCGAATTCGACGAGTCAGCTGTCCACGCGAAGATAACTCAAAGTTCTACAACTTTTATATGGACCACATCTCCAAAACGTGGCTCAAACATATAGAAATGTTAGGACAAAGGAGCAACATGTGTCTTGGATTCTGGTTGTTTCCTCTTTTCTTCATTTTTATTGCTTCTTTCATCATTTTAGCTTGATTTCTTCACCTTTTCCTACATTTACAGAAATATACGATTAGGTAGCATATGTATCAATTTATCCATCAAAATATACCAAATCGTAGACAATTAAGCGCAATAGATGTCTCTATTTCTAGTCACATCAAATACCCCCATACTTAAACTTTACTCGACCTCGAGTAAATCAGACAAAACTAATGAAAATTTTTGCTTGGCTCATAGATTCATAACAAATTGACTTATCCCCACTTTAATGCCTCAACAATTATAAACATGCATAGTAATCAAAGGCGGTGAAAAGTTAACAGTGGAGCAAGTTCAATCCCTAAACATTTCATACTCAACAAAGTAGTGAATGTGTGTGTGTGGTCATAAACAAGTGTCATATGCAATTATAGATCCAAAAGATGCAGATCCACAATAGTTCAAGTCATACACTAACACAACTATAAGCTCACTTGCACACCCTTCTCCACTATCTTAGCCACTTTTCAAACACGAATCAAGTAGGTCTTTATTAGCTTGTAGTGTGGCCTAGGTATTGGCTTATGAAAGAAAGGGTAAAGATATATCAAACAAGAGAGTATGATGATATGCACACTAAAAACTTCTCTTCTTTCATGAATTTTTCAACTTTTATTTCAACATTTTTCTTCTTTTGTGCCTTGGCTCCCATTGGAGTCATATTTTATGTATTTTCTCAAGGCATCCCTTTTCTTTCATGCATTTCATTCTTTTGACAATAAAATTCTATGAATCATTGATAACGTAAGTGCATGTGAATGAAACACATCATACTCCCTTCAAATGTATGGATAGAATTCATATTTAGGCTTATTAGGAAGGATGATAAGCTAGTCAAAGAATGTCGAATGGGGTTGTTTTGTATGCTTAGCATACAACCATTCTTTTGCATCAAAGCTCAAAAAGGGTACTAGTGATTGATTTTCTTTACATGGTAGGCTTGAAAGGCTCAAACGCATCAAAGATTGCCTATATCACTTTCGTGTTTGCAAGTAGTCTAGACATAGGCATCAAAGAGCATGTAGTTAAGTTCTAGCATGTATTAGAGACTTCCTAATACTATCACAAAATTCACACAATCTTCACTACGCTATGCACACTTCACAAGTCATGATGGATTTGTGCTCAAAATATTCAATTACTTAGTCAAAGCACGCTTTGCATTAGAGTTCAAAGTGTTACAAGGTTAACAATTCATCTATGTTCAAAAACATGCACGCCATCAATTAGGTTTCATCATGGGCTAGTGATTCTAAGCATGTGTTCATTACTAATTATGAGCTCAAAATTTTTTAAATTTTTCGATTTTTTTGTATTTTTAAAATAAGAAAAACAATAACACGCCACTAATCCCTCCCCCATACTTAAATCTTACATTGTCCCCAATGTAAGACAAAAATACAAGAAAAGAGAAAAGTCTAACTAAAAAAACAATAAAAAAAATAAAAGGGAGAAAGGAAACTAACTCCCCTTGGGTTGCCTCCCAAGCAGCGCCTCTGTTTAATGTCGGTGGCCCGACGCCAGGCCTCTCGCTTAAGGCGATGCCTATTCGCCTTGCACCTCTTGGAGGGTTTTTGTCACTATGTCGCCTTCCTCCAAAGAAGTCAGTTGAGGTCGATCAAGATCTACCTCATGGCATCCTTTAACTTGTTGTCCCCTATGCTCGCCTTTGGGAATCTCATTCTGGTGAGATTCCTTGTTATCCACCTCGATCTATGTTTGTTGTTCAAGTATTGATGGCCTCAGTACCATCGTTGCTGGAGTTTCTACCTCTTTGCCACTGTCCAATGTGATGTTGTCTTCGAAAAAATAGTCCCAAGGATCCATTCAATCACAGTATTCTTTCGCCGACTCCTCTTCCACAACACATGATTCATCTAAGTAATCAACATAGTTCTCAATTGGAAACATACCATTCGGAGTTGTAGGGTGTACAAGCTCCTTTTCTTCTATTGGCATATGTGTCTTCTCTTCTAGCTCGGGTGGCCACATTATCACCTTCTCCATAGTCTCCTCTTCTTCATCACTCCATGATTCGAATGCAATCATGGTCTCCTTTTGTGCTGCTATCCGATCGGCCGATCTTATTAGTTGCTCCATTTGTTTACCCAAATTCCGAGTGCTATCCCTGAATTCCTGTTGAAATTGCAAAGTACTATCATTAAGTGTTGAAACAAGATCCTCTAAAGACTCACCAGGGGTATGGTATTGAGGTTGTTGTGGCCATGACGAGTATTGTGGTATGTATGGCGGTAGGGTGGACTTCATGTAAGGTGGAGGTGGGCTCATCCATTGATTGTCATAGTTGAGATTGGGATGATCATTCCAACTTGAATTGTATGTTCTTTGTCCACTCCCTACGCCAAGTTGGTGCACAAGATACTCCAATTCGTCTAGTCGCCTATAGTCCTCCATGATAAGATCCGATTTTTCAGAAATCAACCTGTAACCACGAACAAACAAGAGTAGCGGTGGGGGAAAAGAAATAAAGAAAGAGAAAGGAAAAAAAAAACAGAAAATATTAACACAAAAATATACAACGCCTCCCCGGCAACGGCGCCAAAATTTGGTGTGCGTTTGTCGTGTACGCCAAATTAACCCCACTCAATCCTCAAGATTGATAACAATAATGTAGTAGCGTGAGTAGGGATCGATCCCACGAGGAGGTGTGAATCTTTGTGTTAATGAAAGTCAATAAAAGATGGGGTTGTGAAGTTGAATTATACTGATTAAAATTAAAAACAAAGATTAACTAATGAAAGCGATTCTTGGTATCGGTCGACTCTACCTTGGAATTATCATCTATTTCATCGATTCACAAAAGACTCAATTTTTCTTGAATATTCATCAATTGGAAATCTAATTCCTCCCTTACCTTAATCGTAGTCAAATAGAAAACAGCATTCTATTCGACTCTCATCAAATCTTTAACCAAAACTACAGCCGTTAAGATTAAATCAATGATAGTTTCAAAACTAGTAAGTTTGACGAATCTAATCAATAAAAACTACAGCCGTTAGAATTAATCATCCAATCGTTTTTCCTAAGAATTTAATAACACCAACAGCAGGTAATTATCAATCATAGTTGCTTCTTAATTAGCATTAGATTTCATGCAAGTTACTAGGTTGTCAATCCAATAAACAAACACAACAATCATGGCAATAAAAATCAGAAAAACTCTTGATACTCAATAAAATTGATAATTAAAGCGTAAGAATCTCCCCAAGATAAATAAATCCAAGGATTTGTCTTCCTCGACCAAGAATTATAAACTAGCTAAACATAATCTAAGAAAAATGATAAATAAAAGTAAGGAAAGAAAACTAATCCGATCTCCGCTCGCTGAGGTGTCAATCCCGTCTTCGTTTCGATCTTCGTAGCGTTCTTCAACAAAATTGAAAAGAAAAATATAAAACTAGTCTAAAACTATTCTACCTACTCTCTAGATGTTCTTTAGTCTGATTTTCGTTCATATATGTATAGGGAGGCTGATGGAGTAGATTAGAATCCATTTGGGAAGGAAAGAAATCAAGTTTTTACAGTTTCCAAAACTCTTCTGGCGTAAATACGCGTAGAATGGCGTAGCTACGCCTACACTTGCCGTAGCATTGGCGTAATTATGCCTAATAATGGCGTAATTACGCATGTCATCAATTTTTCTGGCGAGTTTCGTAATTTGGCCATAACTTTCACATACAAACTCCGAATTCGACGAGTCAGCTGTCCACGCAAAGATAACTCAAAGTTCTACAACTTTTATATGGACCACATTTCCAAAACGTGGCTCGAACATATAGAAATTTGAGGACAAAGAAGCAACATGTGTCTTGGATTCTGGTTTTTTCCTCTTTTCTTCAACTTTATTGTTTCTTTCATCATTTTAGCTTGAATTTCTTCACCTTTCCCTACATTTACACAAATATACGATTAGGTAGCATATTAATCAATTTATCCATCAAAATATACCAAATCGTAGACAATTAAGCGCAATAGATGTGTCTATTTCTAGTCATATCAATTGCAATCTTTAAGAGATAATGGATTAGATTCTCTATTTAACAAAGTCTCTTCCTTTTGTTCTACTCATGAAATTAAAGCCCCCGATATAGTTGAAAAGTTTGTAGCTCCTAGGCGTCCAAGATGGAGAACTCAAGAAAAGACCAAATTAGTTTATTTTCATATTGAGTTGTTTAGTGTTATTTTGGATAAACAACTTATCGAGCTAAATTGTCGGTTTTTTGAGATAAATACTGAATTACTTCGTTGTGTGTGATGTTTTAATCTTAGGGACTCATTCTCTGCTTTCAAGAAGGAAATCTCATTACTTGTGCTCGATTATATCCCAATGAATTTTCCGAATATTGTTACTTGTTAACCAACTCAAGAGTTATAACATCGATATGCGTATAATTTTCTACAGTAGATGGAATTGCAGATCTTGCTAAAAGAATTATGGAAGTTTATATGATTGTTACTTTGGCATTAACCTTGTTCGTTTCTATAGCGAGCATATAGAAAGTATTTTTTGCGATGAACATTGACAAAAACTATACGTAGTCGAATGAGAGATTATTGGCTTAGTGTTTGTTTGGTTGCATATTTGAAAAAGAAGTTTGATGGATAGATAATGAAGCTATTATGCAATGATATCAAACTATGAAACTTTGTTGAGAATAGATATACTTACATTATAATTATTTACCTACTTATTTTTACCTATAATTTTTAAATTCAGATAGTTATCATAAATTTTTTATTAAATTTTGATGTTATTAAATTTTTTATTAAATTTTTATGTTATTAAATTTTTTTGCAACTCAATAAAGTTCCTATATTCATAGTGTGTCTGGGCACATTATTCAAAACAGCCTTGAGTTCATCTGAGACAACAAACAAGGGATCATGCAAGAAATCATAATCAGTGTCCATATTTCGTCTTTACTTTTTATAGAAAATATTATTATATATCTTGATTGTCCATATCTGTATTTATTGTCATTATCTTATTCCACTGCACTTTTGAAGTACATGGAGTCAATAATTATGTGTATTGCAAAATGCATGGTCAGAAGTCTTATCTGAGCTTTAATAATTTTCACAAAACTCCAATTTCAATTTCTTTTCGATGTCTTCTTGTTTTTTGAAGGGATTCGCCTCCTAAACAAATAAAATAAAATCAGCTGCATCATTTTCAATTTTTGGCATGTTTTAAGAAATAAAAAAGCCTTATGATATATATATATATATATATATATATATATATATATAATTTATTTTTTAATATTTAGTGCAATGTCCGGGTGGTAAATAGTGTGCCAGTGTGCTGCAAACAAAATTCAGAGTGGTTAATACGCGACTCAAATGATAAAAGCACTAAAATATTTGTTTTATGTTCCTAATTTAATAAGATCGTCGATTCCTAGGTTTATTACATTCAACTATTTTCAAAATATTATGATATATTTGGTTTTTTGGTGTTGACAAATTAAATTTCTATATTGATTATGATTTGGAGAAAATGTCTTGTGCATTCTGATATTGATTGTTTAGATGTATTTTCGGAGTTAAAAGTTTTATAAGAAGTTACAACTTTAGAAATTAAAGACCCAATTGAAATACTCAATTTAATAAAGAACTTGATTTCCCAATTATTTTATATCATATTGAATATTATTTGTCATAACAATTACAGTTAAATTTGTATAAAGAAGTTTTTCTAAATTAAATATTATAAAAAATTTATATACGAACAACTATGAATCAAGAGGTAAGATTTTATTTAATATTTACTTTATTTTATATTTTTTCAATAAATATCTCATTGTTTAACTTGTTTAACGCTTTTAAAAAGTTTGACATGCCCATATACTTACACATATATAAACTAACTAGTCGATGCACATGCTGTATATACATAATCATTATATTTTTAAAATATTTTTATTATAAAATTGAAAACCTTTCTTACATACCAAGGAAGAAAACAATTAGTAATATAAGAGAAAAAGATGAATAAAATAATATATATATTAAATTCAAATAAATTGTGAATAATATTGAACTGAAAAGAGAAATAATTTACGAATTAATTATGCTAGATTTGTTAGATAAATTATTGAATTTAAGTAACGTATGTAGATTTAGTCATATTTATCCACGGACTTTATGATTTCGGATTTATCAAATTGTTTAAAAAATATTGAAGGTTATGGGTTCGAGTCGAGGAAACAACCTCTTGTATTGTAATGAAAGACTGCGTAAATTAAGCCCAAAGTGGCTCGACATCTTCCCTACCCTATGCATTGCGAGAGTTTCGTGCATCGAGGTTTGCCATTTTTAAGTTGTTTAAAAAAGATGGAACAAAACTACCATTAATCCTATTTGAAATGTATAAATTAGAAAATTGAATTGGATAATGTTTTAAACTTTTGCGGCTAGTATAGTTTATTAAAAACATTATATTAGATCATGATTCTTTATTTAATAATTGTGGAACAAGAACACGAGTTAAGCCCATAGTAACCACAAGTTTTAGCCACAAATATTCATGGGGAAATTACACGGAAGTCCATTTTTGTGACACAAAATCTACTTAAGTCTTGGGAAAAAATCTTAGTGCATAAAAAGCCAAATTGGAAATAATTTTGTTGAAATATATCAACTTTTCAAATTTTCAAATCAATTGGGTGTTTTATGATGACTCTTTTACCCCTCAATAGTTTGATATATTGCATTCTATCATTTAGGCTTTTGTTTAAATTACAAAGAAGTCCATATATAATATTTAATTATCTTTTTTATCCTTATATTTATAAAAAAAGCAACATTTAACATCGTCTTTTTACAAGTCCGCGTTTTTTGCGATCCTTGGCACAAAATGGTATCAGAGCCTAAGTTTATTCTGGAAATACTATGATAATATCTTGAATATTAATTTGTAACCTATACGGAGGAGACAATTCAAGAAATTATTGACCCGAACGATTGTTCGAAGTGTCATTCTTACAGGTGGTATTTCCAGAAATTCAAAAACTAAATCAAAAGCGTATGGCAGAAGCTCAACGCTTCAACCATAAGTGGAAACTTTTACAGGAAACTCGAAAGGATGGCTAAGAGGCTCCATCAAGTGAACCTCAAACTACAGTTTGAGTTAGCTGAACTTCAGGAAGACGATCATCCTGAACATGAAGATGTGGTTCCAGCCGCCAATGATCCAACAGGGCCTGGACCAGATGATTAGGATGAGAGAACCAACCTTTCGAGAAATAGAGCCAGATTCTTCTAAGATATCCCAAGATCTTAGAGAGATTCAGAAGACAGTGCAGCGCTATGGCTACCTTCAATACCATGTCCCTGCACAGATCCATCAGATTCAAAGTCAGATGGAGATTATGATTAAACATCAGAAGGAGATTCTTGAAAACCTTCAAGATGTTCAATCCCGGGTAAAGGAGTTGGATTAAGGCCAAGTCCGATAGGAAGAAGGAACAGAGGATGGTTGCCGCCATCTTATGGAACAGAACCCCTTTTCACCAAAAAGGGAAAGCGGGGGAGGTCCGAAGGCCTTTGTCAGAAACTGAAAAAATGATTGCAGTACTACGATGAGAGCCATTACATCCCACAAAGTAATGGAAAGAATCAACTTGGAAGATCTACGTGATCTTGCTGATTCATTTGCGGGATTAAATCTCGTAGAATTCAAGACATTAGAGCTTGTACAAAGACCTCCACCACAAGAGAGTTTCGGGTCACACAATCCACCCGAGGAGATCAAAGTATGCCGCACATGGAAGATTTCACCTCAGCAACTTTGGATCCCCCAGTTGGAACAAGGAATCGTTCCCGAAGGCCAGATATTCATCAGACACCCTACGGGAAATCACAGTTAGATCCAATCCATCCATATGGACTCATGCTTAACATGTATATTTTGGATTTAAAAAACAGAGAAGTTCTTATTGATGAATGGGCTTCAACAATGAGAATAGCAACAGGAACACTTGACTTAAGCAAAGAAGGATTCATTTTACTTCTTAAAATGAGTCTGGAAGGATCAGTCAAGACTGGTTGGGATATGGGAGATCCAGGTACCAAGGAAGAAGTTTTAGCCGGAGAGTCCCTAAAGAAATCGTGGACAAGATGGCAAAATTCTTCAAAATCTGTTTCATTGGAGTGAGCTACTTCGAAGGAATGGAGGAAGAGAAGGCTAAGAATATAGACAACCTCTAATTAGCCTGGAACTACATGACATCTGCTATGTAGACGAATACATCAAACTCTTTACAGAGTATCGATGGAAGTCGAAGATAGCGGAAAAGGATGCAGCAGAGCTGTTCTTTGCCAAAACTCCGAGCCCATGGAGAGAAATGCTTATCCAGGAGTATACACCGCATGCAATCGAGACGGTGTCAAGGAGAATGTCATTTATTAAAGTCAAGCTTGCGGAGTGGTGCTACCAAGCAAAGCTCCAAAAGAATTTCAAGAAGCTCAGAGGAATCAACAAAATGGCTCCTCTTTGTTGTACGGGAAATGATATCCCTACAACCATTGGAAACTATCCACAAAGGCGAAAGATGAAGAAGCACAGAAGTCATCCATATGCCCGAGGAGGTAGTTCAAGAAGAAGTAGGTCTTCATGGAGACCTAGAAAGTTCTGGTCAAAACAGAAAGCCCGAAGCTATAAATCGGGGCAAAGATCAGGACCAACAAGGAGTATAATCTCGTCGACAGGTTCTAATCAAGCTAGTTCTAGTAGAGCACCGATGAAGAGGACTTTCAGACGCACACCTACCCGTGCAAATGAGAGTTTCAGAGATTGTAACTGCTGGACATACAGAGCAAAATGACATATCTCTACCGATTGTCCAGAAAACCAAAGTCGGGGAGTAAGACAGTTCGAGCATACAAAGGAATTTGAAGATGCTGTCTATTTCCAGGATTCGGTGCAGGTGTATCAATTTGAGGATATTCCCTCAGATGAAAGCATCTACAAAGAAGAGATTTATTCTGAGGATATAGGTGAATCTAGCTCAGAATCAGAGTGAAGGAGAGTTCCTTCAGCACGTTATTAGGGAAGAGCCGTCGGGGTTTTTCTCGCATACCACGGTTTCTCATAAAACCCTATGAGGATCATGAAAGAAGAGCCAAAGCTTCAAATGTATGATGGATTTACAATTGGAGCAATGAAAAAGCCATGTATATGATTGGTCTTCGTAGCATGAAGCATCAGATTATCCATAGGGTGACAACAAGTGAATTTGTCATCCCAATGGAATTCACAGGAAACCAAATTGAGATGCAGTTAATCCCCTACAGAGAAATCCAGGAGAGTAAGAACAAGGTCAAAAGAGAGGTTGCTAATACACTCTCATGGATTCATATCGGAGCCATAAGAGTTATCATCAAAGCAACATTCAAGGAAGGAATTGATTCGCCCCTCAACCTGGCGATCTTTGACAAGAGAATCCCGAACCTCAAAGATTCTTGTTTGGGAGCAGTGGCAGGAAATCTGTATGCAGGAAAGATGGCCTTCAACATCTATCCAATGATTGCATACAATTTAGGAGATCGAGACTTCAACAAAGTTCTCACTCTTCATCAAGATTTCAAAAGAGAAGATTTGATGAAAGAAGGGAACAAGCCTTACTCGATCACCTATAAGGTGTCATACGCACTCTTGAATACTCACCATTCCGAGGTATTCTTGAGAAAGGAATTCATCGAAGTCCCCAGAATCTTCGAAGACTTCGCCAAAGCTGTATTGCCGGATATTATTGATACTCCGACAATAGAAGAGATCGACATGAGGATACAAGATCAACCAGTTCTGAACAGAAGCATGAGCCTTATGATCGAGCCAAGAAGGATGTCTTTCTAACAGGATAGGTTAATTAGCAACTATCCGGGGGAAAAACAGAAGGCAGTCTCGAGCAGCATTCAGAAAATCTCTGATGTATTCAAAACAACAGAAAAGCTTAAATGCCCAGAAGGCTGGAGAGAAGTGCAGATAATTTTTGACATTACAGAGAAAGAGAATATCTTCCCTTGTGATGTACTCTACTATTTGCAACAACCTACAGTTGGCAAGTATCAAGGAAACCTTCAAATTGGCGAAATTGATCTAACAATTGAAGGAACTGCAGGAAGAATCCCAGAACAGCTCATTCTAGGGATTGAATTTCTCGAGGAATATAAACCTTGAGAAAGATTGCATGATGGAATGGAGTTCACGGTGGAAGAGAATAGATATCGAATCAGATGACCACCAGTCCATTCTCCATATACATCTCCGTCGGGATGTTATATGAAAAATATCGGGCAGAATATTTTGCAGCTTACATTGACTCAGGAGCTGGAATATGCACTGCCAGGCGAGAAATCTTCCCCAAAGAAGTTGGTGAGAAATTACCAGCCATTGCCGGAAGAGACTTTTCCAAACGGATCCTTATTCTTAATGAAGGAATCCAAGGAGCGAAAATCATTATCGGCGGCACAGGTGGTACCCCATAGTACAAAGTCAAGACTCCACCTATTTATTTCCTTGATACATGCGCAGATATGAAACAATTTCCTACAGACATTCAAGCGGTTCACACAGGAGAACGAGACCAGGAGACTTATTTTCACAACCCTTTATTATCATAAGATTCTTGTGCAGAGATTACGGGAGGCGTTTCACCAAAAATTCCCTATTAGTTTTCGCAACAAGCGTGGTGATGAAGGAAAACTTCGACACCCAAAGATGAAAGATCAGCGAAAATTTGGAGAGGCAATTCTTCAGTTCCGACAACAGGGTCCTAGTGAAAAGGATTCTCAAACTTTTGACTGGGTTAATATCATGTCTTCCACAGAGCAGGATGAGGAAAGAGTAACTCCAGAAACCCTGTTGCTACTGAAAAATGCTTTACGAGAAGAAGTTCCACAACCTGAACTACCCTCGAAGAGAGAATCACTCTAGAGGATGTAAAAAGGAAGATTCGTAGGAACTACAACGAGGATCCACTAGCATGGTGGAACAAAAATGAGCTCAGAGCTACTTTGAAGGTGAAAACTGGAAAAGAAAATGTGTTTGTTAAGTACAGGCCGATCCCCATGAACCAGAAAGATCGAAAGGATATGCAGATTATACTTAAGGAACATCTTGACCTTAAGTTAATCTCAGCAGGTATTTCTCCATACAGTAGCCCAGGATTTCTTGTTCGGAATCATGGAGAAATTAAACGAGGAAAGCCCAGATTGGTGATCAACTATAAAGGGATCAAAGAAATCTTGGAATTCGATGGATATTTTATCCCAAGCAGAGAACATTTGGTAAATAGCATCAATAGTGCCAAAGTGTTTTCTAAGTTCGATTGTAAGTCTGGGTTCTACCAGATTAAAATGGAGGAAGCAAGCAGAAAGTTCACAGCATTCTCCATACCACAAGGACATTATATCTGGAATGTCATGCCAATGTGATTAGCAAATGCTCCCCAGATATATCAGAGAAAGATGGATAATCTTTTCAAGGATTACTTCAGCTTCATGTTCGTATATATTGATGACATTCTTATAGCATCAAAAAACATGAAAGAACATCTTAAACATTTGGAAATCTTTTCAGATGTTTGTTACAAGGAATGATTAGTGCTTTCCGAAAAGAAAGCAGTGATTGCTACAAGACAAATCGAGTTCCTTGGAGTTGAGATCGACGAATCTGGAATTATCCTGCAGAATCATATTGTTGAAAAAGTACAAGGATATCCGGATGAACTCAAGGATTTAAAACAACTTCAGAGTTATTTAGGAGTTGTTATTTTTGTTGGAATGTTTATCAACAATCTAGCAAACCACAGGAAGGTGTTCAGTCCACTACTCAAAAAGGATGTTAAGTTTTAATGGAATGACGATCACAGACAAGATGTCAAACAACTGAAGGAGGTTTGCAGGCAACTACCAAAGCTTGTAATACCAAACGACGAGGATGAACTGGTATTATACACAGATGCCAGTGATCATTGGTGGGCTGCAGTCCTCATGAAAGTTACACCAGAGGGAGAAGTGTCATGCAGATATTGCAGTGGGCTATTTGATAACATCGAAGTTATTAGATGGCACATCAACGAGAAAGAATTCTTTGCAGTTCGAAAGGCTTTTAAAAAATGGCCATTATTTTTACTTGCAAAGAAATTTATCTTAAAAATAGATAATACTAGTGTTAAGCCTTTTCTGAAAAATAAAATTGAATCAAAACCAGAAAAGGCTAGACTTTTAAGATGGCAAGCTGAATGTCAATATTATGATTATGATATTGTTATTGTGAAATATGATAAAAATATTCTTGCAGATTTCTTAACACGATATGGAGGGACACATTGCTAGCGATACCCTCAAACGAGTTAGGAATCTCAGGGAAAACCTGAAGATCCTGGAACGAGATTTTGGGACTCTTTGTCTCAATGCAGAGGTCGCGGGATGACTTCAACGAGTAGATCAGGAACTTGTTACTGATCATATGCGAACATGTTTTCGGGACCATGAACGATTGTTTGAAGTCTTGAAAGGGCCTATCCTTCAGGCCGCACCTTCAACGGTGCAAAAAGAAGTGTTTAGAGAACGGGGCTCATCTAACCCGGGGGCAAGGGATTCAAGTACCCCTGTCACGAGTGCTGCAGATGATGCATTCCTTCAGGATGTACAAGCTGAAGCGAATGTTGAGGGTCAGGTGTCATCACAATTTGAACCTTCAAGTCAACCCAGCACCTATAGGGTAAAAGAGGAAGAGTTGAATCTTAGGCCAATGATTGGCAAGTCTAAGGTTCAAACTAATGATGATTTAGTTTCTTCACCTATGCAGGATTACCAACGCACTTGGGAGAAACTAATTACCAGGCGAGGTATCAACCCAGACAAATCTATAGTTGATATCTCAGGGAAATATCCGAGGGTTTGGATGAAACCAGGCAGCCATCCAAACGATGTTCAGGAATGGTATAATTTCGGAGCTCTGGCTTCGGTTTTGTAAGGACCCTAGTTCCTTAAGTGCGGATTAAAGGCATAAATAGAGCTAATCATGCTATATCAGAGTTAAAAGTTCATGTTGAGACTATGAGCCTTAAGAATTACATGCCAAGTTAAGGACTATCAAATGGATTAATTACATTCTCAATCAAATGAATGTTGTTCACTATAGCTTTACACTACTCCTAGAGTAGACACTATACAAAAGTAATCCTGTCCTTCATCTATCAAAAGCGTTCATCAAAAGCTCACCGCCTCAACCCGCTTTAGCCCCTTTCTATCATGCCAAAATGTACCTACAAGGACAACCCCCAAAACATGAGCATAATATAATTCATATCCAACACAATATGAATATAAGGCGTAAATGCATAAATCATAATAAAACACTTCCTGTTTTTCCCATGCATTTAAATGCTTCCTTTTTGGTTGTCCCTGAACCATAACTCATGAGTATAATCAATAGATTATTTAATGGTTCACGCATGTCATGACATAACACCATTCCATTATCACCAATACCAATCACCAATCCCTAGTCTGTTAATCACAATGTATTTTAATGCCCCTCGCTTCACATATAGGCGGCATAGAATAACCTCGCTTTAATGGACATGCGGCGCTCCCACCCCTCGCTTCACATTTTAGCGGCAAATATTCTTTCCTCGCCTCATATGACAACCACGCTTCAATGTGACATGCGGCGCTCCCACCCCTCGCTTCACATTGAGCGGCACCAAACAAAATAGCGGCAAGCATTAAAATCATCAAAGGATGATCATGACTCATGGGATATGCACCAACAATCATCATATGCATATATAGTCATCATGCATAAATTCAACATGTATTCGCATCCACAATGCACATTTCCACATATACTCGCATCCGCAATGCATAATCAATGAGTATAATAGATACATGTATCGTTGGGTGCCCGTACGTCCTCTACGTACCTTTCCAAAAAGTTGGATGTGGTAGGACTTCACTTCCTTGGCTGTGTTGCCACCTGGGATGGTTCTACACATTCACACAAACCAATATTAGAACCAAATAATGGTCCAATACCAAAAATCCCACAAAAATAATCAAAAACACCCATTTTGGTGTCTCGCGATCGATCGCCATATAGCCCCGATCGATCGCGAGACTACACTGCCTCGTTCAACAAAAATTTTCAATCCGCGATCGATCGCCGAGTTTGCGCCGATCGATTGCGACCTCGCCGATCGATCGCGCAAAACTCGCGATCGATCGCGGAAGGCTATTGCCTTCTCCCCTGTAGCTCGCGATCAATCGGGAGAATGTCCCGATCGATCGCCGAGTCCTGTACACCCGATTTTTGGGCACTATTCACCCTTCTGATTTCGCCAAATCAAACAAACTCAAATATTAATACATCAACAATACAAAACCACTAAAAATCTTCAATAAACATCCTCATACATCCAAAATCTAACACTCAACCAAAATAATACCAACCCCAACAAACCCATTTCAAAACTCCAATATATCAATCCAAAACAAAGTAAACCCATACAAAAACATCAAGGAATGATATATGCCCTTCCTAGGCCTCAAATCTTACCAAGAATCACACCAATGGAGTTTTTGCAAAGATTTCTCTTCTACCTTGAAGCAAATATCGAAAATGGGGGAAGGGTTAGGGTTGGGAGAGTGTTTGGGATTTTAAAGAGTAAATGGTAAAGTGGGGTGATAAAGTGGGGTAAAAGTTTATATATGTCAAATAAAATTGTACCCCAACAATTAACATGATGTACAAAATACCCCAACATGGTATTTTAAAAGCATTTTACCAACATGCACCAAAATCTAAATTAAATACATGCTTCCCAATTAATGGCCAACCTTAATAAATAAATCATGCTAATACTCAAATCTCCCAACATGCACAATATACATCCCGAAATGTATCCCCGGTCACGCCTACCATGTGACTAAGCATTTCAATATGATAATTAAATCCAGCACATAATTCAATTATCACCACCATTAATCATATAAACATAATTAATACCCAATTTGCAATTAATTATTTCGGGGATATCACAATACTCCCCTACTTATAAGATTTCGTCCTCGAAATCGCATGCACTTACCCCAACATGATGCTAAACATAAATAACATACCAGAAAACAGTTCCGGGTAGTGCTGCACCATATGTCGCTCCGTCTCCCACGTAGCCTCCTCGACACCCCTGCGATCCCACTGAACCTTGATCATAGTTATTACTTTGTTCCGAAGTCTGCGGTCTGCTCGATCCAGAATTCTAACAGGCCGTTCCACATAAGATACATCGGATTCTAACTGGACCTCGGAAGACTGTAACACATGAGACGGATCCGGCTCATACTTCCGCAACATCGACACATGGAACACATCATGTATGCCAGACAAAGAAGGTGGCAAGGCCAGTCGGTAGGCTAAGGTGCCAACGCGCTGCAAAATCTCGTACGGTCCAACATACCTTGGAGGCAGTTTTCCGCGCATCCCAAATCGCACAACACCTCTGAAAGGCGAGATCTTCAAGAAGACCTTATCTCCCAACTGGAATTCCAACGGTCTCCGCCGTTTATTCGCATAAGCTGTCTGTCTGTCCTGGGCTGCTTTCATTTTCTGCCTTATCATCTTTAATTTCTCTTCCATTTCCCGAACCAGTTCCGGTCCTCCGACCGATTTACGGTCCAAGTCATCCCAACACAAGGGTGATCTGCATCGTCTGCCATAAAGGGCCTCAAAAGGAGCCATCTGAATGCTCGTCTGGTAGCTATTATTGTAAGAGAACTTCTACCAAGGCCACTGAATCATGCCAAGAAGCATCGAACTCCAATACACAAGCCCACAACATGTCCTCGAGCGTTTGGATAGTACGCTCGGTCTGGCCATCCGTCTGAGGATGATAAGCAGTGCTTAGCCTAACTTCAGTCCCCAAAGCTGACTGAAGACCCTCCCAAAAACGAGATGTGAATCGTGGATCTCGATCCGACACTATGGAAATGGGGATTCCATGCAATCTTACCACATCTCGAATATACAACTGCGCCATCCTCAAAAAGGTGAAGGTCATGCTATAAGGAATGAAGTGAGCCACCTTGGTCAATCTGTCCACAATCACCCAAATGGCATCAAAACCCGAGGCACTCCTCGGCAAGTGAGTCACGAAGTCCATGGAAATGTGTTCCCACTTCCACTTTGGTATCTCCAAGCTTCTCAACTCGCCGCCAGGTCTCTGCCTCTCTGCCTTGACCTGCTGGCAGATCAAGCACCTCTTAACAAAAGCGACGACATTACACTTCATTCTTTTCCACCAAAACTGATCACGTAAATCCTTATACATCTTCTTTCCGCCTGGGTGGATACTAAGTCTGCTACTATGAGCTCGCTCCAAGATTCCTCTATGCAACTCCGGCGTACTCGGAACCACCCAGCGGCTACCCAATCTCAAGGATCCGTCCTCGGCCACTCTGAACTTCGATGGCTGACCAAGATGCAATAAAGATAACCATCTCTGAATCTCATCATCTGAATTCTGAGCTCTCCTGATATTCTCATAGATATCCGGCTCAGCTAACAAGGTCGATATCTATGTCGAAATCATAGCCCAGATGGCAATAGGAAGTCATCATGGCTGACGAATGGATGACGACCTCAGCAGTACTCCTCACTTTCCGGCTCAAAGCGTATGCTGTCAAGTTAGCTTTTCCGGGATGATACTCAATCTCACAATCATAGTCCTTGAGTAAGTCCATCCATCTTCTCTACCTCATGTTCAGCTCCGCCTGAGTGAATAAAAACTTGAGGCTCTTGTGATCCGTGTAAATGGTAAACGACGTACCATACAAATAATGCCTCCAAATCTTCAGGGCGAAGATGATAGCGGCCAATTCCAAGTCATGGACGGGGTATCTAGTCTCATGCGACTTCAACTGCCTCGACGCATAAGCTACCACATGCTTATCTTGCATTAATACACACCCAAGGCCCTGAAGCGATGCATCAGTATAGAGGACAAACCTAGTGTTCTCCGAAGGAATCACCAACACAGGCGCCGTCGTCAACCGGTGTTTCAACTCCTGGAAGCTCTCCTCACAAGCTTCTGACCAAAAGAATGGTACTCCCTTCTGGGTCAACTGTGTCAACGGCTTGGCGATCTTTGAAAATCCCTCGACAAAACGTCAATAATAACCAGCCAAACCAAGGAAGCTCCGTATCTCGGGCACAGAAGTGGGTGCAGCCCACTCCATCACAGCCTCAATCTTCCTGGGATCCACCGATATCCCACTGCTAGATATGACATGTCCCAAAAATACTACACTGCTTAACCAAAACTTACACTTGTTGAGCTTGGCATACAACTGGTGATCTCTGAGAATCTGGAGTACTGTCCTCAAGTGTTTCGCATGCTCTTCCTCACTCCGAGAATAGATAAGTATGTCGTCAATAAATACAATGACGAACTGATCAAGATATGGCTGAAACACTCTGTTCATCAAACTCATAAAGACCGCTGGGGCATTCGTCACACCGAACGGCATCACTAGGAACTCATAGTGCCCATATCGAGTTCGAAACGCTGTCTTCTGCACATCTTCCTCTCTGACCCGAATCTGGTGGTACCCGGATCTCAAATCAATCTTGCTATATATTCTGGTACCTTGCAACTGATCAAACAAATCATCAATCCTTGGGAGAGGATACTTGTTTTCACTGTGGCCTTATTTAGTTGCCAGTAATCGATGCACAACCGCGTCGAACCATCCTTCTTCTTCACAAAGAGAACCGGTACGCCCCATGGCGATACGCTCGGGCGAATATATCCCTTGTCAAGGAGTTCCTGCAACTGCTCCTTCAATTTCCTTAACTCCGTCGGTGCCATCCTGTAAGGTGCACGAGAGATAGCGGATGTCCCAAGTAATAACTCAATTCCAAACTCGACTTCTCTAGCCAGTGGGAATCCGGGAATCTCCTCCGGGAACATATCAGCAAACTCTGCTACCACTGGTACATCCTCAACTCTCAATTCTTTATTCTTTCCTGACGTGTCCACGGCATAGATGAGATAGCCCGTGTGACCATGTTCCAACAACTGAGACATTTTGATTGCCGAAATCAACGGAATCCTCGCACGAGAACTGTTGCCATAAAAAGTCCACTGCATTCCCAAATCAGATCTGAACCTTACTGTTCTCTGCCGACAATTCCCACTGCCTGGTATCTGTTCAGAATGTCAATACCCACGATGCAGTTGAAGTCTGACATGCCCAATACAATCAAGTCTGCCTTCAACTCGTTGCCCTCAAAATAAATGAGGCAATCCGCAAGAAACTGATCGGCAATAACATTTCTTCCAGTGGGTGTCAAACCATGAGAGGTGTGGGTAACGAAGACGTGCGCATATGGTGTCTCTCCACAAAACCAACAGATACAAAAGAGTGAGAGGCACCTGTATCTATCAAAATAAAAGTAGGGTACGTAAATAAATGGCACGTACCGGCGATCACCTCCTCTGGGGCTGTCTGTGCCTGCTCTCTGGTCAGTGCATACACCTGTCCCTGGGACGGTCCCATTGTCTGACCTCCCGATGGTCGAGGCATAGTCTGCTGCCTCTGATGCACCGTCCTGTCCTCAAATCTCGGCATGTTCCCTTGAAAACCTGACTGTCCTCCCCGAGTGGGGCAATACCGAGAGACGTGGCCCATCTTGCCACAACTATAACAAGCAGGGCAATTACTAGAATAGTGTGGTCCACCACAATTGTCACACCTTATCTCCCCCAATCTATTCCTCTGCATAGGTCCTCGATTGGTCGACCAATTGCTCTTCCTGGTTTCTTGTTTCTGACCAAGAGATTTCTTTCCACTAAACCGTGAGGATGAGGAGGCACCACGAGGCTTAAATGACTCTCCTCGGGGCCTCAAGCCATCAGTAGTTTGCCTCTGTTGTGGCACCTGTGGGGGTACAGCACTAGGATAGGCCCCAACTCCAATCTCCGCAAGCTCTGCTCTCGTGAGAGCATCATCGAAAGAAGTGGGGTTGTTGGTGATAACTCGGTCAAAAAGCTCCAGTCGTAACCCCTTCAGAAAGTGCCTCATCTTCGTATGGCAATATGTGGAACATACCGCAACAGTGAAGAATAGTGCATAGCGTAGTCTGATACTGACATACCTCATTGCTTCAAGTTTGTGAACTCATCTTCCTTTATCTGTCTCGCAGCTGCAGAGAAATACCGGTTCAGAAACCCGGTTCTAAAAAGAGTCCAATCAATCAATACACCCTGAGCCCTTAGTTCCATCACTGTAGTCTTCCACCACATGGAAGGTTTCTTCGCTAGCTGGAACTCCGCCAATCTCAGCCATGCCGTCCTTGCACAAGGGGCGGACACAAAAATCTGTTCCAGTCTCTCAAGGCATTCCTCAGCCTCTTCCCCTGACTCTGTCCCCTCAAACATAGGCGGGTGGAAGGTCAGAAACTGAGTCAAACTTATCTCACCAGGTAATAATAACTGAGCCACTGGTTCCATGCCTACAGCTGGTGGAGGTAGAGGGTTCGTCTGACCGATACTCGCATTAACACTGACAACATCACCTACCTCTTCATTGAGGTTTCCCAAGTTCATAGCCGCCATGCTGTAACACAAGGGTTAACAACAATTCCAAAACAAATGTATATGTTATGACGTTAGATAACAGGAATGATAACAAGCATGTTAGTACATCAGTATATACATCAATATGCAACACATGCATAAAGATGCTCCAAATGTAAGCACCTAGCCAATCATGCTAAGGCTACCATTCACTCGTTCCCGGGTTCTCTAACCACTGCTCTGATACCACTAATGTAAGGACCCTAGTTCCTTAAGTGCGGATTAAAGGCATAAATAGAGCTAATCATGCTATATCAGAGTTAAAAGTTCATGTTGATACTATGAGCCTTAAGAATTACATGCCAAGTTAAGGAATATCAAATGGATTAATTACATTCTCAATCAAATGAATGTTGTTCACTATAGCTTTACACTACTCCTAGAGTAGACACTATACAAAAGTAATCATGTCCTTCATCTATCAAAAAACGTTCTTCACAAGCTCACCGCCTCAACCCGCTTTAGCCCCTTTCTATCATGCCAAAATGTACATACAAGGACAACCCCCAAAATATGAGCATAATATTATTCATATCCAACACAATATGAATATAAGGCGTAAATCCATAAATCATAATAAAACACTTCCTGTTTTTCCCATGCATTTAAACGCTTCCTTTTTCGTTGTCCCTGTACCATAACTCATGAGTATAATCAATAGATTGTTTAATGGTTCACGCATGTCATGACATAACACCATTCCATTATCACCAATTACCAATCACCAATCCCTAGTCTGTTCATCACAATGTATTTTAATGCCCCTCGCTTCACATATAGGCGGCATAGAATAACCTCGCTTTAATGGACATGCGGCGCTCCCACCCCTCGCTTCACATTTTAGCGGCAAATATTCTTTCCTCGTCTCATATGACAACCACGCTTCAATGTGACATGCGGCGCTCCCACCCCTCGCTTCACATTGAGCGGCACCAAACAAAATAGCGGCAAGCATTAAAATCATCAAATGATGATCATGACTCATGGGATATGCACCAACAATCATCATATGCATATATAGTCATCATGCATAAATTCAACATGTATTCGCATCCACAATGCACATTTCCACATATACTCGCATCCGCAATGCATAATCAATGAGTATAATAGATACATGTACCGTTGGGTGCCCGTACGTCCTCTACGTACTTTCCAAAAAGTTGGATGTGGTAGGACTTCACTTCCTTGGCTGTGTTGCCACCTGGGATGGTTCTACACATTCACACAAACCAATATTAGAACCAAATAATGGTCCAATACCAAAAATCCCACAAAAATAATCAAAAACACCCATTTTGGTGTCTCGCGATCAATCGCCATATAGCCCCGATCGATCGCGAGACTACACTGCCTCGTTCAACAAAAATTTTCAATCCACGATCGATCGCCGAGTTTGCGCCGATCGATTGCGACCTCGCCGATCGATCGCGCCAAACTCGCGATCGATCAGGCTACCGCCTTCTCCCCTGTAGCTCGCGATCGATCGGGAGAATGTCCCGATCGATCGTCGAGTCCTGTACACCCGATTTTCAGGCACTATTCACCCTTCTTCTTCCCCAAATCAAACAAACTCAAATATTAATACATCAACAATACAAAACCATTAAAAATCTTCAATAAACATCCTCATACATCCAAAAATCTAACACTCAACCAAAATAATATCAACCCCAACAAACCCATTTCAAAACTACAATATATCAATCCAAAACCAAGTAAACCCATACAAAATCATCAAGGAATGATATATGCCCCTCCTAGGCCTCAAATCTTACCAAGAATCACACCAATGGAGTTTTTGCAAAGATTTCTCTTCTACCTTGAAGCAAAAATCGAAAATGGGGGAAGGGTTAGGGTTGGGAGAGTGTTTGGGGATTTTAAAGAGTAAATGGTAAAGTGGGGTGATAAAGTGGGGTAAAAGTTTATATATGTCAAATAAAATTGTACCCCAACAATTAACATGATGTACAAAATACCCCAACATGGTATTTTAAAAGCATTTTACTAACATGCACCAAAATCTCAATTAAATACATGCTTCCCAATTAATTGCCAACCTTAATAAATAAATCATGCTAATACTCAAATCTCCCAACATGCACAATATACATCCCGAAATGTATCCCCGGTCACGCCTACCATGTGACTAAGCATTTCAATATGATAATTAAATCCAGCACATAATTCAATTATCACCACCATTAATCATATAAACATAATTAATACCCAATTTGTAATTAATTATTTCGGGGATATCACAGGTTTATACTGTGGCACCAGCTTTCTCTGAAATATCAAAATTAGCGAAATGGATCAGAGAAGCTGTTTACGAAACTTGGGCCAATAATCCACATTTGGCAAGAGGCGACATTTTGGAGTTATATTTTTTCAGTGCTGCTCCAGAACCGGCGAAGAAAGGCTTCATAGAAGCTTTTCATTTTATCAAACTCAGAAGACCAGATGGAAACGCCATGAAAAATATAAAAATGGCGCTACCAGAAGGAATTCCAATTTTGGCTGGAACTATCACAGAGGATGAAGTTTCAACCAGACGAGCATGGGGTCTTTGGGTTTGTCTCACAGAAATGGTGTAAGGCCCCAACCCCTTAACTCGTCATTAGTGTATTAATCAATATCATTAGTGCATATAATCATACTATCATGGGGAAAAGCCATATGCAAGTGCTACACCATATTAGCTATCCAGAAAATTTCTTGCATTCAATCCACATAATATTCAAATCCCCCAACCAAGATTACATATATGACATGCACCCTCATAATACACTAACATGCTCTCAGTTCATTTAGCAATTCCATGTTTAATTGCATGCAAATCATAAATGAACAGAGAGAAGCCGTAGCCCATTTATACATTCCATATACACGTAAAATGTACTCACATGAGAGCACCCAATGAATAAGTGTGTATTTAATGTATAAAATACCCTACCGATACCGTTACTGGTACTTCAATCCTGGAACCACCTCCCAAGCACAACTCGGTCTCAACTCTGGATCTATGCAGTTATTCAACCAGCTCTGGTACCACGACCCGGGAAGTACCTCTAATCAACAGCCCGAGCGTAACTCCAAAGCTGCTGCTACACCTGTAACACCTGTCCCAACAGAGACAGCCCCCACACGGGGTGAGCATACCAATACCACCAATCCAATAATCATAACATTGCAATTCATAATTTACAGAATGTAAATGCCATAATTTAAATGATACTCCCTGGATGGTAACACCCTCATCCGGATCCCCTGCATTGTCCCTGTTCTCAAAATAACCAAACTCATCAAATTCCCAAAGCCAGTTAATCACCACATAGATTAACGAATACCGTTCTATTATGCCCGTTCCATAATCAATATGGTAAAATCATTATATAAAAGACCGTAGATGTCACATATATCTATCCAATGATTCCATGTTCCTATTTCATTGCTCGCTCCACAATAGCGGCATTCTAAACCCCGCGCACGCTCAACAATAGCGGCGTCATAACCGATGGTTGCTCAACGGCGACAGCATCCCAAATCATTGCTCGCTCAATAGCGGCACCGTGTGGTTTCCAATGTATAACCCTTTGGCGCAAATACCATTTACCATGCATATCGCTATCCATTTATAGCAAGTATCATGTACCATGCATTTCAATGCCTATTTGATGCAATTGCCACATACCATGTATTTCAATGTCCATATAATGCAATTATTACACATCATGTGTTTCAATGTCCATTTAAAGCAATTATCACATACCATGCATTTTACAGTTGCAACATTATAATAGGCTATGCTCGTACGTCATACGTACCTTATAGTTCCGTAATTCGAGTCCGACCCCGCCTGAGTCCCACGACACGATGAATTATGAGCTAACACATAAATAATTCACAATTAAACAAAAGCATGCAACCACGTGCCCAAGCACGTTCATAACCCCCAGCATATCGTCAATCCATGACGATTATCAAAATAAAAGCCCCCCCCCCCCCCCCCCCCCCCCGGCTAAGCATGCATAATACCCAAAATATTCCATTTTAATAGTTTAAAAGATAGTCAAAAACCCAACCGACAATTCCATTTTATTAAATTTTGGCTCCAACCAATCCATTTTAAAAGTATAGCATTCCCAATGGAATGTAGACATTGCCCCGGAAATGGCCCCTTTAAACCTCGATTCCAAAATCCCGACAATTTCCAAAAAAATTCAAAAACAAAAATCTTTGGGTGGCGATCGATCGCCACCTTTATCGCGATCGATCGACACAGACCAGTGGCCAAACCAGTGCATTCTCGCGATCGATCGCCAATCCTCGCGATCGATCGCCAACCCTCTCGTGATCGATCGCCGAGACCACGCGATCGATCGCCAGAACTGTTCATCGCCTTCAAAAATACAGCTGCACGTCGCGATCGATCTCCTCACCTCGGCGATCGATCGCCACCTGCGATTTTCCAAAAAATTCAAGCTTCCATGATGTTTTTCACACCCAAACTCAAAACCAACACCCCATACACCTTCAACACCTCAAATACACCATTTAAAACCAATAAAAACTTTAAAAACTCAACATAGGATTTTAACCAAAAATCCCAAAAACCCATAACCAACCAAAACCTTAACCAAAAGCTACCATACTACTACCAAATCGAAGACAATGATGAGCGGAAGACTAATACCTGATCATCTTCGAGAAATCGGCCTCCGAGCCAAGCTACCATCGATTTTGCTTCCAAGAGCAAAAGAGGGGAAAATGGTGGGGGAGGGTTTGAACGAATGGAGAAGGAAGAGAGAGAGAGGTTCCGTGCTAAAATGACGGAATACCGAGTCCACTTGGTATATATAGCACCAAAACTCGAAAATACCAATCCCTTCACAGATACACCATGATTCAATAAAAATCATCTGTTTTCAAAAATCATCTCTCTAACTCTAATTCCACTACCAGTCTCAGTACAAAGTACTCCGGACCCCAAATCCCACCAAAGACCAAATTCCAAGGGTATCACCACGATGAGTACACAATCTCATCCCTTGGATCCAAAGACTCCAAAAACAGGATTTAACATCCCCGGAAGTCCCAAAAACACAATTATTACCCAATTGCCACAAATAAAATCCCTTAAGGATTATTACCACACCGGGATTAACACCATTAATCCCCGGGCATCACAATTATCCCCCACCAATAAAATTTCATCCCCAAAATTTGCACGGCGCACTCCATGAACGCCGAGACAACGCAAACCAAACGGATCTACATCGCCGAATCATGAACATATCATGAACGACATTCCAACCGCGAGGACACCGACCTCGCACCAAAACCTGGAATGGGATAAACTTCCAAACCATTGCACTCGCAACAGAACGTCAGCGTACCCCCAATGCTAACCGTCTCAAAAGTAGTCAACCCAAACTTAACTGCAAAACAACGAATCATTCGTGATTCCAAAATAGATATCGCCTCAATGATTCTCTACGATGTTAAACGTACATCGTTGCCAAGGAAACCACCAGTATACAACGGTGTACCTTAATTATGCCCGGCTTCCGCTTCCAAACCCATCTCCATCAAAGGAGTAGTTGCACCACATTGCAACACGGATCGGGCAACTCACGGTCACCAGTAGACACAAAACACATCTCCAAAGATGTCTACATCCGAGAGTGCCAAGAATCATATCTTGGTCCGAATACACTGTCGAGACTCCACAAGGTCTCGAGTTCTCGAAAGGATATGCAAGGACAATCAATTGCATTCCTGCCACACGTGTCAACCACGACACTAAACAAAGCCGAATCTTGGCCATCCCTCGTTTATCCTGGGATTTAACAATCCTAAAACAGGAAGGCTATCGAATTATCCAACAAGAACTACCATGGTCCTAAAACACGACAATCCCTCCTCAGGGAAAGTCGACCGGACCTCACGATTAATCCTCAGAATACCTCGATCCATCGTGATTACAAATCTTAAGGTTCCACAATCTCACACCGGAGATTCACCAAACCAAGCATACAAATCCGACGTTCAACAAGGAACAAAATAAAGTTGGCATTCGTATACACACACGGCATACATGCCCACGCACCAACACAACATGCATACTCAATGCAATAGACTCGGGTATCTCCAATCATACCCAAATCCCAAAACCAACTGTCAAACTTCGATTATTCTCACCCCACGGAGAATGATGGTTGACAAACCAGAACCAAAGGGTGTGATTTCAACATCAACACCACACGAACCAAAACAACGAATCTCCCAAAAGATTCAACCGGTAGGTATAATAATACCGCCTTCCTCTCAAGGAAAATGTCATGAATCCATGATCCTCCAATCATCGAACCACCGTTCGGAAACCTGGATATATCTACCAAAACATATCACGTAACCAAAAGTACGCAATTGGTTCAAATAGTGCATCAAAGCAACTATTACCAAAACGAAACCCGTATACGCCATGTATACTCAAACTAAAGATGCTCTGTACTAATGCTATAGTACTCCACAATCTCGAGCATTTCCCCGGAGACGTCTACTCGAACGTCTCGCCGAAAGGTAAGAAATCCATTACTCGGTCCAACACCAGTAATGTTTACCATGGCTGATTTACAATCAATCCACAATCGATACCAGCTGTCTCCATGACAGTGCCATCCAAATTTCTCCAAGAGATAAAATCAGTATAGTAGTGTTACCCCACTAGCTATATCCTACAAATCCAATCTTGACTCCCGTTGCATTCCATATGCAAGGATGCTCAACCAGAGCTAATAACGACTTGTTGACACACACGTTGGTATTCCCAACAAAACCGAGTTGTCCCGGTACAAGTTACTCGAAACATTTGACGTATAAACGTCCCCGTGAGGTATTCCCTACCTCAATCACCATGCCACATAGAGACTACAAGAGTCTACCATAACCCTCCTCGTATCACCATAGGATTCACCAAACTCGAATCCAACGAGCAGGATAATGGCTATCACTACCACACTATAGCACTGCGACAATACCTGGCTAGCGATTCACTGGTCCCATAGGCTTATACCAACCTATCAACGTGACACACGTCTCATCCCGGTATACCATACCATACAAACCATTAGAGTTGTGGGTCATCATCCAACGTATCTCTAAAACACCAAGCATAATGGACATCCAGGTGTCCTTGCTCAACTACCATGCAATCATAATCCATTAGGACTTATTCCACACCCTCAGGGTGGGTGTAACCATGCCTACCCCACATCACAACAACAAGCGAGTAGTTTCCTCAATGACTACTCTTACCACCAATCACTTGGCCTTAGCCATCCCAGCGTGCATACCCAAGGGTATCACTGCTCGACAAATATTTACCTCTATAACATGATGCGGTACACTCACCGGTACAGTGCATCCAATGCTCCATCGAGCAAACCTGCTCGGCAAAAGGTCTCGTCAACTAGTGACCCAGACTCTACCATGTGCTCACCATCGGCACTCAAACCATACAACCAAATACATAAACATGAATGTATTATTCACCAAAATGACACCACGCGTCCACATAAACATCCCAAATAACATCGTCAAACATATGACGGTACCTGTCGATACACGACACTCATAATCTCATCGTCAAACACATGACGGTATAAAACAACACATAGTATTCACAATAATGATAGCAAAAGTAATATGACATACCTCATCGCTATCAAGATAGCGGAATACCTGTATCCATCGTCCCCCAGCGATACACAAGCAGCACCCATCACTCGTAGGCGGCATAATCCAGTGCTACGCACATAGCGGTATAACCCATCGCTATAGAATCAGTGGCATAAAACATCGCTATAGATATCCGGCGGTATGAACCATCGCCATAGATGTAGCGGAATGTACCATCGCTATATGATACCTGGCCGCATAAACCATCGCCATAAAATACCCGGCGGCATGAACCATCGCCAATAGAATACCCGGCGGAATGAACATCGCCAATAAAATACCCGGCGGAATGAACCATCGCTAATAGAATACCCGGCAGAATGAACCATGCCAATAGAATACCCGGCGGAATGAACCATCGCCAATAGAATACCTGGCGGCATGAACCATCGCCAATAGAATACCCGGCGGAATGAAACATCGCCAATAGAATACCCGGCGAAATGAACCATCGCCAATAGAATACCCGACGGAATGAACCATCGCCAATAGAATACCTGGCGGCATGAACCATCGCCAATAGAATACCTGGCGGCATGAACCCTCGCCAATAGAATACCCGACGGCATGAACCATCGCCAATAGAATACCTGGCGACATGAACCATCGCCAATAGAATACCCGGAATAATCGCGGACTCAATAGATACTCACACTCATGTAGTACTTTGTTCCCGATCGCATCGCTACGTCATGACAGCGGCACCATCGCTTCGACGTGACAGCGGCATGTATCATCGCTTCGACACGACAGCGGCATCATCGCTTTGACATGACAGCGGTATCCTCACTTCGACGTGACAGCGGCATTTACCATCGCTTCGACACGACAGCGGCATTTACCATCGTTTCGGCATGACATCGAAAATACCCCTCGCTTCGACATATTAGCGGCATAATATCCCTCGAGATAGTAATATGACAGCGGGATTATCCTTCGCTTCGGCATATTTGCGGCAAATATTCTTCATCGCTATAATATGACAGCGACAAGTATTCACATCGCTACGCCATGCATGCAACCGTAATGCATAACCCGTATTCAAATAAACATCGCCATGAGTGTATTTTAATGCACCTCGCTTCAAATGTGACATGCGGAATTTTACCATCGCTTCAACATTTAGCGGCAAAGCATTAGAATCATCACTCCGATGTATATCTATGCAACCGTAATGCATAGTCCATGTCTCATATGACCCTGCAACCACCACGGTTAGCAACCACACATTCCAATGATAAACACATATCATACACGCACATAAGCAATATAGTTGTGCCACGCAACACTAACTACCATCATGCATAAGTATGTGCTTCTCATTCCCATTAACATGTTCCTAGGCTCTCAACAGCCCCAAAGAGCTAACCACTGCTCTGATACCACTAATGTAAGGCCCCAACCCCTTAACTCGTCATTAGTGTATTAATCCATACCATTAGTGCATATAATCATACTATCATGGGGAAAAGCCATATGCAAGTGCTACACCATATTAGCTATCCAGAAAATTTCTTGCATTCAATCCACATAATATTCAAATCCCCCAACCAAGATTACATATATGACATACACCCTCATAATACACTAACATGCTCTCAGTTCATTTAGCAATTCCATGTTTAATTGCATGCAAACCATAAATGAACAGAGAGAAGCCGCAGCCCATTTATACATTCCATATACACGTAAAATGTACTCACATGAGAGCACCCAATGAATAAGCGTGTATTTAATGTATAAAATACCCTACCGATACCGTTACTGGTACTTCAATCCTGGAACCACCTCCCAAGCACAACTCGATCTCAACTCTGGATCTATGCACTTATTCAACCAGCTCTGGTACCTCGACCCGGGAAGTACCTCTAATCAACAGCCCGATCGTAACTCCAAAGCTGCTGCTACACCTATAACACCTGTCACAACAGAGACAGCCCCCACACGGGGTAAGCATACCAATACCACCAATCCAATAATCATAACATTACAATTCATAATTTACAGAATGTTAATGCCATAATTTAAATGATACTCCCTGGATGGTAACACCCTCATCCGGGATCCCCTGCATTGTCCCTGTTCTCAAAATAACCAAATTCATCAAATTCCCAAAGCCAGTTAATCGCCACATAGATTAATGAATACCGTTCTATTATGCCAGTTCCATAATCAATATGGTAAACATATAAAAGACCGTAGATGTCACATATATCTAACCAATGATTCCATGTTCCTATTTCATTGCTCGCTCCACAATAGCGGCATTTTAAACCCCGCGCACGCTCAACAATAGCGGCGTCATAACGATGGTGCTCAACGGCGACAGCATCCCAAATCATTGCTCGCTCAATAGCGGCACCGTGTGGTTTCCAATGTATAACCCTTTGACGCAATACCATTTACCATGCATATCGCTATCCATTTATAGCAAGTATCATGTACCATGCATTTCAATGCCTATTTGATGCAATTGCCACATACCATGTATTTCAATGTCCATATAATGCAATTATTACACACCATGTGTCTCAATGTCCATTTAAAACAATTATCACATACCATGCATTTTACAGTTGCTATAATAGGCTATGCTCGTACGTCATAAGTACCTTATAGTTCCGTATTTCGAGTCCGACCTCGCCTGAGTCCCACGACACGATGAATTATGAGCTAACACATAAATAGTTCACAATTAAACAAAAGCATGCAACGACGTGTCCAAGCACGTTCATAACCCCCAACATATCGTCAATCCATGACGATTATCGTTAACAGTTTAAAAGACAGTCAAAAACCCAACCGAGAATTCCGTTTTATTAAATTTTGGCTCCAACCAATCCATTTTAAAAGTATAGCATTCCCAATGTTATGTAGACATTGCCACGGAAACGGCCCCTTTAAACCTCGATTCCAAAATCCCGACAATTTCCAAAAAAATTCAAAAACAAAAATCTTCGGGTGGCGATCGATCGCCACCTTTATCGCGATCGATCGCCACAGTCCAGTGGCCAAACCAGTGCATTCTCGCGATCGATCGCCAATTCTCGCGATCATTCGCCAACCCTCTCGTGATCGATCGCCGAGACCACGCGATCGATCGCCAGAACTGTTCATCGCCTTCAAAAATACAGCTGCACGTCGCGATCGATCGCCCCACCTCGGCGATCGATCGCCACCTGCGATTTTCCGAAAAATTCGAGCTTCCATAGTGTTTTTCACACCCAAACTCAAAACCAACACCCCATACACCTTCAACACCTCAAATACACCATTTAAAACCAATAAAAACTTTAAAAACTCAACATAGGATTTTAACCAAAAATCCCCAAAACCCATAACCAACCAAAACCTTAACCAAAAGCTACCATACTACTACCAAATCGAAGACAATGACGAGGGGAAGACTAATACCTGATCATCTTCGAGAAATCGGCCTCCGAGCCAAGCTACCATCGATTTTGCTTCCAAGAGCAAAAGAGGGGAAAATGGTGGGGGAGGGTTTGAACGAAGAGAGAAGGAAGAGAGAGAGGTTCCGTGCTAAAATGACGGAATACCGAGTCCACTTGGTATATATAGCACCAAAATTCGAAAATACCAATCCCTTCACAGATACATCATGATTCAATAAAAATCATCTGTTTTCAAAAATCATCTCTCTAACTCTAATTTCACTACCAGTCCCAGTACAAAGTACTCCGGACCCCAAATCCCACCAAAGACCAAATTCCAAGGTTATCACCACGATGAGTACACAATCTCATCCCTTGGATCCAAAGACTCCAACAACAGGATTTAGCATCCCCGGAAGTTCCAAAACCACAATTATTACCCAATTGCCACAAATAAAATCCCTTAAGGATTATTACCACACCGGGATTAACACCATTAATCCCCGGGCATCACAAATGGACAAGTCAAATACTCATTCAAGTTCTTTCAGAATTCAGCCAATGGAACTTTCTTGCTGAATTCCATGACAGGAACCTCCACGAGATTTGCCGAATAACTCTTTGAAACAAAAAGAAGAATTCTTTGGGAAAACAAGATCCCGACAGGAAAGGAGACTTACTAGAAATTCTGCAACATGGCACACATTGGCCGATGGTTAGACCATATTTGCCAAGCATGCCCGGGGCAGAAAGAACCAGAGCTCGGGAAAGGATTCCGCTCCAAATTCGACAGATCAGAGGCAGGAAGAGACAAAAGACCTGCCGACAAGAGAGCCCGTTTTCCTAAAGCTCGGGGACCACAAAAACCACTAATGTAAAGATTCCCCGACAAAGGAAAAGATGTGGACCATTAGAAGTTAGTGCGGATACTGTTCAACGCCCTCATACAAAAGATAATGGACCACTCACGAGAAAAGTTGGCACATTCAGACAAAGATGCCAGACCATGTGAAAGTTAAGACGCACTCACAGGCGCACTCAACAATTATCAAGATTTGGAATCCGCATTTGAAGTCCGGATTCATGCCTATATAAGGGCACTCATTCAGGAAGCTAAGGACATCGAAAATTCTCCATAGTTTTCGGAGAAATAAATTTAGAGTCTCCAAGCTTTGTAATATATCAACTTTCGTAGCTTGGTAATTTTTCTTTCTTTCTTTTATCATTTGTAATATTGTTCTGTTTGTTTAAAGTTTATGTGTTCTTGGGTCAAGCCCCATCTATATGAGAGGCTAAACAAGTCCGTCTCCTCCCAAAAGGAGACATTTTAATGTAATATATGTTATAAGTATTCCAGAATAAAAATAAGGCTTTTGCCCATCTATCTCCCGGATTTCTTTAAATCTTTTTTATATCTTGATTATACCTTACGCCCTAAGGTAGGAAACGAATTAGGTTTGTGCTATGCGGTTTCTGAAGGAGTCGGATAACTGGCAGACTAACCTCGCCCGTGAGCTGAGGTTGGATGATGATGAGCCATTCGTAAAACAGTCTGGATGCAGTAAGTTTTCGACTGGTGGAAGTTGCGACCCACCTCACCCGGTGCCGTTATGGTCAAAATGGTATATTTCAGTTTGCTAAATTTTATTGTAATACGGAAGCATGTTGGGCCTTTTATTTATTTTAAACATAATCTTCAAATCGGGTTTTGAATTATAATTAGACGAACATTATATAAACTGTGAGTCCTTTGCAAAAGTATGATCTTGGGATTCATCTCGAGATGACTGAAACTGAAGGATCTCATGTTCATATAATGTTTCTGTTTGGTAAATATTAGGATGAAAACGATGATGAATAGTATATTGTGACATATTTTTTTCTTTAAACATTTTCTAGGGGCTAAGAATGCAATTTTATTAAAGATTGGTTGGACCGCGTTGACCACTTAGACCACCTGGACCACATGGGGTTATTATTGTCAACCAAGAATGAACTTAGATCAACTAATGTTTTTTCGCTGGACTAGGATAGATTATGTTTCACGAAAGTGTACCGGCCCGTAATTTTCCCAATATTCATATGCATATAAAAGTTAAAAAGGGGTGGGCCTCGAAGGTCTCCATCCTCCATTAAAAATATAAATATTCGCAGTAGGTTTACCTTATAATTTTTAAATTTATGTTTTTTTTTATTATCGATTTCTCAATTGAGATAACATACATGTTTCGTGATTGTATGTGCCGTCCTCAATAAAACACTAGATTTTTAAACGAAAGCGTGCATGATGTTATCAAGATTTAATTATGACTTAAAATGATCAGCACCCACTAAACATTTTTCTTATCCTCAAATTTATTATATTATGCTTTTTGGTGTTTATTCGTTTGTTTCAGGAAAATAGATCGGAAGTGGAAGAAATGAGCCAATATGAAGATAACGGGCGAAATCGAGGCGAGAAAGAACTAAAATTGAGGAAATGAGATTTTCGGAATCTCGATCGATCGAGATTTACTCTCGATCGATCGAGCCAGGCAGAGAGTTGAGCATCAAAGAATTTCAAGTCTCGATCGATCGGTACAAATTTCCGATCGATCGAGCGAGGGCAGTGACTCCAGAGCAAATTTTATTAAAGTCTCGATCGATCGGTGGAAAATCTCGATCAATCGAGCGAGACAGTGAGTTTCAAAAGCTGGCATGACAGTGCACCGATCGATCGGTAGCAAATCTCGATCGATCGAGACGCGAAATCCTGAAGATTTTATTTTCCTTTTTATAGAGATTTTGGAGGGTTTTAAGCGGGAGTTGATTCATTCCAAGAGGAGGGACGATACCAGACGATTTTTCTGAACAAAGAAGAACCCTAGCCGCCGCCAAGGAGATCCGTTCTTCCGGTTCTTCGTCCGAGCCAAAGCCAATCAATTCCGGAGTGCAAGGAAGGAGCAAGAGAAGAGATTTCGGTGCTACGCACGGATTCATTCCGCCGTTTATCGTATTTCTAGACTTTAATCTATTTCATATTAATTTTCAATTGATGTTTTTGAGGTCGAGAGACGATTAAACTTCTTTTGTATTTGATTTGAAACAATTCTAGTTTATTTTATTGAGATTTAGTATCATTGTGTTTGATATATTGATTCAATTGTGTTTGAGTGTATTGATGTCTATTGTTCATGATTTAATCGATTATTAAGATCAAAGCCTAGCTAACTTTGATTGATTCTGAGAGTTATAACCGAGATCAAGAGATAACGTTGTAACACGCTCTTTTAATTCATGAAGTATGTTATGATTGAGATCGAGAGATGATATCGCACTTGGAATCGAGAGATTTAGAGTTATAAGGTTTTGATAATTTATGCAACTTTGAATTAGTAAATAGGTGCACGAGAGTGACTTATTCTAATTTATTGTTAGTTTCTTTACAGCTCGAGAGAGTGTATTGAATAATAGCGAAAACCTTTCACCCTTAGAATCAATTGGTTGATAATTTGCTTATTCAAATGAATCATTAAAGAAAACACAGTTGAACGAAGAGCTTGATAAATTTCTTGAGCAACTTACCTTCGCATATCCGGAACCATTCACTTTATTGTTTCTTGTTTAAGTTTCATTTCTTAGTTTAAGTTTGCTTTAGATAATCACACTTTGTTAATCGTAGGCTAAATATAATCTTATTAATCTTATTTGGTACTTATACGTTAGTCCCTGTGGATTCGACAACCCGTACTTAATTTTCACTATACTAAAACTTGACAACCGTGCACTTGCGGTAGAATCGCTTCACACTATTCTTCGAAATATCTTTTGTTTAAAAATAAAGCGGTCACTGAGTGATCAACAAAATGATCATACCGAAGCATATTGAGAGATCAACCTAATTTATCAACCTCGACTAGCTGGCGGACCAACAAAGCTTAACCAGACAGGACAACTGACCAACTAGTGAAGCTGAAGCGACTCGATTGATAAGTGCTATTTTTGCACTTATATTTTTATGTTTTCACGTTATATTTTATGATGATTCCTGGACGATATTACGATTTTTGCTATTAATTTGCAAGCTTCGGGAGTTTAGGTAGAAATACGAGAAAATAAAGAAAATGAGTCAAATAACATTGAAAAGATGGAAAAAGACCCAAACTAGCTAACACATTTTAGGGAGGACCAAATCATAAGTTGGAAGAAATTTTAGTGGCCGGTCGATCATGAGGAGAATAACGATCTGATTCAAGCAACAAAAATTATGTTTTGGAGATCGATCGGGACATCAGCAGCGATCTATCGTGCCATGCCATGCATTGTAAATAAAAGGTTGAAGCTCGCAATCGATCGCGAGGGAACAAGCAATCGACCGGCCTAAGCAATTTTCATAAAAATATTTCCTTTTTCAAGACTTTGAGTCCAACAAGGAAACTATTTTTCATAGGCCTTTTCCATCCTACTATTTAAGGGACATGCTAGACAAAAATTAGAGGACTTTGGCACATATTTTAACCCAGGATTTCAGTCTCCATCACACCTTCACCATTATCCACCTTAATCCCTCATCTACCCTAGGACTTGGAACAACCCAACAAGGGGATTGAAATGACGATCAAGAAGAAAGCGAGAGAGGAAGCTAGAATATACAAACAGAGTCGCCACCGGGAGTTTATTCTTGTCTTTGAACATTAGTTTTTTTTTTTTTTTGCTTTATTATGATGAACTAAATTTATTTATCAGGATTATAAGATCTATGGTTTTGAACATATGACTTGTTTATGTACACAATTTATGTTCTTAATGCTTTCAAGGGATTGATCACCTTTTGAATGATTTTAGTTATTGAAATTGACCAAATAAAATCTAGCACACGTGTGATAGTAATACATTACCCAATCCAAAGTTAGTAGTTTTCACAAATCACAATGCAATATTATTTGTTCAATAAGGACAGGGAATGGATTATTGCACGTTAATTAGGTTTGGTATATAGTATATTGAATAAATTAGGAAAATTCGTCACCTTAGAGATATATAGATAATCAATCTAGGGTCATAGGGTATTACATTGGTGAACCGACGTCTTGATAATCTTCTCGAGTGGACTTTTCTCTTCATTTTTTATTGACTTGGTTGGAACATTAGTAGTTTATTTCTATTAGTTTAATTATTAATTAAATATTGTGGGTTCAATATAGTTTAAAGCGTCTTATTTGATAGTTTAAAGCGTCTTATTTGATACTTATAATTAGTCCTTGTGGGTTAGACAACATGTTCTCCATTTTCTATACTAAAACTTGGCAACAGTGCACTTGCGGTATAAATCGTGCTATTTGAGTCAAAGCATGCATTGATAGAATTTATTGTTACATAAAGTGCAATCAAGTTTTTGGAGCCGTTGCCGGGGATATCAAACGAGATTCTTTGACTGTAATTTAACCAAATTTATAGATATAATTTTGGGAAAAAAAAAACTATTTGATTGTTTTAATTTTGTTCTTCTTAAGGTGTACTTGTGATGTTTCATCAACAAGTCTTCATAAGCTTTGCCCAACAACTTTCAGAGCCGTTCTATGCACCGTGTGAGAGATTCAATGAATTGTCACACACATTCCGGTATCATAATTTTTCAAACTATACTCTTTTGAAATTTTTCTACAATGGTTTGGATGCAGAAACACAATGAGGGTATTGAACGGAGCTTTGACAACTGGTAGTCCCATTGTTTTATAAAGATGATGACAGTGTGTTGCACATGTTCAATGATATGAAGGATTTTTACCACAATTGGCATTGAGATCTGCAAGGTTGGAGTCACCAATACCCGCAGGAACCTCAATACCTTCATTATACATGACAACCATTTGAACATCACGGAGAAAAGAGAGATAGTTCTGAAGAAGACATGACTCAGTTGGAGAATACACTACTAAAATTCATGGCATCATCTGATAGCATTACGGAGAGCCAGACAAATTATATACATCACCTGAGCAGCACTTAGTGACCCTCATGGAAACACTTTCAGCAAGCTGCCATGAGGATGAGATGAGATCTACATATCAAAAGGTGACGGATCAAATTTTGCTACATGATGGTGACTACTACGTCAACTAAGTTTGGGAGTGATCCTATTCATCTGGAAGATTCAAGGGAATGTGAGCATCTTCAACTGATTGAGCCTATTTAAAAAATTATCCGATGAGTTCCCATTGATAGATGAGCCGAGTGTGATGTTGGAGGATGATCATATTTTCGAATATAGTGATGAGCACCCATCGATGGTGATGTGTTCTATGCCATATGTTGATCCATTTTTCCCATCGATGCCAACTTCACCATACTACAGCCTCCACGAGATGAAGCCAAGCCAAGAATTCTTCTCAATGCCTATCAATTCATGCAGAATGTTGTTGGAGCGACGAGCGTAAATTGTTATCATTTTGCCAAGCTCGAGGGCATACTGAATCAAGACTAATTTGTGAGATCATATGATACTTACTATGGGCTGATGTATCTCTTTGATGGTTGCTTCTAATGGTCAAACCGAAGACATGAAATCAAGCGCTTCTTGGGAGGTAACCCCTACGGTCAGGTTCGCTCGGTGTAGGCCAAGCCATATCCTTTTTAATTTAGTATATTTGATTTTCAGTTTTTGTTTTTTTATTTATTTTTATCTCTCAAGTCGATTAATTTTTTTTTCTTCTCTTGCGAGTACCCAATTTGAGTGATAAATCCCTACAACATTCTTGTTAGGATAGAATATGAGTGTTTAGAGGGGGGAGGGGGGTGAATAGACACTTTACTGAAATTTATCTTTTTGGATTTTTCTGGATTGATTTCACTTGGGTTAGCAAATGAAACTTATTTCTTAATCAATACTAATCTGAACAGACTACTTATAGTGTGAGTGTGAAATCTGTCTGTTCTTGGTTAGCAAGACCGGTCTGATAGCTTTGAAACACGAAGTAGTACGATATATAAATGAACATGATGTGTTTCTGGAAGTTCGAAGGCAATTCCTTCTACTTCTCCACTTCTTCCAATTATGGAAGGATTCACTAGAAGACTTTGAGTAATACAATCCCGTTGTACAACCCCGATTCAGCTGGATTTACCCCACTACCAGACTGAAACTCCTAGTCTCTCAATCTGTTCAGACACAATACGTCTGATAGTTACAAATAACTCATTCTTCTATCTTAGAACAAATTTAATTGATAGAGTGAATTATTCTGAGCACAAATGATCCTTAAACGATCAAATTAAACAATAAGACGTCCTTTCAACTTTGAGCAGATCGACAAGATGAAGTCTTTTGATGATAGTGTTATGCTCAAATGAATGCTCAGTAAATGATTGATTGTTGATCTCGTATGCGTGGTGTATCTCTTGTGTTCTATCTTCTTCAGCATTTAAGTTGTACCTATATATGGGTATTTCTGCCAACGGTAATATTTCCTTTTTGCATGCAACTCTATACTTTGGTCAACATCTGAACAGACTGCAGTCTTCTATTTTAGACTCTTTCTCTTCTGGTCTGTTCTTTCGGCGCTTGTCAGATAATATATGCTTTGTCTATTTACCATTTAAGGTAACTTCAGTCTTTGGTCTATTTCAGCAATAAGTGCAACATTAAATACTTCAATGAATAGTCGTTGATTATTCGGACTGATGAACGAAGTTGCTAACTTAGTCTGAATTGATAAGTTCTGATTTGATCTGCATCGATATGGTCTGTACCGATCTAGTCTTTATCGATCTGATTGACATCGATCTGGTCTATTTTGTCATCTTTAAAATCCAGAACCAAAACATTCCCCCTTTTTGATGATGACAAAACCTAGCTTCTTTATCTTTTTTTAAGTCCTTTCTCTTGTAGAAATTATGTCCAGATAGATTAAGTCTTTTAGTTCAAAATAAATGAATTTTTCAAAATAAATGAACAAGACTGTGAATTCCGACCGAAAGTTTTTTTATAAACTTGTCTGATGAATGCATTTACAGATGTTATTCATTACAGGCAGTTATTTATGTCTTCTTTTCGGACTGCTGTTCTGGCTTCATTTATTTCTTCTTCCCCCCCTTTTTGGCATCAACAATCTCCTGAAGGAAATCTATGATATGCGTAAGCTAAGCACATATAGCATCCATGTGATGATCTTGGGTAAGGAGGGAGTTGGCAACTGCGATTTTTACTTCTGAAGCCAGCTCTATCTGTTCTTTTCTCATGGTGGTCTTATAGGATGCTTGTTGAGAAAACAGATCGTTCAGACCATGCTGTATACTATTGATGCTCCTTGAAAGAATCAAAGTCCATAGAGTTAGTCCGCTAGCTTTGGTGTACTTCTCTTACTGTGATGTCCGGGAATTAATGGTGATAATCCCAGAGTGGTAATGATCCTTAATGGATTTTTAATTAGGGCAATTATGAATTAATTTCGGTGTTGGGACTCCCAAGGATATTACATCCGATATTTGGGGTTGTTGGATCCAAGGGTTGAGAATGTATTCTCATCACGATGATAAACCTTGAAATTGGGTTTTTGGTGGGATCTGGGGTCTGGGGTGCTTTGATTTGGGGCTGGTCATGGAATTGATGAGTGAGAGATAATTATTGAACACGGATGATTTTTAATGAGTCGTGACGTATTTGTGAAGGTCTTGGGATTTTTGAGCCTTGGTACTATATATACCAAGTGGGCTCGGTGTTCAGTCATTGCACGAATTCTCTCCTCTCTCTCTCTCTTCCATCTTTCACACCAATCTCCCCCAAACCCTTCCCTTTTTCCCCTTGGTGCAAAATCGTTGGAGGCTCGACTTGGAAGCCGAATTTCTCGAAGATAATTAGGTATTGTTCATCTCCTCGCATTTCTCTTCGTATTGATTATGATTTTGTGATGTTTGTTTAAGTGTAAGGTTGGGATTGAGTTTTTAAAATTTTAAAGATTTTTGGGTTGGAATGTTTAAAGGGGTTTTATGGAGTGTTGAGCAATATTGGTATAATGGGTGTTGGGTTTGTGTATTTTGGGGTTTTAAACCATAAAACGCCATTTTTGAATTGTTGCAGGGCTTGCCGATCGATCGGCAAGAGGGCTTGCTCGATCACACTTAACTTGTAAAATTGGACGACGATGAATAGTCCGCTCGATCGATCGAGCAAAGTTGTTGATCGATCGAGATGGTCGGTCAATCGATCGAGAAGGCTGCTCGATCGATCGAGCGAAGGCAAATTTTGGGCATCAAATTTCTGGAACTCTCGATCGATCGAGCACTTCTGCCTCGAGAGGCCATGTTTTATGGTATATATTGTTTTGTTGTTGGGGAATCGATGCATGCTTCGCCCGAGGTCTTTTAAAATGGTTAATCGTCATGAATTGATGATGTAATTGGGGATTATGAACGTGCTTGGGCACGTGGTTGCATGCTCATAAATAAATGTGGGTTATTTTATGTGTTATCACATAATTCCTCGGGTCACGGGACTAAGGCAATGTTTGATTCGGTCTACGAAATTATAAGGTACGTATAACGTACGAACATAACCTTATATCTTATCGCAATTGATGAATGCATGATATATTGTAATTGCAATAAATGGGTATGTATTGTGAAATATATGGTGCCGCTATGGAGCGAGCAACGGTTGAGATGTTGTCGCTATGGAGAGAACATCGGTCATGCATGTCGTTGCTACCGAGCAAGCGATGAAATGAGACCGTGATACTATGGTTTAGATACGTGTGATATCTATAAACAATTGTAAATGATTGGATTTTATTAATTATGGAATTTGGCAAATAGTGAACAGATTTAGTTAATCAATGAAATGATTAACTGCTTTTGGGAATTTGATGGTTATGATTATTCTGAGAACAGGAACAGCACAGGGGATTCCGTATGAGGATGATACCATCGAGGGAGTATATTTTAAAAATTCATGGCTTTATATTCTATAAATTATGAACTATGATATCGTGATTAGTGAAATGGTGGTATTGGTATGCTCACCCGTGTGGGGCTATCTCTGTTGGGGCAGGTGGAACAGGTACATCGGTAGCTCCCGAGTTGAGATCGAGCTATGGATTGGAGGTACTTACAGGATCGAGGTACCGGTGCTGGTATTGAGTAGTGTATTTTATACATTAGATACACATACATTCATTCGACGCTCGCATGTGAGCACTATTATATGTGTATATGTTTTGTATAAAAAGGCAAGGGCCTTTCTCTTTTCATTCATGTGTTGCATGCAATTAATTAAGGAATTGCAAAATGAATTAAAAACATGTAGGTAAATTATAAGGGTGTATGCTATGTAAGTGGACTTGGTTGGGGGAAATTGGACATTACATGGAATAATGCAAGAAATTTTATTGTTGGTATATTATGCTATGGTAGCATGTGGTTTTCCCCCTGATTACATGATTGTATGCACTATATACATGGGTTAATACACTAATATCGGGTTAAGGGCACGGGGTCTTTACAATAGTGGTATCACAGCAGTGGTTTGCTCTTTGGGGCTGTTGAGGGCCTAGGAACATGTTGATGGAAACGGGTAGCACATATATATGCAAGATGGTAGTTAGTGTTGTGTGACACAACTATTTTGCTTATGTGCGTTTATGATATGGGATTGTAAATGGAATATGTTATTGCTAACCATGTTGGTTGTAGGGATCGTATGGGATACGATGGGATGACATTAATGGTAATGTTTGGCACTTGATGTAATAAGTGCTAAGGAATCTGATTTTTGTAGGAAATTCAGGGAATGAGATACTGGATATATTGTCTGAGGACAGGAAATGGTGGATAATGGAACAATCTGGTATGTTTACCGTATGATTATGGATACAGGTATGATGAGATATCAAGGATAATACTTGCCTCTGTCAAATCATAGCGATGGAGAGAATATTTGCCGCTACTATGTAGAAGCGAAGAACATGCAGCTGTCATGTTATAGCGAGGGATATTACGTCGCTGATATGTCGAAGCGAGGGGTATTATATGATAGAATACTTGCCGTTAATATGTAAAAGTGAAGAACACGCCGCTGTCATATTATAGCAAGGGGTATTAATCCCGCTGTCGTACCGTAGCGATGAAGAATATTTGCCGCTAATATGTAGAAGCGAAGAACACGCTGTTGTCATATTATAGCGAGGGATATTATGCCGCTGGTATGTCAAAGCGAGGGGTAACATATAGCGATGAAGGATATTTGCCGCTAATATGTAGAAGCGGAGAACACACCGATGTCATATTATAGCAAGGGATATCATGCCGCTGATTCTATGGCGATGGTTCATGCCGCAGGATATATGTATAGCGATGGTTCATTCCGCTGATTCTATGGCGATGTTCATGCTGCAAGATATATGTATACTGATGGTTCATTCCGTTGATTCTATGGCGATGGTTAATGCCGCCGGATATATGTATAGCAATGATTCATTTCACTAATTCTATGGAGATGGTTCATGCCGCCGGATATATATATATATATAGTGATGGTTCATTCCGCTAATTCTATGGCGATGATTCATGCCGCCGGATATGTATAGCGATGGTTTATGCCGCTGAGTCTATAGCGATGATTTATGCCGTTGATTCTATAGCGAGGGTCTATTCCGCTGATTCTATAGCGAGGGTCTATTTCACAGATTCTTTAGCGAGGGTTCATTCCGCTAATTTTATATAGCAATGTTTCATGCCACTCATTATATAGCGAGGTTCATTCCGCTAATTTTTATATAACGATGTTTCATGCCACTGATTATATAGTGAGGGTTCATTCCGCTGATTATATAACAATGTTTCATACGCTGATTTTTTAGCGAGGGTTCATGCCGCTGATTTTATAGCGATGGGTTATGCCGCTATGTACGTGGCAAGGGATTGTGCCGCCTTTGAGCGATGGGTGCTGATTGTGTACCGCTATTGGGCAATGGATACATGTATGCCGCTATCTTGTTAGCGATGAGTTATCGTATATTGCTATTTTGTAGCATTAGCGTGGATGTCATGTGTTGACATGTACCGTCACAGGTTAACGATGATATTGTGGATGTCATGTGTTGACATGTACCATCACAGGTTGACGATGATATTGTGGATGTCATGTATTGACATGTACCGTCACGGGTTGACGATGTTATTGTGGATGTCATATGTTGACATGTACCGTCACAGGATGACGATGACACAGTGGATGTTCTATGTAGACGTGTGTCGTCGTTACGACGAAAATTACATTTAGGTATATGTATTTAGTCGTATGGTTGGAGTGCCGATGGTGGGCATAAGGTGGTGTCTGCGTCACCGATTGACAAGACAATTATGCCGAGCAGATTTGCTCGATGAATAAATGGATGCGCCGTACAGGTAAGTGTACCGCATCATGTATTTGAGGTAAATATTTTACGAGTAGTGTTACCTTTGGGTATACTCGTTGGATGGCTATGGCCAAGTGACTGGTGGTAGGAGTAGTTATTGAGGAAACAACTTCCATATACCGTTGTGACGTATGGTGGACATGGTCACACCCACACATGAAGGTGCGGAGTAAATCCTAATGGGTTAGGATTGCATTGTGGCTGAGTAAGGACACCGGGATGTCCGTTGTGCATTGGTGTTAGAGAAATGTTGGGTGATGACCCACTACTCTAATTGATGGTACGATATGGTATATCGGGGTGGAACGTATGATACATTGGTAGGTTTGGTATAAACCTAAGGAGGCAGCGATCTACTAGCCAGGTATTGTTGCAGTGTTATAGTGAGTTTGACGCAGCCATTATACTGCTCGTTGGAATCGAGTTTGGTAAATCGTATGATGAGACGATGAGGGTTTATGGTGGACTCATGTAGTCACTATGTTGCATTAGGTTTGCGGCAGGGAATACCTCACGAGGACGTTTATACGTTAAATGTTTTGAGGGACTTTACTGGGAAAACTCAATTTTGTTGGGAGTACCAACGTGAGTACCAACGTGAGTGTCAACAAGTCGTTGTTAGCGCTGGTTGAGAATCCTTGCATATGGAATGCAATGGGGGACACAATCGGAATTGTGGGATATAGTTAGTGGGGTGACACTACTATATTGATTTTATCTCTTGGAGAGATGAACATACTGTCATGGAGACAACTGGTGTTGATCGAGGGTTGATTCAACCATGGTAAGCATTACTGGTGTTGGACTGGGTAATGGCTTTATATTTTCGGTGAGACGTACGAGGAGACGTCTCTGGGGAGATGCTCAAGAACGTGGAGTACCATGGTATTAGTGCAGAGCATCGTTAGAATATGTATACGGTGTATACGGATTTCGATTTGGTAATAGTAGCAAGGATGCACTATTTTGAACCAGTTGTGTATTTATTGGTTCCGGGATACTTTTTGGTATAAATATATCCAGGTTTTCAGAACGGTGGTTCGAGGTTGGAGGGTCATGGGTTCATGACACTTTCCTTGTGAGGAATGCGGTATTCATATACATATTGGAAATCTTTGGAAGATTCGATGAGTCGGTTTGTGTGGTGTTGATGTTGGAATCAAACCATTGGTCGTTGGTTCGTCAATCATCATTCTCCACTATGTGAGAATAACTGAGGATTGACAGTTGTATTTGGGGCTTATTGGTATGACTGGAGATACCCGAGTCGGGTGGCATTGAGTATGCATGTGGCGTTGGTGCTTAGGCATGTATACCGATGTGAGTATACGAATGTCAGTATTTTGGTACTTGCTGGGCATCGGATTAGTATGCTTGGATGGATGAATCTCTGGTGAGAGATTGTGGCACCTTGAAACGGTAATCTCGATGGGACGATTGATTCTGAGGAATGATAGTGAGGTCTCGTTGACTCCCTTGAGGAGGGATTGTCGTGTGTTGAGGCCATGGTAGTTCATTACTGGGTAATTCGATAGCATCCCTGTGTTAGGATTGTTGAATCCTATGGTAAACGAGGGATGGCTAGGATTGGATTTGTTGGGTGTCGTTGTCGACATAGGTGGAGAGAATGCAATCGATTTTTCTTGCGTGTCCTCTATAGAAACTTGAGACCTTGTAGAGTCTCGATGGCGTATTTGGACCAGGATGTGATTTCTTGGAACACACAGATGTTGATATCTATGGAGATGTGTTTTGTGTTGATCGGTGGCCGTGAGTTGCCCGATCCGAGTGGCGAAGTGGTGAAACTACTCCTTTGATGGGGATGGATTTGGAGAGCGGAACCAGGTTTAGTGTGTGTATACTGTTGTATACTAGTGGTTTCCTTCATAGCGATATGTGTTTGACATCGTAGACTAAGTGGTGGAAATATCGTGGAAGTGATATCTACGTTGGAATCAGGGATGATTCGAGTAGCTAGCAGTTACGATTGACTGTTGTTGGGTGGTTAGCATCGAGGCATGTAATGGTTTGGGAGGTTTACTCCATTCCAGGATTTGGTGCAAGGTCGGGGTCCTTGCGGTTGGTGTTTCGATCATGATGCATTCATGAATCGATGTTGTGGATCTGATTGGATTATGAGGTTTTGGCAGTACGTGGAGTACACTTATGCAAATTTTGAGGACAAAATTTTATTAGTGGGGGATAATTGTGACATCCGGGAATTAATGGTGATAATCCCGGAGTGGTAATGATCCTTAATGGATTTTTAATTATGGCAATTATGAATTAATTTCAGTGTTGGGACTCCCGATGATTTTAAATCTGATATTTGGGGTTGTTGGATCCAAGGGTTGAGATTGTATTCTCATAGTGGTGATAAACCTTGGAATTGGGTTTTTGGTGGGATCTGGGGTCTGGGGTGCTTTGATTTGGGGCTGGTCATGGAATTGATGAGTGAGAGATAATTGTTGAATATGGCGGTGAGAGCCTATACTTTTTCTTACATGGCAAGGTCAATAGCTGTTTAAGCAGCTATTTGGGCTTTGAGGGTGCAATCTCTGTCATGGTGGCTTTGCCCTTCCCAGCAATAGATGAGGGCATGATCCCTGATTGGGTATAATCACCCAATTCTTTAATCACAATACCCTTGATAGCTGGGATATTGGATGTGACTCGGGGCACAACTTTGGCTAGTTGGGGTGGAGCTTTGGTTGTTTGAGGGGGAGCTTGGGATTTTGGGGGTGGAGCTTGGAGTACAGAGGTTGCTTGGGTTGGAGGAAAGGTAGATATGGGTGTGGGGTTTAAGGTTGTCAGGGGTTTGGTGAGTTGGGTTGGAGGCTTCTTTGGTAGGGGTTTGGTTAGGGATGAGGTAGTAGAGGCAGACTGGGTTTCCTCAGAGTCAGTCTAGACCACTACTAGTTTTCGCTTAGCCCTGGTCTTCTTTGCTGCAGCCTATTCTGCACCAACCTCCATCTTGACGGTCAATGATTTAGTGGGAGTTGGGGGAGCACTTTTGGATTTTAACAGAGCCAGTCCTTTGGGATTAATGACTTTGAACTGACTGAGTGCCGAAGATTTTCCCTGATCAATATTCATGGACTCTAACAGCTTGCTCAGCGGAGCAGCAAAACAGACAGCCTGCTTTGCGGAAGTGATGGTCTCCAATAAAACACCAAATATGATGGAGGGTCAGTTCACTTTCTGTCCAAAGTGAATAGCTTCCATGGCTCCAAATTTTTTAGACGTCACAGCATCAAAACTTCGAGCCTTGCTCAGCAACGGCTTTCCAACGATGTCGCATAGCACTTGAAAATGGAAAGACATCTCTTTCTTCTTGAATGCAGGCTTAAGGGTAAGTTCGAAGATTGACACTCTGCATTGAAATTCCTCCAGAGTGGATTTGGACAAGTGAGCGAAATCGGACATGCCAGAGGTAGGAAGTCCAAAAGTCTCTATAAACATTTCCTGAGAAATTTCAACATTCTGGCCATTAACCGAATAAGAGATGGAAGTCTTGTGAGATACGGCGTCTGAGAATAGTTCTTTGATCTACGATTCATACAACTCCGTGCCACATTCCAAGAATTTTCTCAGTCCGGATGATTCCATATTTTTGAACGTAGATACCATTTCTGTATCTTTCATCCTGTAGATAGCGTCAAACTCAACATATAATGAGTTGTGAGTAATGGTTGCCATTAGAAAGATTAGGATACGAATATGGAATAAAGAAGAATTTTTGGAAGAGATAAGCAGACAACGATAATTAGAAAAAGTAAAATGAAGAATGAGATGTACAACCTGATAAATACAGAGATATTAGACACGTGTCTGCATCTCGATGACTGATATTTTAATATTCAAATTGTAACGGACTGTATGAGGGTATAGTACGACCGTTAAAGTTAGATCAGTCCGGTCTGTAAAATATTACTATGTTAAGGATTGATAGTGTTTTGAGTCAGATCATAGGATAACATCAGATCGATAGAAATCGGTCTGATAGTCAGTACCGGTCTGCATCTTACTGACAATTGTATTATCTATCTGTGTTAACACTAAATCTTTAAAAATGATGTTATGCATTCGTCAAATATATTAAGATAGATCTATTAAACCAAGAATTTGATGAAAACAATTAAACTTAGTCTCTGTGAGTGGTTTAGTGAAGATGTTTGTATCTTGCTGGTCTGTTGAAATATACTCAATCCGAATCTCCTTTTTGACAACATGATCTTGAATAAAATGATGTCTGATATATGTTTCGTTCGAGAGTGTAATACTAGATTATAAGTGATAGCAATTGCACGTGTGCTGTCGCAAAAGATTGGTGATTCAGCATCTTGAAAACCATAGTCTCTGAGCTGTTGTTGAACCCAGAGCATTTGAGGGCAACAGCTTCCGGCAGCGAGATATTCTGCCTCAGCTGTCGATGTGGCAATCGATGTTTGCTTCTTGCTAAACCATGAGATCAATCTTTCACCTAAGAATTGACAAGTTCCACTGGTGCTTTCGCGATCGATCTTACATCCCGCATAGTAAGCGTCTGAATATCTAATCAAATTGGAGTTAGATTCTTTGGGATACTAGAGACCAACATTCTGAGAAACTTTTAAGTATTTTAAAATGCGTTTAGCGACAATGAAGTGGGATTGTTTAGGGTCAGACTGAAATCTAGCACACATACAACAGAAAACATAATATCAGGCCGGCTCCCTGTAAGATATAACAACGATCCGATTAGACATTGATACATTGTTACCTCAACTGACGATCCTCCTTCGTCTTTATCTAACTTGATTGATGGACTCATCGGAGTTGAAGCAGTTGAGCAAGTCTCCATGCCAAATCGTTTGAGTAGCTCCTTGGTGTACTTGGTTTGATTAATGAAGATTCGATTATCTAGCTGTCTGACTTGTAGACCCAGGAAGAATGACAATCTCCCATCATACTCATCTCAAATTGGCTTTGCATTAACTTATAAAATTTCTCGCATAACTTGGGGTTAGTTGACCCAAAAATGATATCATCAACATATATTTGTATGTTCCCCCTTGATAAACTTAAATAAAGTTTTATCTACTGAGCCGATCTGGAAATCATGATCCCGAGGCAGAGTGTTATACCAGGCTCTAGGGGCTTGTTTAAGTCCATAGACTGCTTTATTTAGTAAGTATACGTGATCTGGAAACGAGTGATTAAGAAATCCAGGAGGTTGCTCGATGTATACTTCCTCATGAAGTTCACCATTAAGAAATCCACTCTTCACGTCCATTTGATATACTTTGAAATCTTTAAAAGCAGCGTATGCAAGAAAGATTCGAATGGCTTCAATTCTGGCAACTGGTGCAAAGGATTCATCAAAGTCGATTCCTTCTTCTTGTCTGAAGCCTTGTGCAATCAGTCTGGCCTTGTTCCTAACTACCACGCCATTTACATCTAGCTTGTTTCTGAAAACCTATCTGGTTCCAATAACAGGCTGGTCACTTGGTCTGGGAGTTAAACTCCACACCTGATTCTGTTCAAATTGGTTGAGCTTTTCTTGCATAGCCTCTATCCAGTTATAGTCAGTTAAAAGCTTCGTCAGTCTGTTTTGGTTCCAGGTTGGATATGAATGCAACGTAGGTGAATTCATCCATCATCCATCCTCTAGTTCTTATGGATGCAGATGGACTTCCAATCACCAGATCAGGTGGATGCCTCTTAGTCCAGCGGTAGTTTGGTTCGAGAACATCTTGTCCTGATGGAGGAAGAATAATGATATTGTCAGTATTGGTCTTCACGTTGGTATTCGTTACTTTCGGATCAACGACATCAGCTCGATCTGGTAGAACTTCAGTGGCTTTGGCTTCTACCGGTCTGTCTGGTACTTCAGGTTCTGGTGGATTGTCTCTTGACATGTTAACTGCATTCTCATCATCACTGTTAGCTTCGAATGTATATTTTCCATCTGATTTTGAATTAGTTCCTTGTGGTTCTCAATTTTAAGTGATTCATCAAAAACTACATGAATTGACTCTTCCATAGTTAGAGTTCGATTATTGAAGACACGAAATGCTTTGCTAACAGATGAATATCCTAAGAATATTCTATCATCTGATTTAGGTTCGAAAGCTGTTAGATGATTCTTACCGTTGTTATGGACATAACATTTGCAGCCGAGGATATGAAAGTATGAAATAGTCGGTCTGTTATTTGTCCATACTTCATATGCTGTTGAATTTAATTTCTTATTAATCATGGACCGATTCTGTGTATAACATGCAGTATTGATAGCCTCTGCCCAAAACTTTTGAGAGATTCCAGAGTCAGCAAGCATTGTTCTTGCTGCTTCCTTGAGCTTTATGTTGCGTCGTTCTGCAACTCCATTTGTTGAGGAGTGCGAGCTGCAGAGTATTCATGCCTGATCCCTTGGTCATCTAGAAAGGATTCAAGATTTTGGTTTGAGAATTCAGTGCCTTTGTCACTTTGAATCCTGTCTATCCCAGAGGATTTCTCGTTCTGAATGCGCTTCAACGGCTTAATCAAATTTGGGCCGGTCTGGTCTTTACTGCTCAAAATATAGTCCATGTAAAACGTGAGTAATCATAAATAATAACAAGAGTATACCGCATTCCCCCTAAACTTGTTATTGGTATGGGACCAAACAAGTCCAAATGCAATATTCTAAGTAGCGTGAGGAGGATTTGGCATTCTTGTTCTTAAAGGATGATCTGACTTGTTCGCCCATTTGACAAGGTTGACAGATCTTATCCTTAACAAAGTTAATCTTGGGCAGACTGATAACTAAATCATTTTTACATAGGCTAGAAATAGTCTTGAAATTGAGATGATTCAAGCGTTTATGCAATAGCCAATGTTTATTATCGTTATAAGCGATGAAACAAGTAGGATTATCAGGTTGATCATGATTCCAGTTAATCTTATAAGTATTTCCATTCCTGATTCCTACAAGCATGATTTTAGCATTAGATGATTTAACAGTGCAAGTGTGTTTGTGAAATTCTACGGTATAACCTTCATCACATAATTGACTTATACTAATCAGATTATAGCATAAATTCTCGACTAATAACACATTATTTATGATAATGTTGCCATGGACAATCTTCCCATTGCCCACGGTCTTACCCTTTGAGTTATCACCGAAGGTGATCTTAGGACCAGTGTATTGAGTAATATCAGACAGCAGCTCGTTGTTTCCGGTCATGTGTAGAGAACATCCACTGTCTAAATACCAGTCTGACAGTTTCTTCTTGGGTTCCTGTAAAAAAAAAATTTATTGTTGGTACCCAATCCTACTTGGGTCTGGAACGGATTAGTCCTTTGGGGACCCACACCTGAATCAGCTTTATTGGTTTGTGTGTGTATGGTGTGGTGTGTGTTGTGCGATAACAAGTATGCTGAGCTTGTTCTGTGTAGTGTGTTTTGTGAAATGGTGGCCTTTGATTCTTGCCAGGCAATCTATATCTTCTTTGGACCGGTTGTGAGTTGTGATAATTGGATGATTTTCCTTGCCTTAGATTTTGCACTCTTGAGTTTGGTCTGATAGACTCAAAACTCGCTGGTGCATTTTCCGTGGCTTGGTTAACATACCCAATCCCCTTTTTCAAATCTTTATCATTGAAAGAGATTCCTTTTGAATTGTAGGCACTTCTGATTCATATATTGTGCTGGATCTAACAAATTTCATTTGTTTGATTTTGTTCTTTTCAAGCAACAGTTCAGTTTCATTTTTAGTGCTTTCATTGAACCAAAGCCTATGCCAGCGATATCACCGACATTTCTTTGTACCTCTTGCAACTAATCTAATGAAGCTCTTGATTTGGTCCATGTTTTGAAAATATGAGAAAGTTTAGCATTTTGTGCGCTAATTCTCTGATTTTCTACATGGAGCTGTTCATAGGAGATTTTTAGCTTATCCAGCTCGATCTTCAGACTTTCACATTCACCTAGCTTAGAACAGCTTGGTATGATGTGCTCATCTGTTTGATCTTTACTTTCAGCCTTAAATTTATAAAATGATTCAGCTAGCATTATGTAGTCATTAACCATACCTTGTAGTGCAAATACAAGTTCTTCTCGTGTAAATTCATCTGAGTCAAAATCGAATACCTCATCGTTCTGACTGGTCTCCTCGTCTGCCATTAGGCATTGGATCTCCTCCTTACTTTCACTGGAGGATCCTTCTGAGCTTTCTGATTCTGAATCAGTCTGAGCCCACTTACTATTGCCTTCTTCTACTACCAGAACTTTTTGAGCCTTTCCATGATGCCCTTTTCGATCTTTGTAGTGCTTCTTCTTGTCATCTCGGTGCCTTTCCTTCCTCTCATCTTTCTTTGGTCTAGTGCAATCTGCAATGAAGTGTCCGGTCTTACCACAATTGTAGCAAGCCTGATCGTTAACAGTAGCATCTTTTCTTGACTTATATTGATGAGAAGGTTTAAAGTTCTTTTTTTTAGACATGAGTTTACCAAATTTCTTAATAAATAACGACATAGCATCATTACTCATATGTTCGACAGATCGGTCTGTAGGGGTAGATTGATCTGGAATGGCTGCAAGTGCCTTGGTTGGCTGAGAGGTGGATGGCTCTGCTTCCCCTCTAGTGATCAGCTCGAATTCATAGGCCCTTAGATCAGCGAACAGATCATGGAGTTCGATTTTGTTAAGATCTTTAGATTCTCTCATTGCAATGGTCTTGACTTCCCATTCATTCGGTAATGCTCTCATAACTTTCAGAGCTATCTATCTGTTGGTATAGTCCTTGCCAAGACTGTTCAGTTCATTAACAATGCTTGTAACTCGTTCATCAAACTCGTTTAGAGTTTCTCAATGTTTCATATTTACGCTTTCAAACTTTTGTAGAGCTACAATCAACTTATTCTCTTTGGTCTGGTATTCCCCTCACATAGCTGTGCAATCTTCTCCCAAATTTTTTTGGCTGTGGAGCACATCTTGATCTTGCTGAACATATTCTTGTCTAAGGTTTTGAACAGAATATCCTTGGCTACATTGTCTAGATTAGCCTTTTCCTTTCTTCATTGGACCAGGTAGCTCTTTCTTTTACAATCATCTGTGGTTCACCACTTGACGCTCTCAGGGCACGGTTAACCTTTAAAATCTTCATTGGTCCTTTTGTAATGGCCTACCACATGTCATCATCCTGAGCCGCGAAGTAAGCTTTCATGCGGATTCTCCAATCATCATAATCTTCTTTTGAGAACATGTGAATCTTGTTGAAGGATGCCATCAGTCCAAGTATTCTTTTGATTAAGAAAACCCGCTCTGATACCACTTGTTAGGATCGAATATGAGTGTTTAGAGGGGGGGATGAATAAACACTCTACTGAAATTTAGCTTTTTGGATTTTCCTGGATTGATTTCACTTGGGTTAGCAAATGAAACCTATTTCTTAATCAATACTAATCTGAACATACCACTTATAGTGTGAATGCGGAATCGGGATGTTCCTGGTTAGCAAGACCGTCCTGATAGCTTTGAAACACGAAATAGTGCGATATGTAAATGAACATGATGTGTTTCTGGAAGTTCGAAGGCAATTCCTTCTACGTCTCCCCTTCTTCCAATTAAGGAAGGATTCACTAGAAGACTTTGAGTAATACAATCACATTGTACAACCCCGATTCAGCTGTATTTACCCCACTACCAGTCTGAAACTCCTAGTCTCTCAATCTGTTCAGACACAATCTGTCTGACAGTTATAAAGAGCTCACTCTTCTATCTTAGAACAAATATAATTGATAGAGTAAATTATTCTGAGCACAAGTGATCCTTAAACGATCAAATAATCCTTAAACGATCAAATAAAGCAATAATACATGCTTTCAACTTTGAGTAGATTGACAAGATGAAGTCTTTTGTTGATAGTGTTTTGCTCAAATGAATGCTCAATAAATGATGAATTGTTGATCTCGTATGTGTGTTGTATCTCTTGTGTTCTATCTTCTTCAGCATTTAAGTTGTACCTATATATAGGTACTTCTGCCAACAACAATATTTTCTTTTGCGTGCAACTCTATACTTTAGTCAACCTTTGAACAGACTGCAGTCTTCTATTTTAGACTCTTTCCCTTCTGGTCTGTTCTTTCGGTGCTTGTCAGATAAGATCTACTTTGTCTATTTACCATTTAAGGTAACTTCAGTCTTTGGTTTATTTCAGCATTAAGTGCAACATTAAATGCTTCAATAAATAGCCATTGGTTATTCGGACTGATGAACGAAGTTTGCTAACTTAGTCTGAATTGATAAGCTCTGATTTGATCTGCATCGATCTGCATCGATCTGGTCTGTACCGATCTGGTTGAAATCGATCTGGTCTTTATCGATCTGGTTGACATCGATCTGGTCTTTATCTGTCTGGTCTGTTTTGTCATCTTTAAAATTCGGAACCAACAATTGAGCTTTCAAAAGCCAATCTTCCACAACCATCATGCAAGCGTATTGATCAGGAGAGTTTTTTGTTTCCCTTTTATTTCTTTTAAACATGAAGGACACTGTTTGATTTAAATTTGGGGGAGTGACTTTCATGTTTTACTTGTTCAATCTGCATGTTGTGTGCTGAAATTGACACTTGAATCGTCCGATTATTATGGGAAAAAATAATAAATGTTTTATGAGTTCAAACTTGAGAAAAGAATGAATTATAATAGTGACTATTCATTGAGGGTTTTGATCTTACTATGCATAAGCACTTGAATTTTGAAGATTGTTAGACTTGTACATGAAAATCCTTTGTTGAGTTAGCAAGTCAAGAATGAGGAATATATTGAGCACATTGAGTCATAATCTTTGTGGATTGCATGTTGAATGTTGATAATTGTTGTGAACTCGATGATTTGTCTTGAACATCTGAGAGTTATCCTAGAACCTATTTGATGGCTCTTTGAGGCAAAATTTTATAGTTGCAAACTTGACTTGAAAATGATTTAGGCGATCTTTGACACGTTTGAACGTTTCAAACTTACCATGTATACATATCAATCCCTTTGTCCCACTCTGAGCATAATTGAAAAAACAATGGGTATGTTTTGCAAAAAAACTTAACCCACATTCGACATTTATTGGTAAACTCATTATACCCCACATATATGAGCCTAAATTGAAAGTTTATCCTTACATTCGGGAGTATAATGAAACTCATTAGATGCACATAAATTTTCATATTTTGATGAGGTTAAAGAAAAAATACTATGAATGAGAAGAAAAAAAAGAGAAAGAACTTTGAGAAAAAAATTATATAAATAAGACCAAAAGTTGTCAGGGCTAGAAAAAAGAAAAAAAGATCAATATGTGATAGCACATGAACTTTGTATGCTATACTATTTTCTTTGAACTTATCCTACATTTGTTTTGAAACCGACACCAAAGGCGTAATCTTACAAACTTAAAAATACATTTTGATCCAATTCTACGGAATAACTACATTAGTGGAGAAGTGTTTGAAAAGTAGGCATATGAGGTGCCAAATGATAATCTTGACTTTGATTTGATTAGCATAATTTTCATCTTGAAGATGTGCATGTATTGTTCAACTTTGGTATGTGTGTAAGTTAGATTTCTGAGGTAGATGCTAGCCATGAGCTAATTTGTTTTCAAATATCAAGAATGAACTCTACATTTTGATTTTAATGCTTACTCGAGGACGATTAAGTTTAAGTTTGGGGGAGTTGGTAAGTACTATTTTTGGACTAATATGTCTATGTTTTCTCGTTATATTTTTATGATTATTCTTGGACGATATTACCCTTTTTTGGTATTAATTTACATGTTTCAGGCATTTAGGTAGAAATACGAGAAAATGAGACAAATAACATTGAAAAGATGGAAAAAGACCCAAACGAGCTAACACGTCAAAAGGAGGACCAAATCATAAGTTGGAAGAAATTTAGTGGCCGATCGATCCTGAGGAGAATCCCGATCGATCGAGCCATGTCGATGATTCAAGCAAAAAATTAAGTTTTCACGATCGATCGGGACATCAGCCGCGATTTATCGATCTGGACATCAGTCGCGATTGATCGCGCCATGCCGTGCAATGAAAATAAAAGTTTGAAGCTAGCGATTATCGCGAGGGAACAACCGACCCATCGGTCTAATCAATTTTCATAAAAATATTTCATTTTCAAGACTTTGAGTTCAACAAGAAAACTACTTTCCATGGGCCTTTTTCATCCTACTATTTAAGGGACATGTTGGACGAAAATTAGACGACTTTGGCACATATTTTAACCTAGGATTTTAGTCTCCATCACACCTTCAACTTCACCATCCTCCACCTTTATCCATTCATCCACCCTATGATTTGGAACAACCCAACAAGGAGATTGAAGAGGCGATCGAGAACGAAGCGAGAGAGGAAGCTATGATCTGCAAACAGAGTTGACACCGGGAGTTTATTCTTTTCTTTAAACATTAGTTTGCTTTGTTTTGCTTTATTATGATGAACTAAATTTATGTATTAAGATTAGGGGATCCATTCTTTTGAACCTATGACTTGTTTATTGGTTATTAACTGAATTTATATATCTTATGTGCATAATTTATGTTCTTAATGTTTTTAAGGGATTGATCACCTTTTGAATGATTTCAGCTATTGTGATTGATGTTGATCATATGATACTGCAATACGATATAGTAAATTAGGCCGCAAGTTTTAGATTGAAACTGACTAAGTAAAATATAGCACATATGTGATAGCCACTGATTACCCAATTGAAAGTTAGTAGTTTTTACAAATTTTAATACAATATTAATTTTTCAACAAGGGCATGTGAGTGGCTTATTGCTCGTTAATATTAGGTTTGATATTTTGTTTATTGAATAAATTCGAAAAATTCATCATCTTAGAGATATATGTATAATCAATCATCATAGATGATTACATTGGTGAACCGACGTGTTGTAATCTTCTTGAGTGGACTTTCCTCCATTTTCTATACTAAAACTTGACACCAGTGCACTTGCGGTATAAATCATGCTTTTGAGTCAAAGTGTGCATTGATATAATTTATTGTTAAATAAAGCGCGATAAAGTTTTTGATGGCGTTACTGGGACTAATTATAGTAATATCATACGAGATTCATTGACTGTAATTTAACCAATTTTTTTTATATATAATTTCGGAAAAATATATATTGATTGTTTAAATTTTGTTCTTCTTGCGAGGTACTTGTGATGTTTTATCAACAAGTCTTCACAAGCTTTACCCAACAACTTTCAAAATCGTTCTATGCATCGTGGGAGAGATTCAATGAATTGGCACACATTTCAGTATCACAATTTTTCGAACTATACTCTTTTGCAATTTTTCTACAATGGTTTGGATGCAAAAATAAAAAATAAAAAACACAAGGATGAGTATTGAATAGAGCTTTGACAACTGGAAGTCCCCTGTTTCATAAAGATGAAGACAGTGTGTTGCACATATTCAAATATGGCGGATTTTGACTACCATTGACATTGAGATTCTTCTTTGCAAGGTTGTGGTACCAATACCCATCAGAACCTCAATACCCTCATTATACACACCAACCATTTGAACATCGCGGAAAGAAGAGAGATAGTTATAAAAAAGACATAGCTCAGTTGGAGGATACACTACTAAGATTAATGGCATCATCTGATAGCATTATGGAGAGCAAGACAAATTCTATATGTCACCTCAACAGCAATTAGTGACCCTCATGGAAACACATTCAGCAAGCTGCCATAAGGATGAGATGAGATCTACAAATCAAAAGGTGATGTATCAAATTTGGCTACATGATGATGACTACTCCGTCAACTAAGTTTGGTGAGTGATCCTGGAATTTTCAAGGGAATATGAGCATCTTCAAGTGATCGAGCCTATTTTCGAAAAGTTATCCGATGAGTTCCCGTTGATAGATGAGCTGAGTGTGATGTTGGAGGATGATCATATTTTCGAACATAGTGATGAGCACCCACTGATGGCAACGTGTTCTATACCATATATTAATCCATTTTTCTCATCGATGCCAACTTCACCATACTACACAGTCCACGAGATGAAGCCAATGCAAGAATTCTTCTCCCATGCCAATTCATGCATAATGTTAAGCGATATATCGCGACCCACCAATTTTTATTTTTTTTTTGGGTTTGCTATTTTTTAATTAAAGTAGTAAACACAATATTCATAAAATGTTATGTGCATTTCTTCTTCAATTGTTTAAATCAAACTTACAACATATTATTACAAATAAGAGTTATAACAACTGGAATTGAAAAATAATAATATTACTCATCGTACTTGATGAGTACTGTTATAGTGCATGCTTCTTCTTCTTCTTCTTCTTCGGAATGATGAATTTCGAATTCATCTACTACACATTATCTTCTATTCATACATTCGGTGTTCACAGGTGGACATGCAACATCAATGTCAGCAAAGAAATCATAATCTTCAATTTACTCGATTGACACTGGCAAATTCATCGTCGTTGAACCAAATGATTGGCGACCAACACCGCGAGATGAAGATGCCATAATAATAATTTCATTGTCGTGTAAATTAACACAAACTAATTAACAAAGCTTTTAAAGATAATCGAGAGAATGAATAATAATTAATAATTGAGAGTTCAGAGAATGATGAAGATTGTGTGAATTTTAGCCTCACAACCCTACCATATATATATATATATATATATATATATATATATATATATATATATGTTTTTTTTAACAAAAAACATTTTCTTAAAAAAAATGTGCCAGCTAGCCTTTGGCATGAACCCATGGTGGCAACGGCCACAAGAATTAAATTTTTTTAAAAAAATTCATCGATCCCGGCCCGGACTTTTTCTAATGGTTCAATCTCTCTCTCTGAGAGACAATTATTGACTCCAATATATATGATATTAAATTTTCCCCTAATATTTATGCATTCGACTAAGCTGCATAATTCCACGTATCAAGTGGGCCATTTGTCATATATCTAAGGCCTAAAGGAAACTCAATTTAAGTATATTTATCTTACTTTTGAATAACTAATTACATAGAGATTTATTTAAAAAGCTCGTTGTACTTCCCTCCCTTGTCTACCAAACTATTACTCAACTAGCACAGATTGTTCTATGGACATCTTCCCCTTCAGTTCTCATCTTTACATCTGATAAATAATCATAGTAATAGTTCTCAAAACCAAATCAAGAATCCTCAACCGAATCAAGATGTCCAAGGTGAAATTTCCCTCCAACTTCAGTGATTTTGTTTTCCTATTTCTTTAATTATTTAGGTTAATCACCACTTAATTCTTGATTCTCACACACATAAAGCAGCTTATTTAAATTATTATATATATCGTTGATCAAGTAATATTCTACTGTTATAAGCTACATGAGTATTTGATTTCTTCATTATGATCTTTTGTTCTTTGTTTTTACAAGTTAAAAAAAAGAAGAGAGAAACTGTAGTCTTCTTTATTTTTGTTTATTTTATGAAATGAATAGCTAGAATTTACGATTTGGCTTATAATGTTTAACTAAATAAAATTTTCTGCGCTGTAATTGAATATATATCCCCGTGTTTTGTAACAGTTAGAATTGTTGGGCTTTAATTAGGACCAAATAACTTTGTTGTTCTACTTTTGTTGTATTATTGAATGGATCAAAATCTTGTTTAGGCTAAGGTTTTTGACGTTTGAATGTGTTCTCTTGTCTGCAGAAAGTGGTCTTGAAATTACAAATACATGATGACAAAGAGAAACGAAAGGCTTTAAAGACAGTTTCAAGTATACCAGGTACCTCGGAGTATATATCAAAAATAAAAACATCTCAAGAAATCTTTCTTTTTTATGGTGAAATGTATGTTGGTCTGATCCTATGATATTCAAAAAATTACTAAAGTTCCCTTGAGAAAAAAAGTATATTTAAAATCACTTAGTGATTTTGAATATCTTATTCTTCAATGATGTGCTAGTACCTTTTTCTTTTTATCTGTAAAAGCAAGTACAAGGGTATTTCAACCCTCAAACTTGGTACTAGAAAAGTATCTACTACATTGCCACAGCACAGAGTGCTAAGAACCCATTGTGTGTGTGTATAGGGATTGAATCTATAGCTATGGACATGAAGGAGAAGAAATTAACAGTAGTTGGAGATGTGGATCCTATTCAATTGGTGAGCAAATTGAGGAAATCATGGCCCACTGATATTTTGACAGTAGGGCCCGCAAAAGAGCCAGAGAAGAAGAAAGATGATGGAGAGAAAGAAGAAGATCAGAAGAAAAAGGAATTTGAACAGATTGCAGAATTATTGAACCTTTACAGGAATAATTACAATGTTAATCCTTATTATGCACAGCACTACCATGTTTACAGTCCAGAGGAAAACCCTAATTCTTGTGTTATTTCTTGAATATGTATCTATTGTATATAGGAAGGGTAGTGGATTTTGTGCTTTAATTTTCATTTTTGTGTGTGTAATTGTTCCATGAACCCAACAATGTATTGATGGGATGATTTAGATAGTAATATAGAAATGTCAGATACAATAGATGATACGGCGCAAGAAGCTTCTTAAGGGTGCTGAGATCATCCGAAGGCCAATAAGGCAAGTCGTTAATTCTTGGGGATACTTTGATGATGTTGTATTTGGACGAAATATACATCTTTTTGGGTGGAAATAAATTAACGACCAAAACATGTTGCCTCGCCACTAGCGGATGAGTTGTTGTTGCCCTGAACGTCACAATTTATGTTATTTTCTGGACAAATTCCATGTTTCAAGATTTCCTTTTTCAGTTTTTGGTAATTTTTGCTTTGGTAATAAATCAACGCCGAAAATTCAAATTTTGATTCAATTTTATTTCCTCATTTCTTAAGTCCAATGGTATTTTCTACTTGTTTAAAGACTATCAATTTTCAGAATATTTTTCGAATATTGCAATTGTAGTTTTGTCATCGGATACATACCTTGACTGGTTTGCAAATACTTTTTAAAAGCATTTATCTGATTTTCAAATAAAAAATCATATTTAGTGTTTAATTTTCTTGTTTCTACTATTACTTCTCTAAAAAAGAACTAATAACTATTGGAGATGTTTCAAGCTACCGGCTGCTTTAAGTTAAGCGGTAACAATTTTTAATAAAGTTGAAGCTCACATTAGGCTGTTTTTTAAAAAAAATTTAATGTCAAAACACCCAATGATTATGCTTAAAAATATTTTTTTCCAACTTTAAGCAAAAACAATATTGAAGTGTTTTGAATAAGCATTTGCAAACACGACATTTGAGTTTTAACTATAGTTTGAGATTTTGTATGACAAGTCTGTGTAATTTAACAGAATAGGTTTTCTAATATTATACTCTAATTTAAAAAAAAATTGATAAAATAACCTAAAATAAAAGATTTTTACAACGCCAAACAACCCTAGTACTACAAACTTCAGTTATTATGAATATATTTATAATTTATAAAATATATAAAAGGCGGGAATAGGATCTATTTTAAAAGAATTTATTCATAAAATTTAAAATACTATTGGGTTGGAGAAGCAATTGATCTTGCTCGATTCGTATCCACTTATTCCGCTGTTGATCGAACAAGTTATTGTGTTGATGCTTTCTGGCGAATTTGGAAAAAAGTGGGTGAAAATTTTATATTTAAAATGAAAATTATATAATATATAAATTAAGAATTTGATAATGTCACATTTGCGTGGTATTATTATATTATTATATTTATATTTCATTTTTTTTTTTTTTTGATAACGAGACGTCTAAAAAAAAATCTTTTGGGACCATTTATAATATTATACAAATAATACAATCCTTTTCTTATTACTGTTCATCAATAAATGAAAATATTAGCCAATATCGAACTACCAACTCAAATTATTAAAATTAATAATAAGAGCAAAAAATCAAATTTTCCCTGTAAGGTTTTACTCTTTTTACCCTCTAATTTGTCAAAATTTGATCTTACCACAATAAATTTTAACAATTTAGATTATACTAAGGTCTAAGTTCTATATTACCCCTACTTTATAGCTACTAGTCCCCTACTGCAAGTGTTACGTGCATACATATTTTTTGGTAAAATGATGTGATAATTGTAATGTCCGTTTTTTTAATGTTTTAAATTTAAAATAAATCTGTATGGTAGATGTGATGATAATTAGTGTGATTGGAAAGGGCATAACATAAATTGATGGATACATAAATGACAGATGTGATGATAATATTTTAGGTTATCTGGGGCACAGATTATATATAATATAGATACTAATATATATTATTATAGGCTTTACAGAGAAATCAAGGGGTAAGGGTCATTCTTGACTAAAAAATATTATAATTAATGACTCTGAGTAAATGTTATTGGATATCTAAAAGACTTGGTATTTTTTCTACGAGATCGATGATAAACTATGACTATATGTTAACCTGTTGGTAACTAAATCTAAATTACTACACAACAAAAGTTACTCAAAGGGAACACACTGCCTTAACGATGGAATTTGTCAGGAAAAAAACACAGCAAATTGTGTCAAAATGATGAATTTGTTCAGTGACCTATTTCCAAAAGAAAAACACTATTCTATGGTCTGAAACCAAAGATCTGTATTTTGTAACCAAAAATATATACGGATTATATATATTAACGGTAGGACGCGCACCTGAAGGTAAATGTCCTCTCTCAAATTTTTTTGTATTACCCACTAAAATTGTATTTTGTAACCAAAAAAATTGCAGATTGCCCCATAAAATTGTATGTCTTCCCTAAAATATGTTCTCTAATTTTTTATACCCTAACCTAAAATTTAAAATCCTCCCTGTCATATACGGATTATATATATTAACGGTAGGACGCGCACCTGAAGGTAAATGTCCTCTCTCAAATTTTTTTGTATTACCCACTAAAATTGTATTTTGTAACCAAAAAAATTGCAGATTGCCCCTTAAAATTGTATGTCTTCCCTAAAATATGTTCTCTAATTTTTTATACCCTAACCTAAATTTAAAATCCTCCCTGTTATATTGGGTTCATTGTCACATTTCGTTTATGATTTATGACCACTAATCCCCTTCTCAACCAATCTTCTTGGTCAATAATATATATTTGGATTAATAATAATAATAATAATAATAAAGAAGAAGAAGAAGATGAAGATGAAGATGAAGAAGATGCAGCAGCCTGGCCTCTAGCCACAGGATATAGGTTAAATAAAAAGTGAGGAACATCATTGTCTAACACATTTTTTCCAAATATTTATTTAGATGAAAAATTAAAATTTGCCTTTTAACACGAAATTTAATAGAACTGCCTAAGTTGTGGCCCTCTACCATTAGGGAAACAAATTTTTAGTCAAACAGAATTAACCAACCGAACTGATTTAATTCGAAAATTAGTTTTATCGAAAATTCGTTTTTAATTTTAGAATAAATCGATAAAACGGTTCTGTTTAGGATAAATTTTAATTTTTTTAAAAAATCAATTATTCTTAATTTTGAATTTTTTATCCGGTTTGGTTATTTCAATTTTGACGAAAAAAATCAGTCGGTTCGATTTGTTAAAAAATCTATTTGTTCTATTTGAGCAAATTTGGTTCATTAGATAATCGAACAGATCGAATGCTCACCACTACCTACCGGCGAAAGGCAAATGCATCCATCGTAAAGTCCGAAAAATTTAATTTTTTTAAAAAAGGAAATATATTAATGGCTCTAAATCTAGTGGGCATAGTTCTAGTTGCTATCCCATCAAGTAGATGGGCTAGTATAAAGCCCAAATATTAATGTCATAAAATCATACGAAAAAAAAACAAGAAAGTTCAATGACAATATTATTAGCTCATATCAACACATAGGATAGATGTGTCTGTTTCAGGAAATAGTCATGAATTTTTATATAATAAGAAAAATAAAAAATAAACAAAGTTTAATTATTCCAAAATACATTATTGGCCAACTCCTCTTCCTCTTCCTCTTCTAATGATCACAAGGAGGATGAATATGTATAAAAAAAGTGAAAATTCCTTAATTTTATCTTTAAATGTATTATTCGAATTAAGAAGTCATAAGTGATGTATATATGACATTATTAGAAAGGAGTGTAGATCTAAACTACTAATTTATAGATGGAGGAGCCTATTCTAATTGTTAGCCGATGCATATTTTGTTGTGAAGTTGTGTGGCACGTAACACAATCCTTTTGTGCTAGACATCTTTTTGAAATAAAGTTTGTAGCCACGACAATAATACAGAGTAGGGTTGTCAACCAAGATAGTGATATACAAATGTTCAAACTGGTGAAATTCATCAAGACATAACCCAATATATATTCGTGTTGATTGTTGGAATATTTCTACGATTTGATATTAACAAGAGTCTACCGCTTCAAGAACCCAACTGTCTTAACAGTGCCCACTGCTTGATAAAGTCTATCGTTTAACCAAACAAAGAGTCTGTTAGGATAAGAGTAATGTTTAAGGGGGTTGAATAAACACTAAACTCAATTTTGGTTCTTCTTTTTACAACTGACTGTGAAGTACTACTGTAGGTTCTCAATTGATAGCAAGTCAGCAGACACTAGTAATAGTGCTGAAGACGTCTGTTGTGAGATAAAATAACTGAATGATAATGTGCATCAAGTAAATAACAGAGGATATATTCTGGAAGTTCGAAGCACAACGCTTCTACGTCTCCCTTTCTTCCTTTGCAGGAAGGTTACACTAGAAGACTTTGGCTTACACTTTACAGTATACAACCTTCTTAGGCACTCACACAGAGTGGCCTAAACTCCTAGCAATACAACTCTCTCAGTTACTTACAACGTGTTTTTACAACACACACACAAAATATAAATCTCTTAAGCTTTGAGTGTTCTTGAGCAGCAAACTCAGTAGGCCTTGATCTTTTAAGATCACAATTAGACTTCTTTTCTCCTCTGGCAAACTTCAGAATATTTCAACGAATGTGTTGAATGTTTTGCTTGAATTGAATGAAGTTGATTTTTGTCTTTTTAATCTTGATCGGATTGTTCATCACTTTCTTCATTCTTCACTTTGATGTATTTATAGACATAGCAGTCTAACGACAACTTTTTTTAAATTGGAAATATCTGCGTAAAATCAGCTTCCTGATTTTCTTCCAAATTCTTTTTGCCTTCTTTCCAATTTCGCTAATCAACGACTACTTCAAACTGGCGCTATTGGTGGAGCTGATATAGTAATGTGGCGCTCTGTTGTACCTTTGTCAGAGTGAGTTTGTACTTATTTTGTCTTGTTATCTGCTGACTCCTTCACTATATATCTGCTGGTTATATGGCCAGTTGATGTCCTTTCCATCATCTGCTGTATAGTTACTAGTTACTTAGTCTGCTGGACTGAAGTCAACTAATAACTTCTTAAACGTCTGCTGGTGCTCTTGTTCCAGTGGACGTTCACTCTCTGCATTTTGTGGATGATAACTCTTGGTCTTTGGACCCGGTAGATGTCTTTTTAGCTTTTCACCGGTGGATGTCTTTTAAGCTTTTCACCCGGTAGGTGTCTTTTAAGTTTTTCACCTGGTAGGTGTCATTTCAGCTTTTCACCCGGTGGATGTCTTTTAAACTTTTCAACCGGTAGGTGTCTTTTAGGATTTTCACCTGGTAGGTGTCATTTCAGCTTTTCACCACGTGGATGTCTTTTAAGCCTTTCACCCGGTGGAGGTCTTTTAAGCTTTTCACATTTTATGTAGTAGACACTTCAAGCAGTAGATGTTTGTGATCATCAAAACTTAGAAATGTTTTCCCAAGAATTTTCCCCTTTTTAGTGATGACAAAACTCAGCAGTGGAGACTCTGTCTTGCACGATGAACAATAGATACATGTTAAGACTTAAAACATAACAGTGGAAAGCAGCAAATATTGTTAGATAAATAAGCATATTACAAGTAGTAATCAAGATGAACATAAACAAAAGAATATCATTTTTATTTAAAATGAAATATGTTTATATCTTACAATTCTTACAACATTTCTATGTTTACAATCTAATTCAAGTGGGTAAAAACAACTTCAAAACATAGCCAGTATGGAATGTTCCAATCTGGCTAGTTTTGACAAGGGGGAGAAAAAGTGCATACAGAGAAATTGTTACAAAAGAAAACCTAGAAAATAAACTACGTTATCTTCAAAATAATCATCTGTTCATCATTTGTTTATCATAGTCTCCGTCTTCCCTCTTTTTGTCATCAGCACCCAGACAAATGCTTTCCAAATACCAGGCTGGTGGATGAACACCAAAACCGATCCGTGAAGTTGGAGCTAGTAGAGATGGGTTAGATAAATAATCAACCTATGTAGGGTTTATATATATAAGTAATAAACCCATGAATTAGAATTGCAGAAGTGTTGCAAGAATAAGAAGTGAAATTTTAAGATAAGCATGTTGTAGTGTGAGATGTGTTGAGGCAGTGAGCATGGTATTTATAGCCACAAATTGGCAAGGTGCACTATTGTGGATTGTTATGACACACCAGTCTGTGGCATTCAATCCTGAATTATAGGAAATTGAATAAGATAAGCATTGAATAAAGAAGACGTTATTTTATTTTAGAAAATATGCAAAGTAACAGATAGAGACAAAATACGTTATTGTAGGCGTCCTAACCAATGTTTGGAGTAGTCACGGGCTGAAGGAGGAGTGTCAGTAGGTGGTTGCCTTGAACTTTGTGTCCTCTGCTGGGAGGAAGGTCTCGACTGACTTGCTTCTCCACTGCCAGTAGATGATCGCCTTTCCTGGACTGGTTCACGTCTGCTTGGCTGTTGAGGTTTGATGTGCTCCGGTAGCCTTTGAACAGTGCAAGTAACAGTTGGGAGGTTGCTGCTTAAATCTAGTAGCTGCGTGGCAAAAGATTCTTGCATATCAGCCATCTGCGCTGAGAACTTTTGATGAATGTCATCAATTTTTCCTCAAATCTCCAGTGAAGTAGCAGCATGAAGGGATTCATTCTGCTGGCTCAATTCAAGTCTGGATTGCCCCAGCTTGGAGAAGGAGTCTGAAAAGGCGTTTGTGACAAATCTTTGTAAGCTTGTGACCTTCTCAGTCAAGTGATGAACATCTCGATAGATTTCCTCGAACCTGGAGATAGTATGTCACTTTAAGTTTCCAATTTCTGTACTGACATCTCTTTCTTCATGCTTCAGTTTTTGAACTTCGCTAGCAAGATTGGAAATAACACCAGACAACTGATTCAGCTGGTCAGCAATAGTCAGAGGCATCTCTTCTCCAAGAAGTTCAGGGAAGTCAAATAGATCTTCAGGTTGATCACTTGCTAGAGCCTTGGTAAAAGTCGAAGGTCCAGCTCTATCAGTCTTCTCAGCAGCAGTGACTGAACTAGTAAGAGCAGCAGATTTATCAGCAGATAAATCAGCAACAGTCAGATCAGCAGGTGGAGTAACATCAGCAGGTGCTTCGGCAGACGAAGCAGCAGGGTCAGCAAGCCAAACACCTAGGCCTAACATTACAAGCTTAAAAAGACCTATTGATCCAAGTCTAGGAGTGACTACATTAGTGCAGAAGTGTTTGAAAATAGGACTATGGGATTCTCAACGATAATCTTACTTTTCATTGACTAACATGATTTGATCTATGAAATTCGCATGGAACTTGAAAATGACAATAGCACACACGCACGTTCTGATTTGGAGACATGTTGCTTGATCTAGGAGAAAACATAACTTGTTAATCTTTCTGATTTATTTTTGTTCGTCTGTAACCTAGATATCTGAGTTACATGATTGACTGCGAATTGGTTTATTTGAATATTCAATATTGAACTCTACTATGTGATCTTATTTCTTGCTCAAGACGATCAAGTTTAAGTTTGGGGGAGTTGATAAGTGTGATTTTTACACTTAATTTGATATAAGATTATGGGCGTTTTTGTATTGATTCCTGGAAAATATTACGCGTTTTGGTATATATTTGTATATTTCAGGAATCTAGGTCCAAATGCATAAAGTGAAGGAAATAGACTTAAAATGATGAAAAATGACCAAATCGAGCAAACATGAAAAGGGAGGGACGAAATCGTAATTTGCTGAAAATCAGAGGAAGCGATCGATCGCTTCAAATGAGGCGATAGATCGCCTCGAGGCAGAATGTTATGGCGATCGATCGCAACTTATTTCCGATTGATCGCCAGGACTCGAAAAATTTGGGATTTTATTTTCATCTTGGTTATTTGGTGTCCAAACTTGGTGAAAATCCTCCTACCATAAATATGGATTACCATGGACGTTTTTTGGGACTTTTGGCTCATAATAAACCATACAACAAGCAGCCTCCATCATTCTAATTCATCCCCAACCATCCATACACCATAATTCCTTTGAAGAGAAGACGCATCGGAAGAGAGGGGACGACGGAGCAACGCAAGGAGTCAACGCCTCTCGTTATTTCTGTATTTCTAACTCTAGTTCTATATTTTTATTAGATTTTAATGTTTAGAATGTTTCAAAACAAGTTTATGCATTGTTATTTGATGGAGATTGTTGGCTAAGTTTGTTGTCAAGACATAGGTGAACTGAAAGTCTTGATAATTGTCTCCATTGATTCTAATCTTATTCGTTCTTGTTTGTTTGGGTTGATATTGAGTTCATTAGTCAATTTAGTTAATTAATCATAACCAGTTATCGTAGACTAAATATGTTAAACTAGTGGAGTTTGATACTTATTTTCTAGTATTCGTGAGATCGACAATCCGTACTTTTCATATCATTATACTAAAACTTGACACCGTGCACTTGCGGTACGCAATCGCTACACTCGAAAATACTGTTTAAAATAATAGCGATCATAAGCCGCTTGAAAGTGGTGCACGTGGGATGTGTACACCACTAGACTCATTGTGCACTTATCAAAACATGCATTATATATATATTTTTTGTTTGTAATCGAGCTTTCTCATTTTTATACATAAATATAGAATTGCAGAATTTTATTCAATTAATGTTCATGGATTACTTGTTAAGTGAAATAGCTATAGGATAATGTTGCTCTGTGCATGAAAAATAAGTTTAACCAAGAAACTCTCTTAAATTTATCAATAATATCATTAATGTCTCTACAGATACTAGTTACCAGTGATATATATGCTTATGGTTTCAGAAAATTTATGTAACATCAAAATACTTGCCTTGCGCCACCTCAACTTAAATCTACTTACAAAAAACACCTGAAAATGAAGAATCCAATAGTTGAGTGATTAAAGTTGTTGGCCATCTTTTACACTAAGGTGATGCATTTAATTACAATGACGTACACCGCTTGAGTCCAGCGGTGTACATGAGATACGAGCCCAGATGCACCAATGAACTCAAGCAGTGCATTTATCAAAACATATATTTTTAATATTAAGGTGGTGGTGCACTTGCTTATATTAAGGTGATGCACCTAATTTTAACAAGGTGATGCACTTATAGATAAACTCTCTTTTATTTGTTCCCTACCAAATTGAATTTTTCCCTGTTATATTTGGGAAAAGTATATGCACCTAATCCAGATCCGGCCCGAAATCGGACCGATTATCCCGGTTCGTAAACGGAATCAGGCTAACCGGTTCCGAATCGGTAAGATACCGGTTCCGATCGGTTATACCATTCCGAAACCGGCATCTTACCGGTTCTGGACTAAACGGATCCGGTTCCCGGTTGCATCGGAACCGAATCCGTTATTTTAAAAAAATTAATCTTTTTTTTAAAATTTAGATAAATATATCTAAATATATTTGATGTTAGTTTACAAACACAAATGCTCATTAGCTCAATTGGTTAGAGCTTTAAAGTAGAAGACGATGATCGAAAGTTTTAAAAATAAATCAAAAAAACCGTTCCGGGTTGGAACCGGTCAAACCCAGAACCGGTAGAACCGAAACTGGATCCGATCCGGTTCCTTACCGGATCGGACAGGTTCCAGAATTAGGGGATCCGGAACCGGTCGATTCCGGATCGGATCGGTTCGGTTGCCCCGTTAAGCACCCCTATGCCAAGGTAGCAAAACACAAATACTATAGCATAATGTCTAAAAGGGGAATGCATGTATTACATTAAAAAAGAACGATGTAGTCGCATACTACCAGAAGTATGCCCCAGAGATCGAGCTCGATAAACTGTAGTCAATTTCAAGTTCTCACGATCTTATATTGAGACCCAAATTCAAGAATTTCAAACATTCGAGTCTCACATTTCTATCACGTAAATCTTCATCCAACCTTCAAATAATCCAAACCCAACGATACAAAACCAAATTTTCCCGCTGATAAATCTCGAATCCATCTACGAAGATCCCATAAAACACAAGAACATGGTCAATGAAGTTCGAGTTGTATCGGAGACTTGGGTTTCTTCCAGGTTATCAATCATGGCATGTATGATGGCATTTTGCAGGAATTGATTCACGAGGTGCGCTGGTTTTACGAGCAAGATGGTAAAACATTTTATGGCAAAATAATAAATTAAATTTAGAAATATGTCTCTTGAACCTAGGGACCTAGGGGTAATTAAGGAATAACAAAAACTTATAAATAATGGAAAATATAAAATTGAACTTATTTGAAATAAGTTCTCTACAATGTAAATTTAGTTGGAAAAAAGACTTTTTGGTTGATTTAGTTGAATATATTTTTTAAAGTGTTACCTAAATGTAATCTCCTCTATTTTCTACGTTATCCTACAATGCACGACACTGACACGATATGACACGGGCACGACGACACAGCTGGGACACACATGTGTATATATATATATATATATTATACTATACTATATTACAAAATACTAAAATTCACATTTTTTAAATTATAAAACCATGTAAAAGCAACAAAAATATTCTTACCAAATTCAATAAGCATATAAATAAATATTTGTCACTTGAATCATCATAATATCACTCATATTAACACCAAATACATATTACCTCAATTAACATAAAGTTTAACAAACACGTCCAAATAAAAAATAACACCAAAATTATTCTTACCAGATTCAAAAAATATATAAATAAATGCATATCAGTGGAATCATCAGAATATCACTCATAATAACACCAAATGTATATTACTTCAATTAACATAAATTTTACCTAACATGTCCAAATTTTATTTTAGTCAAAAACTTTTTAAATTGTACAATTAAACCCTATAAATGTTATTTACATGTCGGACACGCCCATTGGTTGTGTGCGACATGGATGTCCGATTTTGAGATAAGTGCCCGACACAGGTGGTAAATTTTATTTTTTTAAAAATAATTGAAGACACGCCACATGGCGTGTCAGTCTGTCTTTACTTTACCGCCTTGCCCTATGAGATAGAGGGCTTTGGCTTCTAGATCACCTGCGGGTGTCCAACATGTGTCCAAGGAATGTCAGTATCATATAAATATCCGATACTAAATAATTTTTAAAAGTATCAGTGTATCATATACGTTATCTCTACCTATAAGTAAAACAGGCCATCTATAACCAATCTAAAATTCAATCTGTTTACACCCTTATTGGCGAGTGTTAAAATAGTGGAACTTTTTTATTTTCCGCGTGGGACTAGTGACTCTCCATTTTCTCAAATTGGGTTCTAACTAGCTTATTTTATCAATTAGTTCCTCAATCATGTAAAACCGATCTCGAGAAAATAAAATACTGAACTTATCAACTATGTGACACGTTTGTTTAATCAATCCATTTCCAATTTCATTGCACGAAACCCAATTAAAATATTGGTGAAATTTTGGTCAAACTAAACCAATTTCCTAGAATATATGGCACAACTCTACAACTAGGGTTTTTTAATGAAATATTCGATTTTCGAAAATAATTTAACAATTTAACCGATTTTTATTTTTATTATCAAACTAACCTAAGTCGCCATGTCAGATGACGACTTCAATTGAAGTCGCCATCTGACATGGCGACTTTAATAAAAAATTTATTTTTTATGATGTCGCCATCTGAGTTGGCGACATCAATATAATTTATTGATGTCGCCATCTCAGTTGGAGACATCAATTTAATTTATATGGATGTCGCCATCTGAGATGGCGACACCAATGAATTTTTAACCTAAACCCTTTTCCACAACACGCCGCCGCCGCACTTCATTCTCTCATTTCTTCTTCTGCAAATTCTCAATTCTTTCGTCCGCTCGTTCTCAAATTTTCTTCCTAACATTTCTGCAAAAATCAAGCTATTTCCAAAATATTTAAGGTAAGCCTTTTAATTTGTTATTTATGTATCGTAGATAAATTATGATTTTGATATATTTAGTGGGAGTATATTACTTGTTGGAGTATATTTTTGTGATGTGAAAGATTAAAATTTAAGTTGACTTCGGATGGAGGCGGCGGCCGGCGGTGGTGGCCGGCGGCGGCGTCGGGCGGCGGCGGCAGGTGGTGGCCGGCGGCGGTGGGCGACGGACGGGTTGTTTTTGTAATGTTGAGATTAATGTTGTTAATTTTTGTATTATATTTCAGGATGGATCAAATGAGACAACCAGGCCCGGTTGACACACATCTTTTGTCGTTGCAGTCTTCACATCGATCTGAGGATGTATGGGCAGGTGATATGGATAGTATACTTCGTGTGAGAAACCCAGATAGCTATTTTTGGGATATGTCTCCATTAGATATACGTGTTGTTAATTTATTGCACGTTATTGGATTTTATGGTATCTATAGGTGTGGTAAGATTGAACTTGACATGCACCTAATCACGGCTTTAGTTGAGAGATGGCGCCGTGAAACACACACGTTTCATTTTAGATCAGGAGAAGCGTCCATCACACTGCAAGACATTGCAGTAATATGGGCGTTGCCAGTAGATGTCATCGTAGTGTCGGTGATTGATATTGATAGGACTCTACCCGATTGGCAAGAATATTGCCATACATATTTAGGTTTCTTACCAGCCATCACAGACCTTAAGGGCGCACGTTTGAAATTAGTTGCTTTGCATAATCATTTGCTGCTCAATCCATTGGATGAAAATAGTACAGCAGATGATGTTGTTAAGTTCACAAGGGGTTGTGCGTTATTGATGTTAGGGGGGATTATGTGCCCTGATTCCTCAGGCAATTTTGTTAGATTATTATATTTACAAAAGTTGGAGGATATCGACTCTGCCAGTACATATAGTTGGGGCAGTGCTGTATTGGCATACTTATATCGTGAGTTGTGCACGTCATCATAGAAAGGGAAAAAAGTTATAGGTGGTGCAGTGCAACTCTTACAGGTCCATCCACGTGGACAGAGCCAGATATGTGTACAGACTATTATATTCCTGTTCCTGTACAATCATATGATTTATCTCCATTCACGCCATATCCCCCCATGTCCACTCAACCCCAGTTCAGCAGCATGGGTACAGATGTCAGTCTTGGGTTTGCGACATATGCAGCTAGGACTTCACCTTTCGATGTCTCGCCCGTTCTATTCCCTCAGTTGACGCCAATACAGGAGCCTGCCAACACACCTGTGGCAAGGGAAAGGGGCGAAGAAGTCGTTCAACAACGAAGAGTTAGAAGACAGACAAATCCTCCTCCTTGTGGTACGGGAGGAAATCTAGCTCCTCGTCGTCGTCGGTGAAGTAACCGATTTTTATAGATTAAATTTGAGAAAATGTTTGTTCTTTGAGCATACGATCGACATACAATATTTCGTAATTAAACGTACAATAATGTCACAATAATGTAACGTAAACATACAATAATGTCACAATAACGTAAAATCATTTACACAATAAACATACAATCAATTACACGTTCAAAAATTTATTGATTTCGAGAAGTTGAAGCACTTTGTCGTCTTGCACGAGCTTCTGGCCAGTCCATCTCATCGGAATGCGCGTTGTTCGATGTCGACCTACTCTACTATTTTTTCGCAGAGTGGAGTTGTGGTACAACTCAAAACATGGGGTGTCCCAATGCTCCTCCCCCCACATTGGTTCGAATTCTCCTTGATATGTGCTCCAATATTCATTCATATTGTAATATGGCTTCACAAAAGTTTTAGCGTTTAAGCCATACTTTCGACACACTTGGATCACATGCGAGCAAGGTATTCCGAACTCTTTCCATTTTCCACAAGAGCATTCCCCGGATTTTAAATACACAACATGCGTATTACCCCCACGTCCTGCTTGTACTCTTGTGATAACAGAAGCGGTTAGACGTCTATGATCGAACATCTGGACATCATGATGGATGGAATGATAGTCAGCACGACCATATCTTTCGAACACATAATCTGGCCATTCTTGATTATTTTGAATCATTCGCTCCATCTTCTTTAGCCGTTCGAAAATATAGCACACAACGATCAAAAGTTAATTGCACAATGGCGGTGATTGGAAGTCGACGAGCACCTTTCATAACTCCATTTAATAGTGCGAGATATTGTCATGCCTTTCGACGGACCACGATCATATCTAACAGATTCTGAATCTTGTAATATATTGCCTCCCCAATACAACAAAACTTTAATTGACATACCTTAAAATAAACATAAATTTTATAAATTAGTACATTATATATAATATTATGAAATTTAATTATTTGTATAACAACATACCTGCAGAGAAAATATTCACGAATTCTGAAGAGAATTTGAATTTTCACGAATTCTGAAGAGAATTTGTTCGAAAGCCGAAGAGAATTTGTTATATTTCAAAAGGAGTAACATTTTGTTCAGTTTTATAGACAAAGTAATTGATTATTGTCGCCATCTAAAATGGCGACATTAAATAAAAAAATATATATTTTTTTTGTCGCCATCTCAGATGGCGACAATATTTAAAAACAAAAAAATTTCTGTCTTTATATACCGACAACGGCAAAACAATTATTTTTTAATATAATGTCGCCATCTAACATGGCGACATCTTTTAAAAAATTAAAAGATGTCACCATGTCAGATGGCGACTTCCGAAAATAATATTTTTTCTAAGATTTTTTATGGAAGTCGCCATGTCAGATGGCGACTTCAATTGAAGTCGCCATTTGACATGGCGTCATCGGAAAAATAATACTTTTTTTTTAATAATTTTTGTAGAAGTTGCCATGTCAGATGGCGACTTCAAATGAAGTCGCCATATGACATGGCGACATCGGAAAATAATAGTTTTTTTAATAATTTTTGTAGAAGTCGCCTTGTGAGATGGCGACTTCAAATGAAGTCGCCATCTCACATGGCGACTTAGGTTACTTTAATAATAGAAAAAAAAACGATTATTTTTTCGATTAAACAGTTAAAAAACCCCTACAACTACACTAAATCTTTTTAATATCAATCTAACAAATCAAAACCAAATTAATTCGAAAACTTTGTTCGGTCAATTCTGAAATTCGATTTTAATTCTAAAAAAATTGAATCGGTTTAAAAAGCGCTTTAACAAATTTAACCGAATTTTAATTTTTTAAATTTTTTTTTAAATCAATTTCTCTTTTTCAATTTTTTTTTTAGAAAAATGTAATTCGGTTACGGACTGAGTTAACAATTTTTTTTCGATTTGGTTAATTCTTTTTTCATAAAAAAAAATAAAATCGGTTTGTTCGGTTTGTTAAAATAACAGTTTGTTGGGTTTAAACATATTCAGTTCGATCGATAAGAGAAGATGCCTAATGGTGACCCATATGCATTAGATGTGACAAATTTTGTCAATAAACTTCCATCCATGCAAAGTGATGGAGACATATTGGGCATGGGGATTTTAGTGGGCTTCTTTGATATTAACCCATTTTCGTTTAGGGCTATTTTCACACAATTTTTTAGTTCAATCAAATCTGTTTAGTTGCATTCAACAAGAAGTCTATATGGGGTTTTAGGTTACATCAGATTCAATTATTTTGAAAGAACTGATTTTCAAATGAAACTTAGATAACAAAAACTCCCTTTGATGTTTCGATTTTGCTAAATTTGACTTAGTTTGTTTTGAGTAAAATTTGATTGAGTTAGTTCGTTTTTTGTGTATATTTTGGTCGGTTCAAAAAAATATTTGATCAATTAGTTGATTAGAATTTCAATTCTTCGGTTGCAATTTCTCTCTTCCATCTTATAGCTTGTTTAATCTTATGAAATCTATATTTTAGTTGTATTTCAACATACAAGAATTGACTACTAATTCATATATATTGAATATCTTTTTAGCCATAACTGGGTTTAATTAGACTAAATTCTTAAAATTACTCGATTTATTATAAGTTAGTTTTAATTATTTACTTGTATTTAATCGGTGTCTATTCTGATACGCTAGCATCTCACACTTTGGAACAAACACCTATCATAAGGGGCCTAAAATACTGAAAAAATCTATAAATTAATAATGTTTGTATCATAAAATTTTATTAATTTAGAGAGATATAATTAATCAATAAAATAATAATTTATCATTTTAAATAGTATTTTTTTGTGGGATCTCGTCATCTTAATCCTCGAATGACTTAGATAATTACGAAGTTAACATTCTCAGTTAACAGGATTAAGATAAGTTTGATACTGATCAAAATTTTACACATCTGCTTATTACATTATCCCACTAAATAATGTACATAACATAATTTACATCATTTAGGCATCTAGTATACGTTAAACTTGATCAGTCATCTCTTAGCAGTGAAAGGTAGACTCACAATCCCAGCCTCTCATGTCTAAGAGTTCCTATAGAACAACCACACATCATGAGTGTATAGATGATAACTATAACCCAGCAACAATAAAAATGCATAAATACTGTATTGAAAAATACTTCCTGTATTTCATGCATTGAGACACTCCTGATTTGTTCTTCATGTACATACATCAAATCACAATATACTAATATGTCATGGCATGTCACATTCATCATCCTGTTATAATGAGACATATATGATATTGTCTTCCCGCTCAATATGTCAGTGGCTCAGCCTTCACATCTTTATATTAGCAGCACATATCACATTTTTTTGTCCACTCGTTATAAGAGCCTTATCTAATACCTCAGTAGCAGCCAATCATAAATGATATACATATAATCACCACATACGAACATCATATAAATCATCAATATCGTGCATCCACAAGTACATGTTGTCCTTTTCAAAATATAGAAGATTAGAACTTACAGATTAACTTCCTCTCTGACATGTCCTCTGGGACGGTGCTACATGAAATTCAATAATTCAATGATATAATAAGTTTCATCATAAGAATTCCATGAACTTATAATTTTCAACATAATGACCCTCGCGATCGATCGATCGCCAACACGCGATCGATCACGTCATGCCATAAAATTGAGTAAACTTTCTGCCTAGTCAACGATCGATCGGTCGCGATCAAGCGATCGATCGCTCAAGCCTTAAACTGCCTTACTTTTTCTATTACATGTCTCGGGATCGATCGCGAGGCGACAGGCATTTCAGAGCAGGGCGATTTTCATACATATCTTCAAAGTTTCATATTCACAACTCATATCACAACACCAAACTTCATAAAACCAATACTAAATCATGATATGACCATGTTTTCATAACAACGAAACCTATTTCATTGAATTTCACCGCATATCAATTCTTCACAAACATGAAACCAACTCAATCAAGTTTTTAAACCAAGCTATCAACAAAAGAGTGCATAATTCATGCTATCCTTACCAAAACAAGCAAGAATTCCAAGTAGTAAACAAGCATATCTCAACATCAAGCTTTTCAAAGAGTTTGGAATAAAACACAAGAAAGGTTTGGAGAGAGTTTTTAGAGATCACTAGGTGTGTTATGGTGAATTTTGAGTTTTGAATCTGATTTCTTCAATATATATTTAGTGCTAAATCATGTAAAAACATAAACCCATGTATTCTATCATACTCGGTTAAACCCGAACCCAAGTCCACAAAATACGGCAATTAAGTCACAATTACAAAATCAACCAAATCACATAGATGGATTATTTCTAGGCATCAAAATTCACCTATACTAAATGAATTTCATCCTCGAAAGTTAACCACATACTTACCTGTTAGCATATGTGTCCAACAAGCCAAAAGTTGGAATGTTGAGCTTTATACACCCAAGCCGATTAGTTGCTCGTTAGCACCTATAAATATAAGTATATGTCCCTACACAAAGAGAATTCTTAAACACTTAGTTACATAATTCTCGTCGTAGAAAGACTAACATCAAAATGGCACTTGCGCTGATATCGTGGATCTGGTCAAGTTGTTTGGACTCGAGGGATCACCGCTTTTAGATCTACGTCTGTGAACAATATTCTTTTTCGTGCATTTATTTTTTATAATTGCATGTTTATATATGAATCTAGCGATATCATCTGTCCCCGGATCAGATTTGTTTACTGTATATTTTTTGTTGCGTTTGGATCTGACGTCGGGGGAAAGAAACCCAACAATGGTATCAGAGCCAGGTTGAACTTGATTCATGTATTAGTTATTAATTTTTATTAGATCGTTTCCTATCGATTATAATCGTGTTTGTATTTCAGAAATTTAGATTCCGAATAATATAGAAAATAGATTAAAAGGAGTTTTAATCGAGACCCAAAAACAGACTGTTCCGAAAATTGTTTCCGATCGACATCACCAGTGACAGCCACTGGCAGCGATACCGAGGTGCGACGAGCGGCGGTCCACACGGTGGGGATATCTTTATTCGACAACGCGGGTGTAACCTGCTCGCGCAGCCGAGTGCGACGACGCAGATGAACCCATCTCATGCGGAGCAAGGGAGCAACAAACTTGGCAGAGAAATCGTTTCTTCGCTATACCCGTGCTCGAGTTTGCAATCCCTGGGTCTATGATGTTGCTGCACCCACGATCGCGTGAGAAGAACTTCTCCCCGTCTTCGCGCGACCTAAGCTTTCGGAAGCTGTTGCAAGTGTTACAGCGCTCGAAGCGGCACTAAAGAGATTCTGGCATCATCGGCGTCGGAACTCTCGACCATGGCTGATAGAAATCACCACTTGAAAAGGTCAGGGCGGATCTGGGCTAGGGTTTATGAAACCCTAGCTGCTGCAATGTTTGGAAAGATGATGAATAATATTTTAATGAACAGTATTTTCGGAAATCTTTATTTTTTAAAAAAAATTGGTTGGTAGAAAATTCAAAAAATTGTTCTCAATTTCTTAAATTTTGGATCCAAATTGGTTTGGAGTCCAATATTTTTTTGAGTCATTTTAGATGTTTTGTCCGGATATTAATTTTGAAATAATAATCATAATACATAATTTATTAAAAATGTGATTTTGAATTTATTAAGTGTAAAATGGAGATTTTACAAATTAGTTGAAATTTAATTGAAAATTGGATGAAAGTGTTTCATTTAATTAGTTCATTTTATTTTCGATTAGTATTATGATTAAAAGGTAAAATAGGGATTTTACCAATTAATTGAAAATTTAATTAATTAGAAATTAAGTGAAAATGTTTCATTTAATCTGTTAATTTTATTTTTGATTAATATGATGATTAAAAAGTAAAATAGAGATTTTACCAATTAATTGAAATTAGTTAATTAGAAATTAAATAAAATTATTTATTTAATATTTTAATTTTATTTTCAATAATGATATGATTAGTGGGAAACGATAGAATAGATTAATTATTGTGATCAAATTACATGTGATGTAGTTAGTTCAATTACATATGATGTAATTGTTTAGTTTAATATTTAATTACATATGATGTGATTGCATGATGGATGATTATGGGCCTTAACCAATGTGTTTAGGTGAATGTTTAGGTTTTTATTATTTCATCATAATTGTGATTTTTGGTTATCGAGCCTGCGAGCTTGCTCTTTCTATTTTCTGATGTATCCCACCCAGGATTTGTATCCATATTCTCTTGTTTGCACGATTTAAATGTAAAATAATTAGAATGAATAGGAGATCGAAATTGAAGATGGAGCACCAAGAATCAACACATGTGTAATGGAAGCAAAAAATGTAATAAAATTGCATTGCATACCTGCATCACCTTAGACAGACATGTGATCCACGTTTTGGCTCACGTGGATCAATTAGGAAAAGATCATAATTATCCATGTTTATTTTTATTATACATATGATGTAAGGCCTCTCTACCTTAACAGCGTTATGAACAAGTAAATAGGGCTAAACATGCATTAAAAGATAAGTTATGGTTCCGGTTGTAGCCTTGAGCTAATAGGATTACAGGCCAAAATACAAACTTCAAAAGTTAGTTAATTATATTCCCAATGATGAATGATAATGCTATAGATTTACACTACTCCTAGAGTAGAGACTATCCAAAATATTGTATCCTAATTCTTTAATGCACCTCGTAGCTCACTGCCTCAACCCGGCCCATAGCCCTCCAATCCAAAAGGTGTACCTACAAGAACAACTCACCGTGAACATATACATCACTTATTCAACAAAGTCCAACACATTAACATAAATAATTGCATGAGATATGTTTGTATGAATGCTCCCTGAATTACCACTTTAGCACATTTTCATTGTTGTTCCTGTTTCATAAACTCATGCACAAAGTCATTAGTTCACAATATAATGATCGATATCACGTTCCAGTTATAACCATAATATTCCACATCAATCACTAGAATTATGACTGTTCCGGTCCCAATACAACAGCGGAATTTTAGGACCCCTCGCTTCGACATATAGCGGCATCATATGATATCCCTCGCTTCGACAATGACAGCGGCATGTTACCTCGCTTAGACATGACAGCGGCAAATATCATACTACCATCGCTTCATATGACAGCGGCAAGTATCTCCCTCGCTCGGAGATAAAGGCTACCGGAACATTCATCAATTCTACCACAATAATCAAACACAACAGTTGATTCCATTATCACAATATATCACTATCATTTCACATATTCCATCACATGTAAGGACTCACTATCCATGATATACATAATCAAAAGCGTAAAACATTTTACCGTCCGATGCCCGTACGTCTCACTACGTACCTTAGTCTCAAAAGTGGAGAAGTTGTATAACTTTATCTCCTCGACGTTGTTGGTACCTGGGATGGTTCTACACAACCATACAAATCAATATTAGAAGCCAATTATAGTCCAATATCCAAAAATTCATCATTTTCCAACTTTTAAACAGTGGCGATCGATAACTAAAACATGGCGATCGATATCCTGGTTGTTCGCTTCGCGGCGATCGATCGCTTCATTTGAGGCGATCGATCGCCTGCTGTGCAAAATCGCTACTGGCCATCGGCGATCGATCGCGCCATTTGAGGCGATCGATCGCCCACACTCGTTTTGCCCACTGTCTCTCGCCGATCGATCGCTGCTTTTGTAGCGATCGATCGCCACAACCAGTGGCCGCGATTTTCACCATTTTTGTACATTAAAACCTTCACCGACCTCAACAACACTTATACCAACAACTCAAAAACATTAAAACACTTTAAACCTTCAATACACATCATTAAACAACCCCAAAATCTTACACCCAACCAAAAATCATACCAACTCAAAACAAACCCATTTCCAAACTCAATATCAACCCAAAATCAAAATAAACTACAAAAACAACAAGGAATGTTTTATATATCCTTCCTAGGCCTCAAATCTTACCAAAAATCACAAGAATAACACTTTTGTAAGAACTCCTCCTCCACCTTGATGGCCAACTCGAAAATGAGGGAAATGGTAGGGTTAGGAGAGTGTTGGGGATTTTAAAAGGTAAGGGTTAAAGTGAAAGAAAAAGATATAGTGGGGTTTTGAGAGTTGTTAATTAAATTTGCACCCCACTAATTATCATGATGTATAAAATACCCCAACATGGTATTTTAAAAGCATTTCACAAAAATGCACCAACTTCCACTAAATTCATATTTCCACATAATTAACAACCAATACAAAATAATCATGTTAACACCTCAATTCCCCAACACATAAATCAATTATCACTATAATTAATCACGTAAACACAATTAATGCCTAAATTGCAATTAATCATTTTGGGGACATCACATTACTCCCCTACTTATAAGATTTCAACCTCGAAATCGCATGCACTTATCCCAAAACGAAACTAAACATAAATCACATACCAGAAAATAGTTCCGGGTAATGCTGCACCATATGCTGCTCTGTCTCCCACGTGGCCTCCTCGACACCCCTGCGATCCCACTGAACCTTGACCATCGGTATCACTTTGTTCCGAAGTCTGCGATCAGCCCTATCCAATATCCTGACTGGCCGTTCCTCATAGGATACATCGGAATCCAACTGAACCTCAGAAGGCTGCAATACATGCGACGGATCCGGCTCATACTTTCGCAGCATAGATACATGAAATACGTCGTGAATACCAGACAACGACGGTGGCAGTGCCAAACGGTACCGATGCACTGTAAAATCTCATACGGTCCCACATACCTTGGAGACAATTTACCACGTATACCGAACCGAACCACACCCCTGAAGGGTGAGATCTTCAAAAAGACTCTGTCTCCCAATTGAAACTCCAACGGTCTCCGCCGTTTATTCGCATAGGCTGCCTGTCTGTCCTGGGCTGCCTTCATTTTCTGACGGATAACCTTTACCTTATCCTCCATCTCCCGAATCAGCTCGGGTCCTCCCACTGATTTACTGGTCAAGTCATCCCAGTATAATGGCGACTTACAACGCCTACCATACAAAGCCTCGAACGGTGCCATCTGAATACTCGCCTGATAGCCGTTGTTGTATGAAAACCCTACCAAGGCCAAAGAATCTTGCCATGAGGTATCAAACTCCAACACACAAGCTCGTAGCATGTCCTCGAGCGTCTGTATAGTACCCTCAGTCTGACCATCCGTCTGGGGGTGATATGACGTACTCAATCTCAACTCAGTACCCAAGGCTGACTGAAGCCCTCCCCAGAAATGAGATGTGAACCGCGGGTCTCTGTCCGACACAATAGATACTGGAATCCCATGTAGTCTCACTATGTCCCTGACATACAACTGAGTCATCCTCAAGTATGTGTACGTCATACTGTAGGGAATGAAGTGAGCTACCTTCGTCAGCCTGTCAATGATCACCCAAATGGCATCACAACCCGAAGTAGTCCTCGGCAAGTGGGTCACAAAGTCCATAGATATGTGCTCCCACTTCCACTCAGTTATCTCCAAGCTCCTTAGCACGCCACCGGGTCTCTGTCTCTCTGCCTTAACCTGCTGACAGATCAAACACCTCTTAACAAAAGCGATTACATCACGCTTCATCCGCTTCCACCAGAACTGATCACATAAGTCTTTATACATTTTCCTCCCTCCTGGATGGATACTGAACCGGCTACTATGAGCCCGTTCCAAGATTCCTCTACGCAACCCCGGCGTACATGGAACTACCCATCGGTTGCCAAGTCTCAAAGAACCGTTCTCAGCCACTCTGAACTTTGATGGCTGTCCCTGAAGTGTTAATGATGACCATCTCCGAACCTCATCATCTGTCCTCTGAGCTCTCCTGATATTCTCATAGATATCTGGCTCCGCCAAGAAGGTCGATACCCAAACTGGCGATGCGTCCACATCGAAGTCATAGCCCAGATGGCAACAAGAAGTCATCATAGCTGACAAATGCATGACATCCTCAGCAGTATTCTTCACCTTCCTACTCAAGGCATCAGCTGTCAGATTCGCCTTCCCCGGATGGTACTCTATCTCACAGTCATAGTCCTTAAGCAAGTCCATCCACCTCCTCTGCCTCATATTCAGCTCCGCTTGGGTGAATAGGAACTTCAAGCTCTTATGGTCCGTGTAAATGGTAAATGAGGTACCATATAGATAATGCCGCCAAATTTTCTAGGCGAAAACGATAGCCGCCAGTTCCAAATCATGAACCGGATATCTGGTCTCATGAGGCTTCAACTGCCTCGAAACAAAAGCCACCACGTGCTTGTCCTGCATCAATACACAGCCCAAACCCTGCAGTGATGCATCCGTGTACAAAGCAAACCTCTCGTTCTCCGAAGGAATCACCAATATAGGTGCTGTAATCAACCGGTGCTTCAACTCTTGGAAGCTCTGCTCACATGCCTCAGACCACAAGAACGGAACACCTTTCTGAGTCAACTGCGTCAACGACTTAGCGATCTTAGAGAAACCCTCGACGAAACGTCGGTAATAACCCGCTAAACCAAGGAAGCTCCGGATTTTGGGCACAGATGTAGGTGCAGGCCAATCCATCACTGCCTCCACCTTCCTGGGATCCACAGATATCCCATCACTAGAGATCACATGTCCCAAAATACCACGCTACTCAACCAAATTTCACACTTGCCCAGCTTGGCGTACAACTGATTGTCCCTAAGAATCTGGAGTACTGTCCTCAAATGATTCTTGTGTTCTTCCTCACTCCGAGAATAGATAAGTATATCGTCAATAAATACTATGACGAACCGATCAAGGTACGGTTGGAATACTCGGTTCATCAAGCTCATAAAAACAGCCGGGGCGTTTGTCACTCCAAATGGCATGACCAAGAACTCATAATGACCATAACGGGTTCGGAAAGCTGTCTTCTGCACATCTTCCTCTCTAACTCGAATCTGATGGTACCCCGACCTCAAATCAATTTTACTGTACAACCTCGTGCCCTGCAATTGATCGAACAAGTCATCAATCCTCGGAAGAGGGTATTTATTCTTCACTGTAGCGTTGTTCAATTGTCTGTAATCGATGCACAGACACATCGATCCATCTTTCTTTTTCACAAATAATACAGGCGCACCCCAAGGCGATACGCTGGGGCGTATGTAACCCTTATCAAGGAGTTCCTGAAGCTGCTCTTTCAACTCCCTTAACTCTGCTGGTGCCATCATGTATGGGGCACGAGAAATAGCGGATGTTCCCGGTAGCAATTCAATCCCAAACTCGACTTCCCTAGCCGGTGGGAATCCGGGAATCTCCTCCGGGAATACATCGGCAAACTCGGCAACTACGAGTATATTCTCGACCCTTAACTCTTCCTTCTTTCCAGCAATGTCAATGGCATAAATAAGATAACCCATATGCCCACGTTCCAATAATTGAGTCATCTTTAAGGCCGATATTAATGGGATTCTTGAGCGGGAACCATCCCCATAGAAAGTCCACTGAACCCCCAAATCAGATCTGAACCGCACTGTTCTCTGTCTGCAGTCCACCACTGCCTGATATCTGTTCAGCACATCAATACCCACAATGCAGTCGAAGTTTATCATTCCCAGAACAATCAAATCTGACTTCAACTCGTGGCCCTCAAAATAAATGAGGCAGTCAACAACAAACCGATCAGCAATCATACTCTTTCCAGCGGGTGTCGAGACCAGAAGATGCGCGGGCGACGAAGACGTGCATATGCGGTGCCTCTCCACAAAACTCATCGACACAAAGGAGTGTGACGCACCTGTGTCTATCAAAATAAAAGCAGGGTGCGTAAATAAATGACACGTACCCGCTATCACTTCCTCTGGAGCCGCTGTAGCCTGTTCCCTGGTCAGAGCGTACACTTGCCCTTGAGGTGACCCCAACGGCTGACCTCCCAATGGACTCGGTGCAAATGGTGGTCTTTGTTGCACTGCCCTGTCTAAAGGTCTCCCCATAGTGTTCTGTGGCCCTCCCCGGTTAGGACAATTCCGGGCCAAATGACCATGTTTACCACATTCATAACAAGCGGAGCATCCTTTCACTGAATGGGGTCCTCCGCACAGAAAACACTTAACCTTCCCAAAACTGCCAGCTTGAGAGTGTCCCCTATGAGGCGGGGCATCACTTCCACGATTTCCCCTTCCACGAGTATCCGACCATCTTCCACTAAATTTGGAAGCTGATGAGTTCCCCCTTGGCTTAAAATGGTCGCCCCTTGGTTTCAAGTTTTCAGGGGTCGATCTCTGTGGTAGTGCTGGAGGTGGTGCTACAGTCGGATATGCACCCACTCCTAATTCTGCCAGCTCAGCCCGTGCAAGGGCGTCATCAAAACAAGTAGGCCATAAGTGATCACCCTATCATACAACTCCGGCCTCAAGCCCTTCATGAAGTTCCTCATCTTCGCTTGAGTGCTGGTGGCGATATGAGGTACATATCTAAGTAAAGAACAGTAGTGGAGAGCCTAGTCTGACACCGGCATAGTACCTTGCTTTAAATTAGTAAACTCATCCTCTTTAGCCTGACGTGCAGCAGCTGAGAAGTATCGGGTCAGAAATCGAGTTCTAAACAATTTCCAGTTTATTTCCTGACCCTGAGCCTCCTGTTCAATCACTGTGGTCTTCCACCACATCAGCGCCTTTTTGGCCAATTGGAACTCTGCTAGCCTTATCCAGTCTGTCTTCGCACACGGTGCCGCTACAAATATCTGTTCTATCCTCTCCAACCATTCCTCGGCCCGTTCCCCTGTTTCAATCCCTTCAAATGTCGAGGGTCGATATGCTAGGAATTGAGTCAAACTCAGTTTTCCCGGCAATAACTGCTGTTCGGACGGCTCTTCGCCCAAAGCTGACGATGGTAGGGGATTTGTACGCCCAACACTTGCATTGACACTTATTGCATCACCTATGTCGATATTTGCTGTCATACTGCAACACAAGGGTTAACAATGACACCAAAAGCAGTTCACATGATACATCGTTAGAAAACATGAGTAACAATGACCACAACAGGCTAATATAACATTTATATACACATGATGCACTAAACATGTATAAAAGAGTACCTAGCCAACCTATTGCTAAGGCTACCCTTCGGTCATTCCCGGGTTCTCTAACCACTGCTCTGATACCACTAATGTAAGGCCTCTCTACCTTAACAGCGTTATGAACAAGTAATAGGGCTAAACATGCATTAAAAGATAAATAGGGCTAAACATGCATTAAAAGATAAGTTATGGTTCCGGTTGTAGCCTTGAGCTAATAGGATTACAGGCAAAAATAAAACTTCAAAAGTTATTTAATTACATTCCCAATGATGAATGATAATGCTATAGATTTACACTACTCCTAGAGTAGAGACTATCCAAAATCCTGTATCCTAATTCTTTAATGCACCTCGTAGCTCACTGCCTCAACCCGGCCCATAGCCCTCCAATCCAAAAGGTGTACCTACAGGAACAACTCACCGTGAGCATATATACATCACTTATTCAACAAAGTCCAACACATTAACATAAAGAATTGCATGAGATATGTTTGTATGAATGCTCCCTGAATTACCACTTTAGCACATTTTCATTGTTGTTCCTGTTTCATAAACTCATGCACAAAGTCATTAGTTCACAATATAATGATCGATATCATGTTCCAGTTATAACCACAATATTCCACATCAATCACTAGAATTGTGACTGTTCCGGTCCCAATACAACAGCGGAATTTTAGGACCCCTCGCTTCGACATATAGCGGCATCATATGATATCCCTCGCTTCGACAATGACAGTGGCATGTTACCTCGCTTAGACATGACAAGGACAAATATCATACTACCATCGCTTCATATGACAGCGGCAAGTACCTCCCTCGCTCGGAGATAAAGGCTACCGAAACATTCATCAATTCTACCACAATAATCAAACACAACAGTTGATTCCATTATCACAATATATCACTATCATTTCACATATTCCATCACATGTAAGGACTCACTATCCATGATATACATAATCAAAAGCGTAACACATTTTATCGTCCGATGCCCATACGTCTCACTATGTACCTTAGTCTCAAAAGTGGAGAAGTTGTATAACTTTATCTCCTCGACGTTGTTGGTACCTGGGATGGTTCTACACAACCATACAAATCAATAGTAGAAGCCAATTATAGTCCAATATCCAAAAATTCATCAAAATTCATCATTTTCGAACTTTTAAACAGTGGCGATCGATCGCTTAAAACATGGCGATCGATCGCCTGGTTGTTCGCTTCGCGGCGATCGATCGCTTCATTTTAGGCGATCGATCGCCTGCTGTGCAAAATCGCTACTGGCCATCGGCGATCGATCGCGCCATTTGAGGCGATCGATCGCCCACACTCGTTTTGCCCACTGTCTCTCGGCGATCGATCGCTGCTTTTGTAGCGATCGATCGCCACAACCAGTGGCCACGATTTTCACCATTTTTGTACATTAAAACCTTCACCAACCTCAACAACACTTATACCAACAACTCAAAAATATTAAAACACTTTAAACCTTCAATACACATCATTAAACAACCCCAAAATCTTACACCCAACCAAAATCATACCAACTCAAAACAAACCCATTTCCAAACTCAATATCAACCCAAAATCAAAATAAACTACAAAAACAACAAGGAATGTTTTATATATCCTTCCTAGGCCTCAAATCTTACCAAAAATCACAAGAATAACACTTTTGTAAGAACTCCTCCTCCACCTTGATGGCCAACTCGAAAATGAGGGAAATGGTAGGGTTAGGAGAGTGTTGGGGATTTTAAAAGGTAAGGGTTAAAGTGAAAGAAAAAGATATAGTGGGGTTTTGAGAGTTGTTAATTAAATTTGCACCCCACTAATTATCATGATGTATAAAATACCCCAACATGGTACTTTAAAAGCATTTCACAAAAATGCACCAACTTCCACTAAATTCATATTTCCACATAATTAACAACCAAACACCTCAATTCCCCAACACATAAATCAATTATCACTATAATTAATCACGTAAACACAATTAATGCCTAAATTGCAATTAATCATTTCGGGGACATCACATATGATGTATGATAAATGTTTGTTTGTGTGTTTTATTAGTACAATTGATGTTGCATGAATAAAACATAGTTGCATGAATCCGGCAAACAAACAAACGAGCACTTGATGAGATTTTAAAATAAAGTTAAATCCATCTTTTGAATATGATTCAAAAAATTTAATATCAAACTGATAAAGGGAGATCAAAAGGGTTTATTGCTTCCTGTCTTTCATCAACAGTTAAGCCATGAGACACTACTTGTGTCATATTGTCTTACTCACCCACGTGGGGGCATCTGGCATGGGAAAGCTGTGTGTTTAACTGCCACTTAATTATGGGTGTGGTTATGTTACCCTTTTAGTTTACTCACCCACGTGGGGTCTTTTGGGCGTGACATTTCCATCTATGAGATGGGTTAGTTTGACATGAGAAGGCAAAATTTTCCTGTTCACGTAGGATTATGTCAATTGTGAGCACCTTTAGTATAATGATGCCGGTGGGCTCACGTCCTGGGCTATCATGAGCTAGTTGGACTCCAAGCCCACTAAGAAAATATGATTTTTCGTTCATTTGTCATGAGGGTGATGAATTCAAAAAATTTAGTTGGAGCAATCAATAACTAAAGTCCATGGTTTTTGAATTAAGTAATAGGCAAACGATTTGTTTATATTTTCTGGTCATTCTCAGTATTTTGATTGTCGTGAATCCGATTACATCATTTCTCGATATAAACAAATTAACCGGACCAAAATTTTCTGATTGGCTATTAACTTTAAAATAGTATTTGCTTCTGAATAGTTATTTTATATCATTATTAGAAAGCCTCTTGTTGAAGTGCCTCCGGAATTCGTCTAATGAAGATATCACCACACTTGTGAAGTGGTGGGACGATGATCTCGAGACTAGATGCTATATGATAACATTAGTTGTCAAATATGTTTCAACATGGATATGAGAAATTTACTCACACTGCTGATATTTTCCAACACCTGCAAATGTTGTTAGGTGTACGAAAGCGATTACTAAGACTTGCGCTTCAAAAGAGGTATTTTCATTTCACCTGCAAGATAGGGCTTCGGTCTATGAGCATGGTGTAAGAAAACCATCTCTTGTTGAGAAATTGGAAAATCTGAATGTGACAATACCTCATTAACTGGTTGTAGATTTGATCTTATAGTCAAAATGTTGGAAACTCATGAGTCCTTGATTCAAAGGAGAAACGTGTTCTTCTTGTTGAATCTTCTACACTTGGTGGGAAGGATTCAAGGATAAAGTAGAGGAAGGGAAATGGTTCCCGAACTCAAAAGCCAAAAATGGATATAGTAGCAACTGAAAAGACGAATCAACTATGTTTGCACTGCTGGTCACTGGCACAAAATTGCAAGGAAGCGTTCTAGAAAGGGGATGTTTTATATTAAAATTAATATTTCTATTGGTTCTACTTCTTTGGTATATGATACCAATTATGCTCACATCTTTGCAAAGAGTTGCATATGTTAAGAAGAATAGAGAGCCCTAAGAAGGTGACACATACCTGAGGCTAAGCATTGTAGCAAGAGTTGTTTCAAAGGTTGTTTGAAACATTTATTTAATGTAAAATGTTAAACAAATTTGGAACTAGTTTTGAACAATTGTTTATTGTTTCATATTCAATGAAAAATTTGTTCCTATTTTGATAGAGAATACCATTCTTTTAAATTTTCAAATATGATTTGTAGTCTTTTTAAGAATACATGTTTTATTGAATCTGGTAAACCTATGAACAATTAGTATGATTATGTTCAAAGAATATAAAAAGAATGATAACTTAAATCCCACATATCTTTAGCATGTTTTGAATGTCCATTGAATTTGATTCATATAGACGTATGTGGAGGACTAAATGTTAGTGCAAGATTATGTTGAATTACCTTAAAGAGAATGTGATTTCTCCCAGTAACTCTCTAAAGTGACATATTGGTTGAACATAATTCATACAAATGCAGTGACCAAAGCCTCATATACGATATGGACTGAAAAATAATCCAAATATAGATTTGGGATTGTTCTATTTATGTAAAGCAGCCAGTGGGAGATGAGTTTGATAGTTGATCCATCTTATGCTATTTGTGGAAATTTATATTACCGATTTGAGACAAAATGTTTGTTTCTCTAGTGCAATCTTTCTAGAGAAAAAATTCTATTAGAAAGTGTTGGGGTTCAACAATTGCATCTGCTTTATGATCGGTCGAACACGTGGCGCTTGTGCCAGTGTATGGTTGAAAAGATTGATGTTGCGCCATTACCCTTAACTATAGTTATTGGTAAAGCAGTAAGCGCTCGATCCAACAATTTGTATCAGAGCCAAGGTCGCATGTTCGATTCCCATGAGTTGCAGAGAGTGCAATTATTGGGGGAGGGATTGTTGGGGGTTCAACAATTGCCTCTGCTTTATGATCGGTCGAACACGTGGCACTTGTGCCAGTGTATGGTTGAAAAGATTGATGTTGCGCCATTACCCTTAACTATAGTTATTGGTAAAGCGGTAAGCGCTCGATCCAACAGAAAGGAATGACAATATAATATAACTTGAAAGGGTTCAAGAACAACAAACCACTGGAAACGTGAAAATGGTGAAATTAATTGAGTCATTCATAACCTTTGAACTACACAAACCAAGGAGATCTGAAAATATTTCAAGAACTTTTGAAAGATTGAATTTATTCCTAGAAAGTAGTCAAAATGATTTTGGCCATGGATGTGATCCTAGGACTTTCAAGGAGACGATATTAGACATCGATTCGGGACATTGGCAAGATGCCATAAGATTCGAAATGGACTACATGTGATATCCCCGAAATGATTATGTGATTTTAATCATTAATTAAATTATGATGATTTTGGTGTTAATTCATGGGATTGAATTAATATTATTGAGGAGATGCATATCAGGGTGCATGTGTTATATGTTGGGATTTTGGGGTTGTGGCATGATTATTTGGGGTGTGTGTGTTATTTGTTTCGGTGAAGCATGTTTAAATAGGAATTGAAGTATTTTATTGAGAAAATACTATAAATATCATGTGAGGATATTTTAATACATCGTGCTAAATACCGGGACCAAAACATAACACATCACTTAACCCACCACCCAACCACCCCCCTTGACCCATTCCCTGCTGCCAGCTGCTCACCCATACCCCTTTCCCCTTCTCACACTCCACCTTCCCATGTCTGAAATCCCACCATTTCTCTCCCAAAAATCGTCCAACACTCACTGAGCAAGATAGGAAGGAGTTCAACCATTTTTATTTCTTTGAAGCCTTCCAAAAATCGGAGCAAAAAGGGGTGAGAAACCATGTTCTGGTTTTGAATTTAAGTTGTTTAAGTTCATGCTTTTTGTTGGTGTAAAAATGGCATGTTAGCTTAGGTTTCTTAAAACCTTCGATTTAAATGCTTATATAGTGTTGTTATGAAGCTTCCAGTATTTTGCCTTGAGCATATTACATGTTTTATGTGAAGGATTTAAGCACGTAAAATATAGTGTTCGAAAATCTGGGTAAAGTGTGTGCCCTGTTTTTCTGGAAAATATGGGATGGGAGTGAAGTTGTGGAGTTATTATCATGCATGTTAGCTAGGTTTTTGGTAAACCTTAGATTTGAGTACATGCATGGTAGTTTTTGTAAAGCTCTTGGCGTTTTTGTTCGAGCATGTTTTATGTTATATGTTGTAGTTTTAATAGCATGAAATGAAGTGCTTGAGAAATCTGGAAATGAAATATGTACCTGTTTTCAGAAAATCTTGGATGGGTACTGATATTGTTGGGTGATTTTCATGCATGTGGGTTTAAGTTTGGGTATAACTTTGATTTGATTACACTCACAGTAGTACCTTGTAGCTACTAGCATGTTGGTTTGGGCATGTGGTATATCTTAGGTGCTGGTTTGAATGGTATGAATATGAGTGTTCAGAAATCTGGAAAATATCGCGCACAGAGCATGTGGCGATCGATCGCCACAAATGGGGCGATCGATCGCCGAAGGCCAGTAGCCAAAATCAAAGACAGGCGATCGATCGCCATGAATGGCGCGATCGATCGCCATGGGCCAGTGAAGTCTGGCGATCGATCGCCTCGAGGTAGCGATCGATCGCCAGTGGCAGAATAATGAAAAAATGATATTGTGTTGGATTTTTTGATTTTGGACTATAAATTGGCATCTAATATTGTGTTGTACACTGGTGTAGATCCTTCACAGATAGCTACACAGCGCGGGGGATAGAGTCCCGCAACACACTACATTTTGGAAAGGTAAGTAAGCGACGTACGGGCATCCCAACGGTAACATGTACTTTATGTTTGTCTATTTGACACATGATGAATGCAATGTGATGCATTAAGAGTATGATACATGTTATTATGCATTGTGATTGCATATTGTGATGTGGAATAAAAGAGGTGTATTCCACGAGTCAGGGGTGATTACAGTGAGGATTTAATGCTTACGCTTTACCGCTAAATATGTGGAGCGGGAGGGGGGAGGCTCACTTGCACATAGAGGCGGGGTATGCCATACTAAGCGAGGATGAGATACCGCTTGTATGAAGAAGCGATGATGAGATACCGCTTGATTTGAGATTAAGGAGCGAAGAAGCATTAAAATAACTGATGATGACTGACTCGAGAGAAAGTAATGATATGTCATGACATTTATTTATGAGGCCATATGTTCATATAGTGATTTGATTATGAATTATGGTACAAGGACAACCAATAGGCGTTGTAAATGCGATGGAAATACAGGAAGTGTTTTGTATTTATGATTTATGCATTTACGTTTTACATTCATATTATGTTGAATATGAATTATGATATGCTTATGTTGGGGGTTGACTTTGTAGGTGCTTTTGATGATGAGAACCAGGGTCGGGGTTGAAATGCTGAGCTGTAAGGAGTGCTACAGGATTAGCATATTAGAGAATTCTTTTGTATAGCTTCTACAAGAAGTAGAGTAGGACTATAATGTAGTACCCTTTTGTAGGAATATGTGAAATTCCTTTTTGAACTTTTGGTACTGTAATCTCTTAAGCTCAGGTAGTCAACACGGCCTAACACTCTGATATATATATATATATATATATATATATATATATATATATATATATATATATGTTTAGTTCTCTTAATCGCACCTTAATATCCTTTAGATAACGGGGTCCCACACTACATGTACTCTATTAAGATATGGACCTTAGCAGACCCTCTTAAGGGAATTGTTCTCATCGGCTGCAAATTGATCTATAAGCGAAAGATTGGAGTGGATGGGAATGTAGCGACCTTCAAAGCTAGACTGGTGGGAAAAAGGTTATTCTCATAGGCAAAGAGTTGTCTTGAGAAACTTTTCATCGATTGTAATTCTAAAGTCTATTCGGATTTTATTAGCTATATCTGCATATTATGAATATGAGATATGACAAATGGATGTGAAGACAACATTTCTCAATGGTGACATTGAGGTAGAAATGTAGCAGCCAAAGGTGTTCACAACTTCTGGGAGTGAGCAAATTGTTTGCAAACTCCATAGGTCCATTTATAGGCCTAAGAAGGCGTTTCGAAGCAAGAATATCCGGTTGATAATATTATCAAAATATTTGACTTTGTTAAATATCCGGAAGTGACATGTGTGTGCAAAAAGATTAGTGGGAGCGCGGTTACATTTGTAGTGCTTTACGTCGATTCTATCCTACTCATTATGAATGGTATTGGATCAATCAATTAAAGCATGGTTATCTACTGATTTCTCCATTGAAGATTTGAGAGAAACATCTCATATGCTTCGCAAAAGATCTATAGGGATGGATCTATGATGATGTTTGAGCTCTCTCAATCTATGTACATAAACATTATGCTAAAAGGTTTTAGCATGGAACAATCAAAAGGGATTATCTTCCAACATGTCATAGTGTTCATCTCTCGAGGTCAATGAACCTAAGACTGATGAAGAGAGAGAAAAGATGGCATTGATACCCTATGCTTTGGCTGTTGGTAGCATAATGTATGATATGGTATATACTATGCCTAATGTGAAGTATGTTCTTAGTGTAATGAGCAGACATCATGCAGATCCCGGTGAAGGTCACTGGAACTGTGAAAATAAGCCACAAGTACTTATGAAGAACTTACAATATGTTCATGATTTTTGGATTGGAGAAATAAAAATTGAAGGCTAAGAAGGTGCTGGCTTTTCAATCGGATGTAGATGATTCCAAATCTATGTTCATATTTGTATTTAAGCTTAACAGTGGTGTTGATTCTTGGAAAAGTTCCAATTAAGACATCACAATCGATTCCACCATTGAAGGTGAATATATTGCAGCATACTATGCAGCAAGAGGCATTTTGTATATGAAATTCCATCCAAGAGTTGGATGTAATTTCTAGTGCAGTTGACTCAGTCCCCTGTGTACTGTGGCAACAGTTGAGCTATTACGAATAGCCAAAATTTCATCAGAATCCAAACATATATTGAGAAAATATCATATAAAGAGAAAGGTGGTAGATGCGACATCCTTATCAAGAGATTTGCTTCACAAGAAAAATATAGCAGATTCAGTGACAAAGCTTTTACGACGATTGGTGTCTGTCAGACAACTTGGGAAGATGATCTCGAGACACATGAGTAGTTGGCTTTGGAAAATGAAAGATATTGTTGCCATATGTGTTTTAAGTAAATCAATAGATTGATTGTACTTGCAATCATATTATGACAAATCTTTGTTTGAATATTAATATATATAGCACTTTTTCATCTGTTTGCCCATGCATCTTGATTCATTGATGAAGTCCTTGAGATTGCTATAATCTATAGAATGTGGTTACGCATATGATGGTGACCATGAAATACATTCTCGACTGTGATTTCTAAATGTTCCTGGTCGAAAAGCCTTTAAGAATGAGATATTGATATATGCTCGTTAGAGACTGGTATTCATGATGTGTCTAGTGTAGTGCACCACGTTTCATCGATGTTGGCTTGGAGAAGTCAGCACACATGAATATGTGCTCATTAGGAATGAGCTCACTGAACGACCCTACTCGAAATTCTATAAGTGGTTATCATTTGTCGAGTATAGAATTCCTAGTCATAGTTGTGCAACATTACTCCTCATGACCAGAGGCGGCTCTTGACAGATAGCTGTGTACTTTGATTTAATGACTGATCACATGCGGGTCATAAAGTTGTTATTTTGGGTAATCAGTGATGCTGTCAGATGCCTATGATTGTCGTTGGGGATTCACCACTGGTTTTGATGAACCAGGATGTCCTATGTGTTTTTCTGTATATGATTCAAGGAATCTCTGACCAGAGTGGGTAATGACTGTGAAAAAATAGTTTTTCATATACGCACACAATGAATCATATAATGTGAAACAAATACATAGTTAGTGAAATCATAAAGGGCCTCGACCAACCAATGCCCTAGATTCAATCGGGACATATGAGGCACGCTAACTATGACTGATAGGTTCTCGTACGTTGCTAGTCATTTGTATATAGGTCTTCGTGAAGATCAGATGCTAGGCGCTACCCACTATCAGTTGGTTGTTCCTGAAATTATATTTCGGTCATTGTCTATTAAAAGAGTTTAATTGACAATTGGGCATTAAGAGTAAGCCCAGAGAAGTTGTTTGACTTCTAAAATTAGAAAGGTTGTGATCCTACTGCTATGATACACTTGAACCTCGTTGGGCCACAACAACCGGCCGTCGATCTGCCGATGAGAATTTAGACTTAAATGTTAAGTGCTCAAAATGATGTGATTGATGTTCAACATATGAATTTAATTTTTGAAAGCTCCTCACTTTAGTGGAGTTTCTATATTTGAAAATGTTTCATCTATAGAAATTTCTAAATTATAACGTTTGATATATTTGTGTCCCATAATTATGTATAACGGTTGTACTTCAAGTTGTTCAATCTGATTAAGCTACTTGAATTATGAGTTTAGTGCTCATGTGTTGGCTCTTGGGCAAGTGGGAGATTGTTAGCATATGTGCCCTATAAGCCAAAAGTCGGCATGTTGGGTTTTATGCACACAAACCCATTAATGGCTCATTAACACCTATAAATACAAGTCTATGTCCCTACACAAAGAGAATTATTAACACTTAGTTACATAATTCTCGTCGTAGAAAGACTAACATCAAACTTGCACTGGCGTTGAGATCATGGATCTGGTTAGGTTGTTTGGACTCGAGGGATCACCGCTTTCAGATATACGTCGGTGAACTGCATTCTTTTTTGTGCATTTATTTTTTATATTTTCATGTTTATATATGAATCTAGCGCGACCGTCCGTCCCAGGGTCAGATCTGTTTACTGTTTAGTTTTCGCAGAGTTTGGATCTGATGCCGGGGGATGGAAACCCAACATTACCAACATTTCAACAGTAATATAAAGTAAACATACCAGAAAACAACTCGGGGTATTGTTGTATCAAATGCTGCTCCGTCTCCCACGACGCTTCCTCGACACCCCCTTGTCCCACTGAACATTTACCATCGGTATGTCTTTACTATGAAGTTTACGCTCTGCTCTTCCAAGATTCTAATGGACATTCCACATAAGATATATCCGCATCTAACTGTATTTTGAAGGCTGTAGGATATGAGATGGATCTGGCTCATATTTTCTCAACATAGATACATGAAACACATAATGAATACTAGTCATAAGGGTGGCAATGCTAAATGGTATGCTAACGTACCAACATGCTGTAATATCTCATACGGACCAACATATCTAGGTGACAACTTACATCGCTTACCAAACCGAACAACACCCTTAAACGGCGATATTTTTAGAAATACTTTGTCACCAACCTGAAATTCTAAAGGCCGTCATCGTTTATTTGTGTAAATAGCCTATCTATCTTGAGCGGCCTTTAACTTTGCCTAATCAATTTCACCTTCCCCTCCGTCTCTCATATCATATCTAGACCGCTTACAATGGCTTTATTAAAGTCATCCCAATACAAGGGCGATCTACACTGTCTTCTGTTAGTTCCGAACTTTATCGATGAGATTTTAAAGATGACAAAACATATCAGACCGGATCGAGAGAAATCAGACTGACCAGATCGATCGCCCAAAACAGATCAAGCTGATAAGATGACAAAGCATATCAGACCGGATCGAGGGTAATCAGACTGACCAGATCGATAGCTCAAAACAGAACAAGCTGATAAGGCATATCACATATCAGACCGGATCGATAGATATCAGACTGACTAGATCGAAGCTTCAGATCGATCTCAATCTTTATCAGATCAGAGCAGTCAAGGATGCATAAAGAGTGGCTCTTCAGTCCGAATCATTAACGGCTATTTATTGTAGCATTTAATATCGCAATTAATGCTACAAATGACCAAAGACTGAAGATTACCATAAAAGGTAAGAAGACAAAGAAGAGCTTACCTGACAGTCGCCGAAAGCATGAACCAGAACGACAAGTATCCTGAAGAAGAAGACTGTAGCTTACTCAGAGATTAAGCAGAGTCAAGAGTTGCACGTTAAGGGAAATAATGTCGTTGGTACATGCAACAACAATACAGATAAAAAAAAGACTCTCGCTGATCAATCAAAAAAACAGCACAAGAGTTCAAGCTCAGAATCTCTCGAGCACGATTACATTGTAATATTTGATCATTTAGGATCACTGTGCGCATCTTGTATATTCTGTATTGAAAAATAGAAGTGAGAAACAAATTGTAACTGTCAGACAGAGAGTGTCTGAACAGATCGAGTGACTAGGAGTTTCAGTCTGGTAGTGAGGTAAATCCAGCTGAATCGGGTTTGTACAACAGGATTGTATAAATCAAAGTCTTCTAGTAGAAACCTTCCTTAATTGGAAGAAGGGGAGACGTAGAAGGATTACACCACCTTCGAACTTCCAGAAACATATCCTGTGTCTTATCTTTCTGCACTCGTTCTTTCATTCAAGCCATCGAGCCGTTCTTACAAATATAAAAACAGACCGTTCCGCCTTATACATTCAGTGGTCTGTTCTTTAAAAGAGTTGATTAAGAAACAGATTTCTTTCACTAATCCGAAAGAAATCACAAGGGATTAAATTTTACAAGGAGTATTCATTCACCCCCCTCTAAACACTCCGGACCGATCCTAACAAGTGGTATCAGAGCAAGGTTTTTTTAATCAGCACAAAGACACTTGAGCTGATGGCATCATTCAACAAAATTCCTATGTTCTCAAAAGAAGACTATGATGACTGGAGAATCAGAATGCAAGCTCATCTGGCAGCTCAGGATGACGATATGTGGTTCGTCATCACTGATGGACCAATGAAGATTCTGAAAGTCAATATAGCAGTCGCCATTACTGGTGGAGAACCACAAATGGTAGAGAATGACAGATCCCTCTGGACGAATGAGGAAAGAAAGAAAGCAAATCTCGACAACGTTGCCCTAGACATCTTGTTCAAGACATTGGACAAGAACATGTTCAGCAAAATCAAAATGTGCTCTACTGCCAAAGAAATTTGGGAGAAGATAGCACAGCTATGTGAAGGCAACGACCAGACCAAAGAAAACAAGCTGACTGTTGCTCTTCAAAGATTTGAGAGCATAAAGATGAAGAGTGGAGAAACTCTAAATGAGTTTGATGAAAGAGTCACTGGTATCATTAATGAACTGAATGGTCTGGGCAAGGAATACTCAAACAGAGAGATCGCTCTGAAAGTTATGAGAGCCCTGCCAAAAGAATGGGATGTTAAGACCATTGCAATGAGGGAGTCCAAAGATCTGAACAAGGTTGAACTTCATGATCTGTTCGCAGATCTTAAAGCATACGAGTTCGAACTGATAAGCAGAGGTGAAGCAGAGCCATTCATCTCTCAACCAAACAAAGCACTGGTAGCTATTCCAGACCAGATCGCCTCCACATCAGATCGATCTATCGAACAGATAAGTAATGATGCTATGTCATTATTTATCAAGAAATTTGGTAAATTCATGTCTAAAAATAAGAGGAATTTTAAGCCCTCTCATTATATATCAAGAAAGGACGATGCTGTTAATGATCAGGCTTGCTACAATTGTGGTAAGACCGGACATTTCATTGCATATTGCACCAGACCGAAGAAAGAAGAACGGAAGGAGAAGCATCGCGATGACAGGAAAAAGAAGCACTACAAAGACCGCAAAAATCATGGAAAATCCCAAAAGGTCCTAGTAGCTGAAGAAGGAAACATCAAGTGGGCTCAGACTGACTCCGATTCAGAAAGCTCCGAATATTCTTCCAGCGAAAGCGAAGAAGATATTCAATTTCTAATGGCAGACGAAGAGATTAGTCAGACAGACGAGGTATTTGATTTTGACTCAAATGAATTTACACTTGAAGAGCTCATGTCCGCATTGCAAGACATGGCTAATGGTTATAGGATCTTAGCTGAATCATTTGAGCAAAATTAAGTTAAAGTCAATGATCAAAAGGATGAGCACAACAAACCAAGCTGCTCTGAGCAGGGTGAGTGCAACAATCTCCAGATCGAGCTGAATAAGCTGAAAATCTCCTATGATCAGCTCCATGAAGAAAATAAGAGAATTAGCACACAAAATGCTAAGCTTTCTCATATATTCAAAACATGGACAAAATCCAGAACATCTTTGGAAGAATTACAAGAGGTACAAAGAAACGTTGGTGATTTCACCGGCATAGGCTTTGACACCAAAGAATCCACCAAAGATGAATCTGAACTGTTGCTGGTAAAGAACAAAATCAAACAAATGACATTTGTTAAATCCAGCACAGTATATGAGACTGAAGCACCTACGATTCAAACGGGAGTCTCTTTCGTGAATCAAGGTTTGAGAAAAGGAATTGGATATGTCAACCAAGCCAAAGAAAAGGCACCAGCAAGCTTTGCGTCTTTCAGACCAAATCTAAGGGTGCAAGATCGAAGGCAAGGAAGACAATACAATTACTATAATTCAAAACCAGTTCAACGAAGATATAGACTACCCCATGAGAATCAAAGGTTTCCATATCGCACACATTATCACACACAACATCGAAACAAACAGCTCACAACACACCACACACACACAAGCCATTAAAGCTGATACAGGTGTGGGTTCCCAAAGGGCTAATCCGTTCTAGACCCAAATAGGATTGGGTACCAACAATAATTATGTTTGATGACAGGTACCGAAGAAACTTGCATCAGACTGGTACTTGGACAGCGGGTGTTCTCGTCACATGACTGGAAACATCGAGCTGCTGTCTGAAGTTACAGAATGTACTAGACCCAAGATCATTTTCGGAGATAACTCAAAGGGTAAGACCGTGGGCAAGGGTAAGATTGTCCATGGTAACATTATTATCAATGATGTGTTGTTAGTTGAAAATATGTGCTATAATCTGATTAGTATAAGTCAACTTTGTGATAATGGTTATGTTGTTAGAATTTCACAAACACACTTGCACTGTTAAATCGTCAGATGGTATGACCATGCTTGTAGGAATCAGAAATTGAAATACATATAAGATTAACTGGAATCATGCTCAACCTGATAATCCTACTTGCTTCATCGCTAACAATGATAATAAACACTGGCTATGGCATAAACGCTTGAATCATATCAATTACTATTTCTAGCCTGTGTAAACATGATTTAGTTATCGGTCTGCCCAAGATCGATTTTGCTAAGGATAAGATCTGCGAAACTTGCCAAATGGGCAAACAGATCAGATCATCCTTCAAAACAAGAATGCCAAATCCTCCTCCCGTTGTTTAGAACTATTGCATATGGACTTGTTTGGTCCTATACCAATAACAAGTTTAGGGGGAATGCGGTATACTCTTGTTGTTATTGATGATTACTCACGCTTTACATGGACTATATTTTTGAGCAGTAAAGATCAGACCGGTCCGAAGTTGATCAAGCTGCTGAAACGCACTCAGAATGAGAAATCATCCAGCATAGACAGGATTCAAAGTGACAAAGGCACTGAGTTTTCAAATCAGAATCTTGAATCCTTTCTAGAAGATTATGGAATTAAGCATGAGTTTTCAGCCGCTCGAACTCCTCAACAGAATGGAGTTGCAGAACGAAAGAAACAGAACGCTCAAAGAAGCAGCAAGAACAATGGTTGCTGATTCTGGAATTTCACAAAAGTTCTGGGCAGAAGCTGTAAATACTGCATGCTACACTCAAAATCGGTCTATGATTAACAAGAAGCTGAATCTCACTCCATATGAAATATGGACTGGTAACAGACCGTCTATTTCTCACCTTCATGTATTTGGCTGTAAATGCTTCGTTTACAACAATGGTAAGAATCATCTTACAGCATTTGAAGCTAAGTCAGATAATGGAATATTCTTAGGATATTCATCAACTAGCAAAGCTTATCGAGTTTTTAATAATCGAACCTTAACTGTAGAAGAATCAGTTCATGTAATTTTTGATGAATCTTTGTGTGTTGAGGGTAACAAAGAATCAATTCAAAATCAGATGGAAAACATACATCTCGAAGCTAACAGTGATGATGAGATTGTAGCTAAAAGGTCAAGAGACAATCCACCAGAACCTGAAGTGCCAGCCAGATCGGATCAAGGCAATGAAGCTTCTTCAGATAGAGCCGATCCGGATGATCCAAACTCTCATATCAAAGCAGATGTTGATCATACCACTACTACTACTCATCCGGATGGACCAGACAATCCAGAGTCAAGCTATCGATGGACTAAGAGGCATCCACCTAATCTAGTAATTGGAAGTCCCTCTGCACCGATTAGAACCAGAGGACAGATGATGGATGAGTTCACTCATGCTGCCTTCATATCAACTCTGGAACCTAAGAAGATCGATGAAGCTCTGACTGATTTCAACTGGATTAAGGCCATGCAAGAAGAGCTTAATTAATTCGAACAAAATCAAGTTTGGAGTCTAACCTCCAGACCAAGCGATCTGCCTGTTATTGAAACCAGATGGGTTTTCAGAAACAAGCTGGACGCAGATGGAACTATGGTTAGAAACAAGGCCAGACTGGTGGCACAAGGATTCCGACAAGAATAAGGAATTGACTTCGATGAATCATTTGCACCAGTTGCCATACTTGAAGCAATCAGAATCTTTCTTGCATATGCTGCCTTTAAAGACTTCAAGGTATATCAGATGGACGCCAAGAGCGCCTTTCTTAATGGTAAGCTTCAGGAGGAAGTTTACATTGAGCAACCTCCTGGATTTCAGAACCACTCATTCCCTAATCATGTATACCTACTTAATAAAGCAGTATATGGTCTGAAACAAGCACTAAGAGCCTGGTATGACACTCTATCTCAATTTCTGCTGAACCATGATTTTCAGATCGGCTCAGTAGATAAAACTCTCTTTAAATTTATTAAGGGGGAACATACCCTGTTAGTTCAGATTTATGTTGATGATATAATCTTTGGGTCAACTAACCCCAAATTATGCGAGAAATTTTCCAAGTTGATGCAGGGACAGTTTGAGATGAGCATGATGGGAGAACTCTCATTCTTTTTGGGTCTCCAAGTCAAACAGCTCAGCAATGGTATTTTCATCAACCAAACCAAGTATACCAAAGAGCTGCTTAAGAGATTCGGAATGGAAACATGCTCAACTGCATCCACTCCAATGAGTCCTACAATCAAGTTAGACAAAGACGAAGGGGGAAACGGCAGTCGAAGTGACTATGTATAGAGGACTAATCGGATCGCTCTTATATCTTACAGCGAGCCGGCCTGATATTATGTTCTCAGTCTGTATGTGCACCAGATTTCAGTCAGAACCAAAGCAATCATATTTTATTGCTGCTAAGCGTATTCTGAAATACTTGAAAGGATCTCAGAACGTTGGTCTTTGGTACTCCAAAGATTCTAACTTCAGCTTGATCGGATATTCAGACGTAGACTACGCTGGCTGTAAGACTGATCGTAAAAGCACCAGTGGAACATGTCAATTTCTAGGTGAAAGATTGATCTCTTGGTTCAGTAAGAAGCAAACATCAATTGCCACATCTACAGCTGAAGCAGAATATCTTGCCGCTGGAAGCTGTTGCGCTCAAATGCTCTGGATTCAACACCAGCTCAAAGACTATGGCATCCAAGCTGTTGACTCTCCGATATTTTGCGACAACACAAGTGCAATCGCTATAACATATAATCCAGTTCTGCACTCTCGAACAAAGCATATTGATATAAGACATCATTTTATTCGAGATCATGTTGGCAAAAATGAGATTCGGATCGAGCATATCTCAACAGAGCAGCAAGCAGCAGACATCTTCACCAAACCGCTCCCTGAGGCTAAGTTTAATTATTTCCGTTTGGTTTAATTGACTTATCTTGATAGTTTAGATGTTTTCTTCTTTTCGCGTTTAAAGATTTTTGTTGGCACAGATCGATAATGCAATGTTCAGAAAGACACAGACGGTCCGAACTTTCAGGCCGATCTATGTCAATCTGATGTTATCCTATGATCTGTCTGGACAATAAATCCTTTATTTTGTATTTATTTAAAACAAAAACAGCCCGGACTGATTGCAAATTTTAACCCCCTTATCTTTCTTTTATCCTGACCGTTTATTTTGAATTATTTAATTATCAGTCTTCGAGATAAAGACACGTGTCTTCTCTCTCTTATTTAGCGGGCTGAACATTTCATTTTCATTCACTTTTTACCATTTACCGCTGTCTGCTTTCTAACTCTCTCATAACCTCTCAAAACTCTTCGTATATTCTTCCATTTTACTCCCATGGCTACCATAACTCACAACTCTCTCTCCGTTGAGTTCAATGATATTTACAGGGCTGAAGATGCAGAGATGGTCTCCATTTTCTGAGCTTTGGAATCGTCTGGATTACGGAATTTTCTGGAGTGTGGCACGGTGGTTTACGAATCAGAGATTCGTGAAATGTTTGCCAATGCTGTATCCCAGAAGATATCTATCTCCACCTCTGTAAAGGGCAAAACATTTGAAATCTCGCCGATGACGCTGGCCAAGACCTTTGGTTTTCCCAACTCCGGACTGACTGAGTTTGGGCAGATTCCTCAAGCTTCTCTCACAGCTCTTCAGGGGAAGATTTCTATATTTGGCCACCGCATGCAGCCCTCATTCAAAAAGAAGGAAATGCTCTTTCATTTCCAGGTGCTGTGCGAAATTGTGGGCAAGCCATTATTGGGCAAAGCTGGAAGTTTTGACGCCGTCACTGCCGAGAAGTTCAGGGCCATGGCTGCTATTGTTTCCGGACAGAAGATGAACTGGTCCGTGATTCTATTTGGAGTCCTGATGGAAACAGTGATTGCCTCCAAACAGGTCGTCTGCTTTGCTGTTCCTCTCAGCAAGCTACTGGAAACTTTGGACATTGAGCTGGGGAAGCAGTCTGCTCTGAGTCCCTTCAAAATTCTCAACTCCAAAGGGCTAGCACTGCTGAAGTCCAAGAGTGCTCCACCTACCCCTACCAATCTGGTGGCAGTCAAGATTGAGAAGGGAGAAGAACAGGCTGTTGCTCGCAAAACTCGGGTCAAGCGAAAGTTAACTATCCAGACTGACTCTGAAGAAACTCAGTCTGCTCCCTCGCCACCAGCCAAGCCCCTTCCCAAGAAGTCAAGAACCCAGATTACCAAACCAATCAAAACTCTACCTTCTCAAAACACTACTCATATTGCCTCCAACAAAATCCACCCCTGCACCCCAACCTACAACCCAAATTTCAACCACTTCAACCACTGCTACCCAAAGTAACCATCCGAGTCCCCTCTGCCATTCCCGTGGTCAAAGGGATTGTTATCACTGAGTTGGGAGACTATACCCAATCAGGGATCAAGTCCCCTTCCTCCACCGGCAAGGGCAAAGCCATTCTCTCCGAACCACTATCCTCTAAGCCCAAATCTGCAGCGCAGACAGCAATTGACATTGCTATGGAGGACGTTGAAGAGAAAGTGAAGGAGCTCATTGTGGTTTTTGATGAGTACGTCGAGTACAGAACGATCAACCACATTGAGATGTTCTTCGGCAAACTCAGACGCCTTCAGAAAATGGAAGAAGAAGTTCTGAAGGGGACAGAGACCGATGATGTTTGGATTGCTGTGCAGCGCAAAGAGCTATTTAAGGCCAATCAAAGATTCAGACTGGCGACTCTGCTCTTAGCTGCTAAGAAAGCGAACTTCGATCCGAATGCTCCAACTGCCAGAGATGATGGGGCTGTTATTGCTCAATTAGAGATGGATATTCATGCTCTCCATTTAGCTGTCTGATTTCAACGATAGAAAATCAGCATATCCACTCCAGTAACCAGCCCGGATCATCCCTCTGCAAGCAAGACTCTGGCAGAACCTTTCATTGAGGTTATTCCCTCTGGAGCAGCAGACCAGACTGCAGATCGCACAGCAGATCAGCCAGCAGATCGCGCAGCAGATCAGACTGCAGAACTAGTAGCCGATCAGACAGCGGAGTAGCCATTGCCTAATGCTCCGTCTGCTACAGAAGATGAACCATTGAATGTCTTGTTGGACTCTCCAACAACATCTATTCATTTGGGATCATCAGTCTCCCACGTTCAAGTCAGTCCAACCGCAGAACTTGCAACAGTTGGCGCACCAGAGTTCGTCGATCCGGATCTGGTGGTGTCCACAGTTGTTGCAGCTCTACAAATTGAGGAGCCCTCCAGACCCAGCACTCCTCCAGTCCAATTAGATGAAGATATGGCTTTCATACAAGCATTTTCTTCGGCTCTGGTCACCTTTGATCCGGTCCGAAAGTCACCAAGCTGCTGTATCTTCAATTATACCGATTGCTGAAGAAGATGATCATGCATTGTCATCATCAGATCACTCTCCAAGCCGACTATCTGATGCACCTCCATCCCTGGCAAGGACCCTTCAGCACTTATCTGACAACTGCCTGTCACTCTCTCAACGTGTTATAGAAGTTCATCAAGGTCAGAGGCTTACAGCTTTGGACTTTGATTCATTCAAAGATAAGATGACAGCCAGTATCGGCAGCCTTCAGCGAGGACTGAATGATCTGTTCTCTCAGCAAGCTTCCTATAAAATAGCCTGAGAAAAGAGCAGATCGAGCTGGCCACTGAAGTTAGAGCATCCGTCGCCAATTCCCTCCGCGCTCAAGACGTTCGTCTTGACGCTATCAGCGCTCAGCTAGCACAAGTTGTAGATTTTCTCCAAGAGATTGCTGCTGACAAAAAGGGGGAAAAGAAAAAAGACTTCAAGCCGCATCAGTCTCAGTCTTCAAGAAAATAGATTGCTTAAATATTCAGACCGTCTGTATGCAAGATTGTTGGTGATCAATAAAGAAATCTTTCTTTGTTAAGTCCTTGTTCATTTATTTTGAACTAAAATAAAAGACTTAATAATAAAAGGCTTAATCGATCCAACTTAATAATGTTCATTTATTTTGAACAAGAAGAAGTAATCGATCCGAAAGTATACGCTTCAGAGTTCTTATCAGACTGGTTAAAAAGACTTAGAAGCTAGGTTTTGTCATCATCAAAAAGGGGGAATTTGTTAGTTCCGAACTTTATCGATGTGTTTTAAAGATGACAAAACATATCAGACCGGATCGAGAGAAATCAGACTACCAGATCGATCGCCCAAAACAGATCAAGCTGATAAGATGACAAAGCATATCAGACCGGATCGAGGGTAATCAAACTGACCAGATCGATAGCTCAAAACAGAACAAGCTGATAAGGCATATCACATATCAGACCGGATCGATAGATATCAGACTGACTAGATCGAAGCTTCAGATCGATCTCAATCTTTATCAGATCAGAGCAGTCAAGGATGCATAAAGAGTGGCTCTTCAGTCCGAATCATTAACGGCTATTTATTATAGCATTTAATGTCGCAATTAATGCTACAAAGGACCAAAGACTGAAGATTACCATAAAAGGTAAGAAGACAAAGAAGAGCTTACCTGACAGTCGCCGAAAGCATGAACCAGAACGGCAAGTATCCTGAAGAAGAAGACTGTAGCTTACTCAGAGAATAAGTAGAGTCAAGAGTTGCACATTAAGGGAAATAATGTCGTACATGCAACTATAAAAGGATGCAACAACAATACAGATAAAAAAAGTCTCTCGCTGATCAATCAAAAAAACAGCACAAGCGTTCAAGCTCAGAATCTCTCGAGCTGAAATTATTCTTAAGCACGATTACATTGTAATATTTGATCATTTAGGATCACTGTGCGCATCTTGTGTATTCTGTATTGAAAAATAGAAGTGAGAAACAAATTGTAACTGTCAGACAGAGAGTGTCTGAACAGATCGAGTGACTAGGAGTTTCAGTCTGGTAGTGAGGTAAATCCAGCTGAATCGAGTTTGTACAACAGGATTGTATAAATCAAAGTCTTCTAGTAGAAACCTTCCTTAATTGGAAGAAGGGAGACGTAGAAGGATTACACCACCTTCAAACTTCCAGAAACATATCCTGTGTCTTATCTTTCTGCACTCGTTCTTTCATTCAAGCCATCGAGCCGTTCTTACAAATATAAAAACAGACCGTTCCGCACTTATACATTCAGTGGTCTGTTCTTTAAAAGAGTTGATTAAGAAACAGATTTCTTTCACTAATCCTTAAGAAATCACAAGGGATTAAATTTTACAAGGAGTGTTCATTCACCCCCCCCCCCCCTAAACACTCCGGACCGATACTAACATCTTCTATACAGAGCCTCAAATTGTGCCATCTGTATGATTTCCTGATAACTATTATTATATGAGAATTCCACTACTGCCAACGAATCCTGCCATGATCGATCAAACTCTAAGATGCAAGCTCTTAATATATCCTCAAGTGTTTGTATAGTACACTCTGTTTGACTATCTGTCTGAGAATGATATGATGTGCTCAATCTTACTTCATTCTCATAGTTGACTGTAAACCATCCCAAAAATGAGAAGTAAACCTCGGATCTGCTTCAGAAATAATGGAAGCAGGAATACCATGCAATCGTACATCATCTTGAATATATAACTGAGCCATCCTCAAGTATGTAAATGTCCTACTGTAGGATATGAACTAAGCCACCTTCATTAATCTGTCAATCACTACCCAAATGGGTAACAAAATCTATAGATATATGTTCTCATTTCCATGTTGGAATGTATAAACTCTTCAATTCACCTTTGAGCACAACTTGTTTCATCCGTTCCCACCAAAACTGTGTATACAAATCTTTATAGATATTCTTTCCTCCCAGATGTATACTGTACTGACTACAGTGAGCACGTCGTAACAGTTCTTGGCATAGTCCATAAATAGCAGGAACTTCCCAACATTCACCCAATCTAAGACTACCATCAGGAGTTATTCTGAAGTTAGATGTTGTTTCTTCATCTATCAATGTCTTCCATTTTTGGATCTCATAATCCATCTCTTGTGCTTTTTTGATATTTTCAAATATATCTGGTTCAATCAACAAAGTAGATACTCTGACTGGTGATGCCGATGCATCAAAATCGTGGCAACAAGAAATCATCAATGTTGATACCTAGATCACATCATGAGCAGGACATCTAACTTTACGACTTAAAGCATCGGTTGTCAAATTAGCTCGGCCTGGATGGTATTCAATCTCACAATCATAATCTTTCAAAAGATCCATATACCTCATCCGTCTCATATTCAGTTCAGCTTGAGTGAACAGAAACTTCAAACTCTTGTGGTCAGTATATATGGTAAAAGATGTACCATATAAATAATGTTGCTAAATCTTTAATGCAAAGATTATGGTAGCCAACTCGAGATCATGCACTGGATATCTCATATCGCGTGGTTTCAACTGTCTTGATGCATATGTTATAACATGCTTATCCTGCATCAATACACAACACAGTCCTTGTAATGAAGCACCAGTATATAAGGCAAACCTTCCTCGTTTGATGGAATTGTTAACACCTGAGTAGATGTCAATCAATGTTTCAATTCCCAAAAACTTTGTGCACAAGCTTTAGACCACACAAAAGGTACTCCTTTTCGTGTCAACTGTGTTAATGGTTTAGCAATCTTCGAAAATCCCTCAACAAAGCGTTGATAATATCCTGCTTAACCCATAAAACTACAGATCTCGGGCACATAAGTAGGTGCATACCAATTCAATACTGCCTCAACTTTCCTTGGATCTACTGACATACCCTCTTTAGAAATCAGATGACAAATGAATACTACCTTGTCTAACAAAAATTCACAATTATTGAATTTGGCGTACAATTGATTATCTCGAAGAGTCTGTAATTCTGTTTGCAAATGTTGAACATGTTCTCCCTCGCTTTTAGAATAGATCAAAATATCATCAATGTTAACCATCACAAATTGATCAAGGTAAGCATGAAATACTAGATTCATCAAGCTCATGAAGACAGCTGGAGCAATGGTCACTCCAAATGGCATCACTAAGAACTCATAATGCCCATATCGCGTTCTAAATGTTTTCTTCGGTATATCTTCCTCCCTAACTCGTATCTAATGATACACCGACTTAGATCTATCTTTGAATATATCATGGATGCCTGTAACTGACCAAACAAATCATCAATACGTGGGAGGGATACTTATTCTTAATCGTTACCTTTTTCAATTGTCTATAGTCAATGCACAACCGCATTGATCCATATTTTTTCTTTACAAACAGAACTGGAGCACCCTCAAGGCGATATACTAGGATGTATGTATCCCTTGTCAAGTAAATTTTACAACTGAATCTTTAACTCTTTCAGTCCTGTTAGTGCCATTCTGTAAGATGCTCGGAAAATAGGAGAAATATCTAGTAGTAACTCAATCTCAAACTCAACTTCACGAATCGGAGGAAATCCGCAATTTCATCTGGGAATGCATCCACAAATTCTGCAACTACCAGTATATCTTCTACTCTTACCTATGCTTTCTTTTATGTTATATCAACAACATATATAATCTATCATGTATGTCCACGTTCCAGCAAACGTGAAATTTTAGTGCCAGATATTAATGGAATCTTTGAACGAGATCACTGCCCATAAAAGATCCACTGACTTCCCCGTTCAGATAAAAAACGAACAGTTTTCTGACAACAATCAACAATAGTCTGATATCTGCTCAACACATCAATGTCGATGATACAATCAAATCCATCCATGTCCAACGCAATCAAATCTGTTCACAACATATTTTCTTCAAATAAATAGGACAATTACAACATACACAACCATGACATTCTTCCCCGTGGGTGTCGAGACATGAAGAGACATCAACAGTGGGGATGAGCACATATGATACTTCTCAACAGAACTCTTTGTAATAAATGAATGAGAGGCACCCGTATCAATTAACATCAAAGTAGGGTAAGTAAATAAATGACACTTACCTCCTATCACTTGTTCCAGAAGCTGCCTCTGTAACGACCCAAAAATTTTACATGATCATGCATAAGCATTATAGCATATATGAAAGCATGTGAGTCAATATTGAATATAGTTTCATATAATGACTAGATTTTTTAAAGGCACTTAAGTTATACCTTGTGTTGTATAATTTGTACCTTGAATATGTTATACCTTATGTTATTTAACTTTCACCTTGAAAATGATTGGTATACTTATTGTTATTAAGGAATGTGGGACTATATCTACATCTAAGTTATACTTTATGTTGCATGAGTTGTACCTTGACTAAGTTGTACCTTGTGCTACATGATTTGTACATTAATTAGTTATATTATGATTGGTCTTTTTTGAGGTAGTAGAAGCGTGGAACTCACTAGCTGCATAATCAAAACAAAACACACACTTATAACACTTACACACACACACATATCACACGAAACCTAAGATGAAGAGAAAGGAGATTTCGTGCTCAATCTTGCTTTTGTTCTAACTAGCTTTTGGAAGAGGTAAAATTCTTGTAAATTTCATATGAATTGATAAATTATATCAGCATATAGGATGAGTAGTTTCACATGTTCATCTTAGGAAGAAGAGGAAAGAAAGAAGCTTAAGTAATGTCCTGCTTTCAGATTTCAGCAGTTTTATCTTACTATTTTGCTTGGTTTGACTAATTTGTAGTTAGAATCTTGACATCCTTAAAACATGAAAATTGTTTATACATAAGTTAGGGAGACACGTGAATTGGATTCACTCAAAAAGCTTTTGTATTGAGATGTATTGAGATAGTTATGGTAAACATACTATCAGCTGCCAAAAATGAAGTTCATGATGCACTAGTGGAAATTAGATATTCTAGTGCATATTTATAAAGGATTTCTTATATTCATGGCATGAACATACTGGAATGATTGTTAGAAATATAATATTGAGCTTGATTATTAATTTGAAATGCATTTATAGGTTCTAATGGCGATATCGGCACCGATAAGTTTAATTAAGCGTTGTTTACACGATAGGTGTATCGACTGTGAGTATATCCTTATAACTTGGCATTTAAATCTATATGAGATGTGATTTGTGTTATATGAGTACCTTGAATTGGTGAATGGGTTGGGATGAGTGCACTAAGGCGTGCAAGAACTAAATTGAGTTCTTAAATGTATATGTTGGGATGTGATGTTATACGATCCATTTGTTGTTATTATTCTTTTTATCATTATATTATGATGTTGTACATTATATCATTTGCATTAATAAGATATTAAAGAACTCTGTTATGGCCGCTAATGATCTTGAACCATATGTTACAGAATTACAAAATACAGATCCCGAGTTCATTGAACTCATGGGGATTATACAGTACAGAGTGTCATGGCCATAATCGTGATCATGAATTGTTCTTGGTATTAGTTGGTTCATAACAGAATAAAAATACGGACATACATGTGGATATACGAATCATGTGAATTGATTTACAGATTATGATGAAACATGTGCTTATGTGGATATGAATTCTATGCTCATGTGATGTTAAATACTATGTTATTTGAATATGCTCATTGATAATGCAAGTCACCAAATGCAAATTATTTTTCAGTTGATGTAGTTATAAGTTGACTCTACAAAGTATTTTCTACATATTTTGGAAGTATGGATCCAAGATCGGCTGGCTTACTCTAGTCCTTCTCCCTCAGCTCATCATTTGCATATATTTTATAGGTTTTTGGTTGGGTTGTGAGGGGAACAACCTTGATTATTTTTGTGACATATATGTCTATACGCCTTGTAAATTGTAGTATTTTAAATGTCTTAATTGGATGATATGAAATTACAAGTTCCACTGTCATTAAATACTATGCTATATGCATCATGTATATGTGTTTTGTGTAAGGGGTGTCACAATTATTTTGGTATCAGAGCAAAGGTTTGAGGTTCTGTAGACTGTCACATCTGCATTGTCATTATCTGTTATATGTTTGCATACGTCATAATATATGTGTCATATTTCAAGGTTTAATGATGAGCAAAGTATTCATGGAGAGGAAGGATCAGCCGAGCCCGAGTCACATTCATCATATTCACTTCCACCTCATGCATAAAGAATACCTGCTGAGGCATATCGACAATTTCCACCTGTTTATCCTCCTGAAACACGTGAAAAAAGGTATGATAAATTAAGAAAAATGGGATCTATTGACTCTATGGGTACTACTGATCCTGCTGAGGCAGAGACTTGGCTGAAACGAACAGAGAGGATTCTAAACGTGATGAAATGTACACTTGAGGAAAAGTTCAATTACACAGTGTGGCTTCTTCAGGGTATTGCCTATGATTGGTGGGAGACTATCCAAATAATACTGTTCAGCCACCTGTCTTGACATGGAATTATCTTTGTTGAACTTTAATGATGCATACCTACCTGAGGTATATAAAGATCAGAAAGAAAAAGAGTTACTTGAACTGAAATAGTGGAATAGATCAGTGGTTGAAATGAGGTACTCTTTAATCAGTTATCTCATTATGCTCCACACATGACAGCGACAGAGAAGAAGAAGTGTAGCAATTTTGAGGAAGGACTCGATTTACTATTCATCATAGCCTCACACCTACATACTTGGAATTCTTTAGCAAGTTGAAAGCTGCAGTGGTACGTGTAGAAAAGTTGGAAGCTGAATCACAAGCTTTCCAATTGAACAAAAAGAGACAAGATGATGATAGTAGTGGCTTTGGAAAGAATAAGGGATTCACAGTATTTACACAGAATAATATTCCTTGTAGTTCTAAAGGTGTCAGCCCCAGTGGTGCAATGTCAACTAGTAAAGCTTTTGGTTCTGCACCAAGAGCAGTAACTTGTATGCACTGTGGCATTATGGCGAGTGTAGATTATTGACAAGAAAATGCTTTCGATGTGGAGAACCAGGCCACATCGCAAGAAATTGTCCCAAATAGCATGAAGAATCTACAGTATAACAGACTAAATCTAGTGGTTTTATTTCTAATAGAGGCAGAGGTCGAGGAAGATTTGGTATGGGCAGAAGTATCGGTACGGAGGAAAGTAAAGTCAATAATCAAGCCCGTGTTTTTGCGATGACAGAAGAAGAAGCAAATGCATCACCAGCTTTTATTACCGGTAATATATCCATTTCTGGTACAAAAGCTTATGTTTTATTTGATCCTTGTGCAACGTATTCATTCATATCACAAACATTCATGATGCATTTACATGATACACCAGAATCATTGGGTGATGATTTATTTGTACAGACCCCGGTAGGGAGCATGATTGATTGGGAATACAGAACTACATGCTGCTTTACTGGTTACACCATTAAAGTATTTGACTTAATCCTAGGTATAGATTGGTTAACTAAATACCATGCTAAATTGGATTGTTTTACCAAAGAAATAATGTTGCAACTTCCTAATCAGAACCATATAGTAGTTAAAGGAGAAAGGAAAATCTTGCCTACATGTGTAATATCCGCATCTACGACATTCTGATTGATTATGTGGTTTAAAACTTGAAGATATTTCAGTGGTTAGAGAATATCCAGATGATTTAACGGGATTATCACCAAATAGAGATATTGAGTTTACCATTGAATTACCGATAGGTACTGCACAAATTTCTATTTCTCCTTATAGAATGGCACCTGTTGAATTAAAAGAATTAAAAACTCAGTTACAAGAACTACTTGATAAAGGATTCATTAGACCAAGTGTTTCACCATGGGAGCACCGGTGTTGTTTGTTAAAAAGAAAGATGATACTTTGAGATTATGCATAGATTCTCGGCAGTTGAATCGAATGACGATAAATAATAAATATCCACTGCGCAGAATAGATGATTTATTTGATCCGTTACAAGATGCTATAGTCTTTTCAAAGATTGATCTGAGATCAGGATATCATCAATTAAAAATTGCAGAGACTGACATTCTGAAAACAACTTTCAGAACCAGGTATGGCCACTATGAATTTTTAGTAATGTCATTTGGTTTAACTAATGCACCTGCAGCATTTATGGCATTGATGAATAATGTGTTTAGACCATACCTGGATAGATTTGTGATTGTCTTTATTGATGATATTCTGGTATACTCTAAATCTGCTGAGGAACATGAACAACAATTGAGAATTGTGCTACAAACTTTGCGTGAGAAAAAGTTGTATGCAAAACTCAGCAAATGTGAATTTTGGTTAGATCAGGTTGTCTTTTTGAGACATGTTGTTTGTAGTGATGGTATTAATGTCTATCCACTGAAAATTGAAGCATTAACTAAATGGGACTGCCCGAAAAATGTTGTCGAAGCTCGTAGTTTTCTTGGTTTAACTGGATATTATCGAAAAAATCTTGAAATTTTTTTCTCATAATGCTACTCCAATAACAAAATTATTGCGAAAAGGTATTCCTTTCAAGTGGACAGATGAATGTCAAAAGAGTTTTGAAGAATTGAAAGAACGGCTCACAACTGCTCCAGTTCTGACTATTCCTTCAGGTATTGATGGTTTTGTTATTTACAGTGATGCTTCGTACCAGGGTTTGGGATGTGTTTTAATGCACCACGATAAAGTTATAGCTCATGCTTCTCGACAACTAAAACCATATGAGATGTCTTATCCTACACATGATTTAGAATTTGATGCGATTGTTTTTGCTTTAAAGATATGGAGACATTACTTATATGGTATCACATTTCAAATTTTCACTGACCATAAAAGTTTGAAGTATTTATTGAGTCAGAAAGAGTTGAATATGTGACAATGAAGATGGCTTGAATTGTTGAAAGATTATGATTGCACTATCGAGTATCACCCTGGAAAGGCAAATGTTGTTGCTGATGCTTTGAGCCGAAAATCATATAGCATTGTTTCTTATCTTTCAGTGCATTCTTTGCCATATTTGTTAGACTTGAGAAAGATGAAGGTTACCTTGAATGTCGAGGAAACTGGTATTATTTATGCTTCGCTTTGTGTCCGTTCTGTGATGGCTGATAGAATTAAGAATGCTCAGCTTCGTGAAGAAAACCTAAACAATATTGCAGAAAAACTGAAACAAGGAAAAAGTACATTGTTTGTGATCAATAATGATGGTAATTTGCCAATCACTAATTGACTTTGTGTTCCTAATGTGAATGGCATAAGACATGAAATAATAGAGGAAGCACACATTGCACCTTATGCTATGCACCCTGGTAGTACAAAAGATGTATCAAACTTTGAAAGCCCATTATTGGTGGCCTAGAATGAAGAAGGATGTGGCCGAGTATGTATCAAAATGTTTGACTTGTCAACAGGTTAAAGCTGAACATCACGCACCGGTTGGTAAATTACATCCATTACTGATTCTAGTTTGGAATGGGAAGGTATAACCATGGATTTTATTTATGGTTTACCCTTAACACCAAGGGAGAATGATGCAGTTTGGGTGATTGTTGACCGGTTAACAAAGTCAGCTCACTTTTTACCATTTAGATGGGAATCTACACTTGAAAATCTAGCAATAATATATGTGAATGAAATTTCAATAAAATACATGGTGTGCCTTTATCTATTGTATCAGACCGAGATCCTCGTTGTACATCGAGATTTTGGGATAGTTTGCAACAAGCATTGGGTACTAAATTACATTTTAGTACAACATTTCATCCTCAAACAGATGAACAATCAGAAAGAACGATTCAGACTCTAGAAGAGATGTTTCGATCAAGTTCTTGATTTTAGAAGTTCATGGGATGATTATATTGCTTTGATGGAATTCGCTTACAATAATCAAGATCATAGCAGTATTGGCATGGAACCATACAAAGTTTTATATGGTAGGAAATGCAAAAGTCCAATATGCTAGGATGAAGAAGGAATGCGGTTATTAGAAGGCCCAAATCTTATTCAAGATACAGTTGAAAAGGTAAATATAGTTAAAGCCCGATTAAATGTCTAACAGATAGACAAAAGAGCTATATTGATCAACATATACGGGACATGGAATATAATTTGGTGAAAAAGTATTCCTTCGTGTTTCTCCTTGGAAGGGTATCCTCAGGTTTGGGAAAAAGGGGAAATTGAGTCCTCGATATATCGGTCCGTATGAAATACTTGATACAGTGGGATCATTAGCTTATCGTCTTGTCTTGCCACCTGAATTGTCCCAGGTTCATAATGCATTCCATGTTAGTATGCTTCGTAGATACAGATCAGATCCATCTCATAGTCTTAAAGATGAACCAATTGAAATTTCTGAAAATTGAAGTTATATTGAAGAACCAGTTAAGGAATCGAGCAATTCTTATGGTAAAGGTTCTATGGAAAAATCATTCTGAACGTAAAGCTACGTGGGAAACAGATGAACACATGATGAAACACTATATGTGGTTGTTTCCTGATACGGGTACAAATTTTGAGGCCGAAAATTTTAAAGGATGAAAGAATTGTAATGATCCAAAACTTTGACATGATCATGCATAATCACTATAGCATATATGAAAGCATGTAAGTGAATATTGAATATAGTTTCATATAGTGACTAGATTTTTTAAAGGCACTTAAGTTATATCTTGTGTTGTATAACTTGTACCTTGAATAGGTTATACCTTATGTTATTTAACTTACACCTTGAAAATGATTGGTATACTTATTGTTATTGAGGAATATGGGAATATATCTACATCTAAGTTATACCATGAGTTGTACCTTGACCTTGTACCTTGTGCTCATGATTTGTACATAAATTAGTTATATTATGATTGGTCCTTTTTGAGGTAGTAGAAATGTGGAACTCACTTGATGTTTTACCCATTTATAGCTGCATAATCAGATATAAAAATTCACACTTATTACACTTTTACACACACATATCACACGAAAACTAAGAAGAAGAGAGGAGATTTTGTGCTCAATCTTGCTTTTGTTCTAACTAGCTTTTGGAAGAGGTAAAATTCTTGTAAATTCCTTATGAATTGATAAATTATGTCAATATATATGATGAGTAGTTTCACATGTTCAGGTTAGGAAGAAGAGGAAAGAAAGAAGCGTAAGTAATGTACTGTTTTCAGATTTCAGCAGTTTTATCCTACTGTTTTGCTTTGTTTTGACTAGTTTGTAGTTAGGATCTTGAAATCCTTAAAACGTGAAAGTTGTTTATACATAAGTTAGGGAGACACGTGAATTGGACTCACTCAAAAAACATTGGTATTGAGAAAGTTATGGTAAAAATACTATCAGCTGTCAGAAATGAAGTTCATGATGGACTAGTGGAAATTAGAAATTCTAGTGCATATTTATGAAGGATTTCTAATATTCATGGCATGAACATGCTGGAATGATTGCTAGATATATAATATTGTGCTTGATTATACATTTGAAATGCATTTATAGGTTCTAATCGTGATACCGACACCGATAAGTTGAATTAAGCGTTGTTTACAAGATAGGTGTATCGACTGTGAGTATGTTCTGATAAGTTGGCATTTAACTCTATATGAGTATGTGATTTGTGTTATATAAGTACCTTGGACTGGTGAATGGATTGGGATGAGTGCACTAAGATGTGCAAGAACTAAATTGAGTTCTTAAATGTATATGCTGGGATGTGATGTTATACGATCCATTTGGTATTATTATTCATTTTACCGTTATATTACGATGTATACATATGATTATGTCATGTTCATTGATAAGAGATTAAAGAACTTGTTATGGCCGCTAATGAACTTGAACCACGTGTTACAGAATTACGAAATTACATAATACAGATCCCAAGTTCATTGAACTCATGGGGATTATACAGTACAGAGTGACATGGATATAATCGTGATCACGAATTGTTCCTGGTATTAGTTGGTTCATAACAGAATAATAATAATACGGACATACATGTGCTTCATTTCATTTTATACGAATCATGCGAATTGATTTACAGATTATGATAAAACACGTGCTTATATGGATATGAATTATATGCTCATGTGATGTTAAATAATATGTTAATTGATATGCTCATTGAGAATTCAACTCACCAGATGCAAATTATTTTTCAGTCGATGTAGATATAAGTTGACTCTGCAATGTGTTTTCTACATATTTTTTAAGTATGGATCCAAGGTCGGCCAGCTTACTCTAGTCCATTCTCCTCAGCTCATCATTTGCATATACTGTATAGGTTTTTGGGTGGGTTCTGAGGGGTATAACCTTGGTTATTTTGGTGGCATATATATGTTTATACGCCTTGTAAATTATAGTATTTTAAATGTCTTAATTGGACGATACGAGTTTCGCTGTCATTAAATAATATGATACATGCATGTGTATGTGTTGTGTGTCATGACCCGACACGTTACATGATCGTGCATACGCATCATGGCATATATTTTATGTGCATTGAAAATCATAGAGCTTGTGAATAGAATAAATGTGAAAAGAAAAAGAATAATATATATATTATTATTAACAATAATAATATATAATGAGTAAATATAAGAAATAAAATGAATAGAGTTGAATAGAGTGCAATATAGTGAATAATTTTTAATATCTATTTTTAATAAAGTTTAAGAAACAATGAATAGATTTCCAAATAAGTGAATATATTTTAGTAAGTTAACTTTTGTGTTGCATGACTTGTATTTTGAAAGCAAGTTGTACCTTATGTAGTGTAAGTTGTATCTTGAGTTGGAAATAAAATGGTCAAATAGAGATTGGATGAGCAACAATAGATGGGTGAATGTTATCTATTCAATTTTAGGGACTCGTCAGATAAGGTTGAAACCTATTAGACGGTGAGTTTATTTCTGTTCAAATATAAGTTGTAAAGCTTCCTTTAAATTCACAAACATAGCTACACGATTTTTGCTGCTTGTGGATAGTTACTGGATGAAGTAAGTTATCATGGTCAATTTGGAACACCTGTAGCGAGAGGTATAACCCTTTAGCTATTGTTATTTGCTAAGATAGTATGTTAAGAGGAGATAATTATCGAATTTGTTAGCTCCTAGCTAATTAAGAACTAGATGAAACTTAAATTCAAATGATTTTATAAGAAATTTTGTACGAGTTTCATGTGACCCTTCTGCTGTAATTAGGTTAGATATTATTTTGAAATTACTCTATACATACTAAGGTTAAATATAGTTGATCAATGGTCCCTTAAAACTGAAAAGACTTTTGAAACCTACACTGAATGAATTTGATTATGTTGGATAATACGAGAATTTGGAAAGAAGTATGTTTCACCTATATAATTAAAATTAGAGCCACAAATAACATGTATATTGTAATTGATATTATACAAATGGTATTAAACTTGGATATGCATTGTCATATGCTTATAGGTCAACATCTCGGTAAAAGTGCAGACGAGACCAATTAAGTAAAATCATCGAGATATGGGCGACAATTAGTGAGTATATCCTTATAACTTGGCATTTAACTTTATATGAGTATGTGATTTGTATTATATGAGTACCTTGAATTGGTGAATGGTGAATGAATTGTGATGAATGCAATATGACGTACAAGAACTAAATTGAGTTCTGCAATGTACATGTTGAGATGTGATGTTATACGTTCTATATGATGTTATTTACCTTATTATTTCGATGTTATGCATATGATTATGACATGTGCATTCATAAGAGATTAAGAACTTTGTTATGGCCACTAATGACCTTGAACCATGTGTTATTGCATTCTGAGTACGGTCAGAATTACAGAATCAAAGAATATCGATCTCGAGTTAATTGAGACTCAAAAGGGGATCTACAGAGTGCCATGGCCATATCATGGTCACGGATTGTTCTTGGTATTAGTTGGTCCATAACAGAATAACAATACGGACATACATGTGCATCATTTCATTGTATATGAATCATGTGAACTGATGTAAAGATTATGATAAATCATGTTAGTATATCACGTGCTTATGTGGATATGAATTATATGCTTATGTGATTTTAAATACTACGTTATTTGAGTATGCTCATTGAGTTTGCAACTCACCCAAATGCAAATGTTGTTTTTCAGTTGTTGTAAATAAAAGTTGACTCTACAAGGTGTTTCTACATAGTTTGGAAGTATGGATCCAATGTCGGTTGGCTGACTCTAGTCATTCTCTCTCAACTATCATTTGCATATGCTGTATAGGTTTTTGGTTGGGTTGTGAGGGGTACAACCTTGGTAATTTTTGTGGCATTATCTATATGCCTTATAAATTATATTATGATGTTATGAGATTGAAATTTCTGCTGCCATTAAATATTATCATATATGCCTCATGTATATGTGTTATATGTGTAATGGGTGTCACATTGTGTAAGGGGTGTCACAGCCTCTGCTTTCTCCTTGTTTAATGCATACACTTGAACTTGGGGCGGCTTGCCATTTGTAGCCCAACTGTACGAGGCATGAATTACGGCCTCTGTTGTACCGTGATCTCAGAAATGTTTCCTCTATTCTGTTGCCCTACAGTCTGAGGACAATTCCTCACGATGTGGCCTATCATACCACGCCCAAAGTAAAATCGGACAAACTTTATTCGGACAATCTCTTCTACAATGTGGCACACCACAATTATAACATTTGAGTCTCCCACTACTGCTCACTTGAGACTGTCCTTCACTGAATTTATCACCACCTTTACAGTTAGGAAACTTTTTGTTGCTGAACCTTGACGATGATGCACCTCCTCGTGGTTTAAATTGCCGTCCTCTGGGTTTCTTACTGTTTGGAGTAGGTTTCTGGAATTGACCAACCTCTCTGTAAGCACCAATTCAAATTTCTGCTAACTCTGCTCGGGTGGGTCATTGCATCTTCAAATGACATAGGATTATTAGAAAGAACCCTACCAAATAACTCGGGCATCAGTACTGTCAAGAAATGTCTGATTTTGCATTAGTATTTGCAGCAATATGTGATGCATACCTCAGCAAAGGTGAGTTGCAAAGCATAATAAGCCACTTTCATATTACCCTTTTTCATATTCGTCAACTCATCTTCCTAATCTGTCTCGCTGCAGCAGAGAAATTGTGGCTCAAAAATCGGTTCCGAATACATCCCAATCAATAATTTGTCTCTGAGTTCAACTCCATTACTGTTGCTTTCCATCATATTGACGACTTCTTGGCCAACTGGAATTCAGTCAATCTCAACCAAGCTGATTTTGCACAGAGAGCTCATACAAATATCTGTTCAATGCGCTCCAATCGTTCCTCAGCTAGATCACCAGATTCAGTTCCTTCAAATTGAGACGGTTGAAAGCCTAAAAACTGAGTCAATGTTAATTCCCTTGGTAGCAATACCTTTCCACTTACCCTTGACCTACTGGTGGTGGTGGTAAAGGAGCCTAGCCAATACTAGCATTCACACTCACAGCATCCCCTACTTCTTCATGGGGATTCATCGGTATTCTAGCTGTCATGCTGCAATTAAATGGTTAACAAGGCAATTAAGGCATGTTAGTATAACACATTATACAGCCTCAAATTCATAAAAATGCTCCTAAGTGAACACTCATCTCATTAGTTCATCTATTCTACCATTTGTTCAACCCAGTTATCCCAAACCACTGCTCTGTTACCACTAAATGAGGGACCTGTTGTATAAAATTTCTCAAAGTGTATCTCAGCAAAAAATAACAATGGCTCCAAAATAAGTTTTATGTCGAGGCGAGATTTGTAATCTCCGTCCTTAAGACATTATTGCCCCGCTATGGTGCTAACGGTTTGCTATGGCAATTTGTCTCCCAAGATACAACGACTATGACTTGTGATAGGAGCACTCCAAATCACAAGTCCTCAAACCACAAAGGTTCAAAGCACTCAAATTGATGAACAACAAATGCTCTCAAATTTCACTAAATATATGAATGAATTTTCGAAAATTCTATATTAAATCAAGTGGGTTTATGTTGTTTATATAGTAGACCAAAAATCAAGTCCAAAGGACACCATTTGGAGGCACCATTTGGCCAAAAATCGCACCCAAACATGAATGGACATACTATTTCACAAATCTGAAACATGGCTCGATCGATCGAGATCCCTGATCGATCGATCAAGCTCCTGTAGCAACACACCAGAAAAAATTCTGGTCCGCTCGATCGATCGAGCTACTGTGTTCAATCGATCGAGCAGCAAAAAAATTTTTAAATTCAAACTTTAAAACATGCACGTTTTCCAACAATCCCCCACATGAATTAAATTAATGCATGTATGTAATTGGGTGCTTTGACGAACTATTATGGCATCTGGAGAGATAGCTTGCGGCTTTGAATCTTCCGTAGTAGTATTCAATCGGATTTACTTGACTTAATAGTGAACTTATAGTCTTGAACTATTTAGACATTGGTGTAAACCAAGACAATTGAACCCACACCATAATTATTCTAACCTTTGTATTGGTTTCTTACGGTTGTGTCCGTTTCGGCCATGGACCACGCTTGGTTTCATAAGTGCTTTCCATTCTTTGAAGCGGCCACACTTCGCACTTACGTAGGTGATCTCCTAGAAGAGTATCCGCTATACTCCAACATATTTGTCTTAGGAATCATTAAAGGCCTTTTTTCAATCCTCGTACCCTTTTTGCAGGCTACACCCCTTATCATAGGAATGGGTCGGAGATTAATTCTCCAAGGTGTTTATACAATCTTGTAGTTTGGTTGTCCCTTTTGAACCTAGATCTTGGGATCTCCAGTCACATAGGTTGGGTATCCACCACAAGATTTTGATTATAGGGTTTTATTCACATTCCCCTCGATAAACTATATACTTGATCTCTAGGAAAGCCTTTCGTGAGCGGATCCGCAATATTCTCCTTTGACTTCACGTAGTCAATGGGCATAATGCCATTTGAGATCAACTGTTTAATAGTATTGTGTCTACGACGTATATGTCTAGAATTACCATTATACATGCTACTCTGTGCCCTTCCTATAGCAGATTGGCTATCACAATGTATTTTAATTGCAGCAATAGGTTTTTCCCAACAAGGAATTTCTTCCAAGAAACTTCTAAGCCATTCGGCTTCTTCTCTCGCTTTATCCAAAGCTATGAATTCAGATTCCATAGTGGATCTAGCAATACAAGTTTACTTGGTAGATTTCTACGACACTACAGCCCCTCCAATGGTAAACACATAACCACTTGTCGACTTGGAGTCTTGTGTGTCCGATATCCAATTTGCATCATTGTATCCTTCCAATACAGCAGGATATCTTGTATAGTACAATCCATAGTTCAGGGTGTATCTTAAATATTGAAGTACCCTCGTCAATGCCTTCCAATGGTCATTGTTTGGATTGCTCGTGAATCTACTTAGTTTGCCAACCGCATATGCAATATCAGGACGTGTACAGTTCATGAGATACATGATACTGCCAATTATCCTTGAGTATTCTATTGCATGATAGGGTCTCCTTTGTTTTTAACCAAATGTAGATTCTGATCATATGGTGTTTTTACAGACGACGTATCATTCACGAGAAATTTCTCGAGTATTTTCTCAACATAATGAGACTGTGACAACACTCGTCCTTCAGATATCTAAGAGATTTTAATTCCAAGTATCACATCAGCTTCACCCATATCTTTCATTTCAAAATGTTTTATTAACATTTTCTTTGTCTCGTTGATGATTTCTAAGTGCTTCCCACTATGAGCATATCATCAACGTACAAGCATACTATTACATATGCTTTAGGCATGTTTTTCATATTACACATTTGTCGCACTCATTAATTTTGAAACCATTTGACACATAGTTTTGTCAAATTTTTCATGCCATTGTTTTGGTGATTGCTTAAGCCCATACAATGACCTAACGAGTCTAGACACCTTTTTCTCTTGTCCGGGAACAATAAACCCCTCGGGTTGTTTCTTATAAATTTTCTCCTCAAGTTCCCCATTGAGGAATGCCGTTTTTACATCCATTTGATGTATCTCTAAATTGTTTAGAGTGCGATAGCATTGATCACTCTAATGGACGTAATTCTCATGACTGGTGAATATGTATCAAAGTAATCAAGGCCTTCTTTTTGTCTATATCCCTTTGCCACGAGTCCCGCCTTGTACTTATCAATTCAACCATCGGACTTGTATTTCTTTTTAAGAATCCATTTGCATTCTAATGGTTTACTCACAGTTGGAAGGTCTACCAATTCCCACGTGTGGTTTTTCATTATGGATTCTATCTCGCCATTAATAGCCTCTTTCCACATATGAGCATTAGGGCCAGATAAGGCGTCACTAACCGATCTTGGTTCATTGTCCAACATATAAGTCATGAAGTCAGAACCATAAGTTTTAGCCACTTTGGTTCTCTTGCTACGTCGTGGTTCTACTTCCTCAATAGAGTTATGGTTAGCGTCTTCATACACCCTTTTCTTAGGGCTCATTTCCTTGTTAGTTTTGTAAGGAAATACTTCTTCAAAAAATACCACATTTCTTGATTCCATGATTGTACCTTCATGCACATCACTTGTTTCAGATTTATGTACTAAAAATCGATATGCACTACTATTGTTAGCATAACCAATAAATACACAATCTATTGTTTTAGGCCCGATTTTCACTTGCTTTGGTTTTGGTACCCACACTTTCAAGTATTTGTAGGAAGGCTTGTGACCTTTCCATAACTCATAAGAAGTTTCATCCTTACTTTTGTGTGGTATTTTGTTTAGAATGTAGTTGGCCGACAGGATTGCTTCCCCCACAAGTTTTGTGGTAATCCAGAACTTATCAACATAGCATTCATCATCTCTTTTAGAGTACGATTTTTACGTTCGGCAATACCATTTGATTGTGGTGAATAGGGGGCAGTGATTTGGTGAATAATGACATATTCAGTGTAAAATTCTTCAAGTGCTCCATATTCTCCTCCTCTATCGCTTCGAACATTCTTTATCTTTTGGCTAAGTTGATTTTCAACTTCATTCTTGTATTGTTTAAATACTCCCAAGGCCTCGTCTTTGCTTCTTAGCAAATAGACGTAACAATATCTCGTACGATCATCAATGAAAGTAATGAAATACTTTTTCCCACCTCTAGTTTCCACAAACTTTAGATCACATAAATCCGTATGAATTAATTCAAGAGGTGTCGTGGTTCTTTCAATTGAATAGAATGGCTGTTTCGTTAACTTGGCCTGGACACAAGTCTCACAATTATGTTTCAAGTTAACATTCATTTGAGGCAATAAGTTTAACTTCACTAATTTGTTAAGTGAACCATAATTTACGTGACCTAAACGATCATGCCATAAATTACAAGACTCAATCAAATAAGTAGAATCATTCACTTTATTGCTTTCAAATTGACGTTTAACCGTCATTACATTTATTTTGAATAGGCTTTTATCCATATAGTCTTTTCCTACAAAAACTCCATTTTTGGAGAGTACAATTTTTTCAGATTCTAAAACTAGTCTAAAACCCGCCTTGACTAGAGTCGATCCGGATATCAGGTTCTTTCGGATGTCGGGAACATGTAGGACATCAATAAAAGTCAATTCCTTTCCCGAAGTCATCTTTAGAACCACCTTCCCTAGTCCAACTACCGGAGATGTTGTGGAGTTTCCCATGTAGAGTTGGCGCCCACTTATTGGAGTGTATGTGGAGAACATGGCCTTGTCCGAACACACATGTCGGGTTGCACCGGAATCGACGAACCATTCCATAGGATTGTCCACCAAATTCGCTTCAAAGATCACAGCGGTTAACATTAGATCATTCAAGTCTTCCGAGATCCGATCATGTTCGGTCACGTTGACTTGATCTTTTGCTTTTCCACGAGTGTCTTTGTTACTACTATCCTTTGCCATGTGATTGGGCTTTCCACACTTATAGCATTTTCCTTTGAACTTTTTCGCCTTGCCATTGTTGGAGGCCGTACCGTCAAACTTACGCTTTGATCCGGTTCTTTGTTCAACTAGGTTAGCCCGTGGTTCCATTTGAAACCTACCCGCATTCCTCTCGAAAACTTTGTTGTCCTCCTCGATTCGTAGTCGAACCACAAGATCTTCAAGACTCATCTCCTTTCGTTTGTGTTTTAGATAGTTCTTGAAGTCCTTCCACATAGGAGACAATTTCTCAATCATAGCGGCGACTTGGAATGAATCACTTAGACTCATTCCCTCCGCATGAATGTCATGCAAGATCACTTGTAGATCTTGCACTTGCGCCATCACAGGCTTGGTATCAACCATCTTGAAATCCAGGAACTGTCCAACTATGAATTTCTTCTTGCCGGCATCGTCGGATTTGTACTTCTTTTCCAGCGATGCCCAAAGTTCCTTTGCTATTTTCACAAGACAATAAACGTTATACAATTTATTGTCTAACCCGTTTAGGATGTAGTTCTTGCATTGGAAGTCGCTTTGATTCCATGCATCAAGAGCCGCCCTCTTTTGGGTGTCAGTCTCTCCTTCTTCAACCATAGGAGGCTCCTCGGTTAAGAATCTTGCCAAACTTAGTGTGGTCAAGTAAAATAGCATCTTTTGTTACCACCGCTTGAAGTCGTTCCCATTGAACTTTTCAGGCCTTTCACCATGGTGAATAGGAGTCGTTGTTGCACTCGAAGAAGCCATTGAATTGCACGATATTGTCTTAAGATTGTTGTATAAAATTTCTCAAAGTGTATCTCAGGAAAAAATAACAATGGCTCCAAAATAAGTTTTATGTCGAGGCGAGATTTGTAATCTCCGTCCTTAAGACAATATTGCCCCGTTATGGTGCTAACGGTTTGCTATGGCAATTTGTCTCCCAAGATATAACGACTATGACTTGTGATATGAGCACTCCAAATCACAAGTCCTCAAACCACAAAGGTCTAAAGCACTCAATTTGATGAACAACAAATGCTCTCAAATTCACTAAATATGAATGAATTTTCAAAAATTCTATGTTAAATCAAGTGGGTTTATGTTGTTTATATAGTAGACCAAAAACCAAGTCCAAATGACACCATTTGGAGGCACCATTTGGCCAAAAATCGCACCCCAAACATGAATGGACATACTATTTCACAAATTTGAAACAGGGCTCGATCGATCGAAATCCCGGCTCGATCGATCGAAATCCCCGCTCGATCAATCGAGCTCCTGTAGCAACACACCAGAAAAAATTTTGGTCCGCTCGATCGATCGAGCTACTGTGCTCGATCGATCGAGCAGCAAAAAATTTGTTTAATTCAAACTTTAAAACATGCACGTTTTCCAACAGGACCTCGTCATCTTAATCCTCAAAAGACTTAGATAATTACGAAGTTAATATTTCTCGGTTAACAGGATAAAGATAAGTTTGATAATGATCAAAATTTTCCGCATCTACTTATTACGTTATTCCCACTAAATAATGTACATAACATAATTCACATCATTTAGGCATCAAAATCTTCTAGTATACGTTAAAGTTGATCAGTCTATCTCTTAGCAGCGAAAAGTAGACTCACAATCTCGGCCTCCCATGCCTAAGAGTTCCTACAGAACAACCACACGTCATGAGTATATAGATGATAACTATAACCAAGCATCAATAAAAATGCATAAATATTGTATTGAAAAATACTTCCTGTATTTCATGCAATGAAATACTACACATTGGTTGTTCCTATACATACATGAAATCAGAATATACTAATATGTCATGACATATCTCATTCATCATCCTGCTATAACTGGACATATATGATATTGCATTCCCGTTCAATATGTCAGTGGCTCAGCCTTCACATCTTCATATTAGCAGAACATATCATATTTTCCGTCCACTCGTTATAACAGTCTTATCACATGCCTCAATAGCATCCAATCATCAATGATATGCATGCAATCACCAGATACGTATATCATATAAATCATCAATACTCGTACGTCCACACGTACCAGTTGTCCTTTTCAAAATATAGAAGATCAAAAGTTACTGATTAACCTCCTCTCTGACATGTCCACCTGGATGGTGCTACATGAAATTCAATAATTCAATGTTATAATAAGCTTCATCATAAAATTCCAAGAACTTATAATTTTTCAACTTAATGACCCTCGTGATCGATTGGCCGCCAACACGCGATCGTCGCGTCATGCCATAAAATTGAATGAACTTTATGCCTAGTTCGCGATCGGTCGCTACTCCTCACGCGATCAATCGGTTGCGATCAAGCGGTCGATCGCTCAAGCCTCAAACAACCATACTTTTTCTCTTGCCTCACACAATCGATCGGCCACTGGCTCGCGATCGATCGCGAAGCGACAGACATTTCAGAACATGACGATTTTCATATATATCTTCAAGGTTTCATCCTCACAACTCATATCACAACATCAAAACATCATAAAACCAATACTAGATCATGATATGAACATCTTTTCATAACAACAACACATATTTCATTGAATTTCACGTCAATCAATTCTTCACAAATATTAAACCAACTCAATCAAGTTTTTAAACCAAACTATCAACAAAAGTGTATAATTCATGATATCCTTACCAAAACAAGCAAGAATTCCAAGTCCTAAACAATCATATCTCAACACCAAGCTTTTCCAAGAGTTTGGATAAAACACAAGAAAGGTTTAGAGTTTGTAGAGATTACTAGACGTGTTATGGTGAATTGTGAGTTTTGAATCTGATTTCTTCAATATATATTTAATGCTAAATCATGTAAAAACATAAACTCATGTATTCTATCATACTCGGTTCAACCCGAACCCGAGTCCATAAAATACGATAATTAAGTCACAATTACAAAATCAACCAAATCATATACATGGATTATTTTTAGGCATCACATTTTCGATTCAACGAATATAATTTAATTACATGAAGAATAATTGTATGTATATCGCTAATATGTATCATATTTTGTGAATTAATTTAAATGAATCAACTTCTGAAGAAGGTATTCCATGAGCTTGAGAATATGATTAATGATCTTCGTTACCACAATAAAATGGATGTCAATCATCTTTGGATTATCCGAGAGAAAATGATAAATTTTCAGAGATCTAAGTCTTAGGATAAATTGTAGTTAGTGTCATGAAAATCCTAATGATGATGAAGATGGGGATGATTCTGTACCTTTGGAACCATCACATGAAATCAAGCAAGCACTCATAGCGGCAATAACTCATCACAATTTTTTTATTGTAGTTCAATAACATGATAGCGGAGCTTCTGAAGTAACAAGAAAAGCTATAGAAAAATTCCACCTAAATTTAAATTTCAAGAAAAAAAAACAACATATTCATATTAATTTATTAAAATTACTAAATTTTTTAACTTGCCCTAGTGGGGACCGGGAAAAAATATTATTTTGGATAAGTTTATCGAGTATTAATTTATGAAAGTTTTAAAGCGTTTAGTGTAATTCAGAAAAAATTCTCATGGAGCTAAAAAAAAATTAATTGTTAGCAGAAAAAGAATATTTTAGACAAACATCAACTTTTTAAAATGGGGAATAAATGAGCCTTGGGCATAGCTCAATTGTTTGTAAAGGCTCACCCCTTATAATAGACTAGGGTTCCATTCCCCCACCCCATTTAGTTAGGATTTGTCAAAAAAAAAAGGGAATAAATAAAGGAGAACGGCGAAGGCTTAGGTTGGTCCAATTCAATTGACCGTCACTAACACGATTATATTGTATTACAATATAGTATAATAACTTTTGGAAGAGCAACAATCTATTGATCCTATAATTAGCTTCAGAATCAAGGTTATGTACTCGATTCGCATTGATTACAATGGGTGTAATTATTGTGTGGGGGATTGTTGAGATGTAATAATTGTCCTTACTAGAAGATCAATCGAATCATGACACTTGAATTGTTGTATAATTTAAAAAGATTACCACCAACTATAATTTTAGGCAGAGCGACATACCCTTAATCCTAATTGTGTTGTTTTTGTTTCAAATATTGATTCGTTTCTAATTTCTCATTTATTTAAAACAAAGTACATATAAAACAAATTTGAAACACTTCAGCCAAATTTTTCTCGTCGCCAATTTGTACTAATTCAATGACTTTTTTCAAAAATTTATTGGTCATCTCCTTGATTTTTTTCATCGATATTGATTATTTTCAATAAATTTAATGCAATAATTAAGGGAAAATACCCGCACTTTAATTTATAAATTATGCATTTTGTGTAAATTGCTTTAATTTTTCTTTTTATTTCTTCTTTCCTTCTGTGTGATATTTTTGGTCATAAGTCAAACCACAAGTTGCATGAAAACAACCTTTGATTTCAGCGTGAAATATTGAATACAAATACCGACTTGACGTAGATGCTTGCATGTTGATGAATATTTGAATAAAATAAAATAAATAAGAAAACGAGAAAAGAATATATATATTCCACCTCCAATACTAAACCCTTTTGATTTCCAAATAGGTAATTTATCAAATATAATTTGAAAATATGCAGTTTACCACATGTGGTTTGTAGATGCAAAACAACTTATGATTTGTGTGACACGTGTCTTTTTATGCGTCTAAGCTTTGAAATTAAATGTTAAAATGAGAACTGTACTCTTAAGGGGATAAAACGCAAATAAAGAATTAACACATGAGTAGAGGTGGACCCAGAAAAAAAAATTGGGGGTGAATTTTTTTTTTTTAATACTCAAGGGTTAAAAAAAATTGGGGATGCAAAAAAAAAATTTTTTTGAAAAAATAAGCATAATTTTTAAAAAAAAAATTCATTAGTTTTCTGCCCCTAGGTCCGCCCCTGCACATTAGGTAAAATGTACCTAAAGAATAACAAAAGGGTGTAAAATGTACCTAAAGAAATAATGTAGTGGATAATCTGTACATAAAGAATAACATAGGGGCAATCTTCAATTAAATTAGAAAACAAAATTGAAAGAGTTTTATTATGTGTCAATTAACCACCTATGTGGTTCCGGCTAGATGTAATTTACCACATTTGGTTTCGGTAAGGTACAATTTTCCTCCATATGGTTTGAAAAAAGGCAGTACACCCATGTAGTTTGTAAGTAGGTGCAAAACACTCATCCTAAGCGGATATATTTTAGTCACGAGCCAAGAAAACTGAAAATTACAGAGCGGGGCAATGTGCTATATTTTGTAGACTATATGATAAAGGCATATTTGCAAAATCACGTGAGGTAAATTGTCTATTAACGATACTACAGATACTGATTTTTACTTTTATTACTTTCCGCTCTAGTATAAATCGAGTCGAATTAGATGTCAAAACTCGATATGTTTTAAATAAAAAAATTAGTTCGTATATAATTTGTCATTTAAGATTAAATTCTTATCCCTCGATTTTTCATTTTAAATTTGAATATGACACATAATGTATATTTTATAGCTCAATATAAGTCGCCAGCTCTTTTGGTAAAGATAAAAATAAAAGTTGCCTCTATTCCAAATTTCCAATACAAATATATATTAAATATTTATACTATCTTCCAAACTACAATTAATACTAGAATGTATTCATTTATTTATAAATTGTCATATAATTATTTGTGTGAAGAGCCTTAGCCCATTAATTGGATGTTGTCTTGCATGTATGAATTCCAAAGACAGAGAATAATGTAGAAAATATAATATAATTAATTAGACATGAGAAAAGTGGCCCCTAAGAATCCATTAAATCCCATTTTCCCTAAAGTTCACGTTAGAATATGTATTTAAGCCACTCGATGCATCATTTTTGTCAAAGGTCCTAAGTCTAGCACCGCTTTGGGTTGGGACAATACATGCACTAAAAATAAATAGATACTAGCTAGGCTACTTTAAGATATAGCAAATTAGACTTGCAAGTTGTTATTTATACTTAAATTTGTTTTTATAGATGACAAACCTTTTATAATGGCTTATTGTATTTGAACAAAAAAATATTGGTTTTTTGGCGAAATAGGCAATGGACGAAACTCGTGGCTTTGTATGAATGTTCTTTTGGCAAATCCATCGTTTCAGCCTCTGGAATCGAGTATTTTTTTGTTGTAGTAATTTTTGTTTTGGTAATAAATAGATTTGGATTTGGATTTGGAATTTAATTATGTTCACTTATTTCTTGGGTTTAATGGACTCCTTTTTATCCTATCAATAAGAACTTTTCATTTTTTCAATTGTATTATCATGCTATATATCTACCCCGCATAATTTCCCCATCCTCCTTCCTAAGGAAGCTAAAGTGTTTTACCCACCTATGACGTACTTGCTATTATTCTTATTGAAAACAACAATATATGCACTATAACACTATTGATATTTTAGGCAAGTTTTGTACGTAAAAATATATCCGGATGTATCTTTGGGTATATCAGTAAGACAAAGTAACAAGATGACTCATTGAACATTTGTCGATGCAAGATTTTGAATCTATATCCTTAAAACGATATTGTCCCGCTATGATGCTAATTGTTTCAATGACAATTCATGTCCCAAAATACAACGACTATGATTCGTGATAGAAGCACTTTAAGACATGAATCTTTGAACCACAAATGTTTAAAGCACTCAAACTCTGAACAAGGAAGATGATAAACAAGATACATATTTTGATTTAATCTTTTGATTAATCTCCGGAAAAAGAGTGTTTAATTCGAAATGGAGATGCTATATTTTATACTAAACCAAGAGATATCACCAAAAGACATCAACTGGAAGCACCGATTCACAAAAAAATGCACCTGCACGCGAAGGGACACACAGTTCCTTCAAGTTTGCAAGGGCGCGATCATGCCCTTTTTTCAACATTCTAAATGGCGCTATCGATCGCGTCTGGCTATAGCATTTTCCAAACTTTTGATGCTTGATTTTTACTTCACCAAGTATTTTTCCAACAATCCCCACATGAATTAAATTATTGCATGAATACAAATGAGTGCATTTAGCAAATTGTTATAGCCTCTGAAGAGGTAGTTTGCGGCCTTAAACCTTTTGTAGTCATACTCAATCAGATTTACTTGACTTAATAGTGAACTTATAGTCTTGAACTATTTAGTCGTTAGTGTAAATCAAGATAATTGAACTCACACCATAGCAATTCTAACATTCGTATTGGTTTCTTACGGTTGTGTCTATTTCGGCATTGGACCACACTGATTTCGTAAGTACTTTCCATCTTTGAAGCGGCCACACTTCGCACTCACATATGTTATCTCCTAAAATAGTATCTCTCTATACTCTAACGTATACATGTATATGTCTTAGGAATCATTAAAGTTCTTTGCCTATCCTCGTACCACTTTTACGGGTTACACCTCTTAGCATAGGAATGAGTTGGAGATTAGTCTCCAAGGTGGTTCTTCAATCTTTGGTTATCCTTTTTGGACCTAGATCTTGGGATCTCCACTCAACTAGGTTGGGTATCTGCTGCAAGATTTAATTTTGGGGTTTTAATCTCATTCCCCTCGATAGGCAATTTACATAATCTCTCGGTTAACCTTTCATAAGTGGACTCACGGTTTTCTTACATAACCAATTAAAATTAGGGAAATTTACATTTAAGTACTCTTACCAAACAAGTTTTTGACATAAATCTCCATTTTTAAAAAGTGTACAAATAAATGCAGGGAGGAAAAATATCTTTTCACATAAGTCCATTTTCCAAACTTTGTTTCAAAAAAGGTCTTTTTTCATTCCCTAAATACCCTTACTTTATGCAATCGCTCTCCTACTTTTTGCATTCTCTCTCTTCCTTTTTTAAATTTTATATACTCTTTTTTAAACCTACGTTTTGTTTCTCTCACCTACTTTTTGCATTCTCTCTCCTCTATTTGCCATTAATTTTTTTTTTAAAAATGATATTTACGATTGCCATTAAAATTTAAAAAATAACCGGCGCATGTAAATTATAACTGGTACAAAATTATAATTAAAATTTAAAAAATAACATGCGTATGTAAATTATAACTGGTACAAAATTATAATTAAAATTTAAAAAAATAACCTACGCATGTAAATTATAACTGTACAAAATTATAATGGTACATGTAAATTATAATTGATGCATGTAATTTTATATGTTGGATCGGAATCATAACTGATGCATATAAATTATAACTGGTGCATGTAATTATAACTGATACATGCAAATCAGGTGCATGTAATTATAACTGGTGCATATAATTATAACTTATACATGCAAATTATAACTGGTGCATGCAAATTATAACTGGAGCTTGCAAATTATAACTGGTGCATGCAATTATAACTGGTGCATGAAAATTATAGCTCGTGCATGTAATTATATCTGGTGCAAGCAAATTATAACTGGTGCATGTAATTATAACTGGTGCGTGTAAATTATAACCGGTGCATGTAATTATAACTGGTGCATATAATTATAACTGATACATGCAACTTATAACTGGTACATGTAATTATAACTGGTAAATGCAAATTATAATGGGTGCATGTAATTACTGGTGCATGTAAATTATAACTGATGCATGAAAATTATAATTGGTGCATGTAATTATAACTGGTGCATGCAAATTATAATTGGTGCATGTAATTAAACTGGTGCATGTAAATTATAATAGGTGCATGCAAATTATAACTGCTGCATGCAAATTATAACTCGTGCATGTAGTTATAACTGGTGCATGTAAATTATGACTGGTGCATGAAAATTATAACTGGTGCATGTAATTATAACTGGTGCTTGCAAATTATAACTGGTGCATGTCATTATAACTGATGCGTGTAATTATAACTGGTGCGTGTAAATTATAACTGGTGCATGTAATTATAACTGGTGCATGTAAATTATAATGGTGCATGCAAATTATAACTGGTGCATGTAATTATAACTGGTGCATGTAAATTATAACTGATGCATGTAATTATAACTGGTGCATGTAAATTATAACTGGTGCATGCTAATTATAACGGGTGCATGTATTATAACTGGTGCATGTAAATTATAACTGATGCATGTAATTATAACGGGTGCATGTAATTATAACTGATGCATGTAATTATTACTGGTGCATGAAAATTATAACTGTTGAATGTAATTATAACTGGTGCATGTAAATTATAACTGGTGCATGTAAATTATAACTGGTGCATGAGAATTTTAACTGGTGCATGTAAATTATAACTGGTGCATGTAAATTGTAACTGGTGCATGTAATTATAACTGGTGCATTTAAATTATAACTGATGCATGTAATTATAACTGGTGCATGTAAATTATAATTCATGCATTTAAATTATAACTGGTGCATGTAAATTATAACTGGTGCATGTAAATTATAACTGGTGCATGTAAAATATAACTGGTGCATGTAATTATAACTGTTCCATGTAAATTATTATTTGCGCATGTAATTATAACTGGTTCATGTAAATTATAACTGGTGCATGTAATTATAATTGGTGCATGTAATTATAACTGGTGCATGTAAATTATAACTGGTGCATGTAAATTATAACTGATGCATGTAATTATAACTGATGCATTTAAATTATAACTGGTGCATGCAAATTATAAGTGGTGCATGTAAGTATAACTTGTGCATGTAAATTATAACTGATGCATGTAATTATAAGTGGTGAATGTAATTATAACTGGTGCATGCAAATTATAACTGGTGCATGTAATTATTACTCGTGCATGAAAATTATAACTTGTGCATGTAATTATAACTGGTGCATGTAAATTATAACTGGTGCATGTAAATTATAACTGGTTCATGTTATTATAACTTGTGCATTTAATTATAACTGGTGCATGTAAATTATAACTGGTGCATGTAAATTATAACTGGTGCATGTAATTATAACTGGTGCATGTAAATTATAACTGGTGCATGAGAATTATAGCTGATGCATGTAATTATAACTAGTGTATGTAAATAGTAACTGATGCATGAAATTATAACAGGTGCATGTAAATTATAACTGGTGAATGTAATTATAACTAGTGCATGTAAATTATAACTGGTGCATGCAAGTATAACTGGTGCATCTAAATTATAACGGGTGCATGCAATTATAATATAACTAGTGCATGTAAATTATAACTGGTGCATGTAATTATAACTGGTGCATGTAAATTATAACTGTTGCATGTAAATTATAACTGGTGCATGTAAATTATAACTGGGGCATTTAATCATAACTGGTGATAAATTATAACTGGTGCATTTAATTATAACAGGTGCAAATAAATTATAACTGGTGCATGAGAATTATAACTGGTGCATGTAAATTGTAACTGGTGCATGTAATTATAACTGGTGCATGTAAATTATAACTGGTGCATGTAATTATAACTGGTGCATCTAATTATAAATGGTGCATGCAAATTGTAACTAGTGCATGTAATTATAACTGGTGCATGTAAATTATAAGTGGTGCATGTAATTATAACGGATGCATCTAATTATAACTGGTGCATGTAAATTGTAACTGGTGCATGTAATTATAACTGGTGATGTAAATTATAACTGATGCTTGTAATTATAACTGGTGCATGTAAATTATAACTGGTGCATGTAATTATAACTGATGCATATAAATTATAACTGGTGCATGTAAATTATAACTGGTGAATGTAATTATAACTGGTGCATGCAAATTTTAACTAGTGCATGAAATTATAATCGGTGCATGTAAATTATAACTTGTGCATGCAAATTATAACTGGTGCATGTAATTATAACTGATGCATGCAAATTATAAGGGGTGCATGTAATTATTACTGGTGCACGCAAATTATATTGGGTGCATGTAATTATAACTGATGCACGTAAATTATAACTGGTGCATGAGAATTATAATTGGTGCATGTAATTATAACTGGTGCATGTAATTATAACTGGTGCATGTAAATTATAACTGATGCATGCAATTATAACTGGTGTATGTAAATTATAATTCATGCATTTAAATTATAACTGGTGCATGTAAATTATAACTGATGCATGTAATTATAACTGGTGCATGTAAATTATAACTGGTTCATGTAAATTATAACTGGTGCATGTAAATTATAACTGGTGCATGTAATTATAACTGGTCCATGTAAATTATTACCGGCGCTTGTAATTATAAGTGGTGCATGTAAATTATAACTGGTGCATGTAATTATAACTGGTGCATGTAATTATAACTGGTGCATGTAAAATTTAACTGGTGCATGTAATTATAACTGGTGCATGCAAATTATAACTGGTGCATGTAATTATAACTGGTGCATGTAAATTATAACTGGTGCATGGAATTATAACTAATGCATGTAAATTATAACTGTTGCATGTAATTATAACTGGTGCATGTAAATTATAATTGGTGCATGTAATTATAATCGGTGCATGTAAATTATAACTAGTGCATGCAAATTATAATTGGTGCATGTAATTATAACTGGTGTAAAGGAAGATAGATAATTCAAAAAGGAGAGAGAATGCAAAAAATAAGAGAGAGAAAATTATAACTGGGGCAATCATAACTGGTGATAAATTATAACTGGTGCATTTAATTATAACAGGTGCAAGTAAATTATAACTGGTGCATGAGAATTATAACTGGTGCATGTAAATTGTAACTGGTGCATGTAATTATAACTGGTGCATGTAAATTATAACTGGTGCATGTAATTATAACTGGTGCATCTAATTATAACTGGTGCATGCAAATTGTAACTTGTGCATGTAATTATAATTGGTGCATGTAAATTATAAGTGGTGAATGTAATTATAACTGGTGCATCTAATTATAATTTGTGCATGTAAATTGTAACTGGTGCATGTAATTGTAACTGGTGCATGTAAATTATAACTGATGCTTGTAATTATAACTGTTGCATGTAAATTATAACTGGTGCATGTAATTATAACTGGTGCATATAATATAACTGGTGCATGTAAATTATAACTGGTGCATGTAATTATAACTGGTGCATGCAAATTTTAACTGGTGCATGAAATTATAATCGGTGCATGTAAATTATAACTGGTCCATGCAAATTATAACTGGTGCATGTAATTATAACTGGTGCATGCAAATTATAAGTGGCCCATGTAATTATTACTGGTGCATGCAAATTATAATGGGTGCATGTAATTATAACTGGTGCATGTAAATTATAACTGGTGCATGAGAATTATAACTGGTGCATGTAATTATAACTGGTGCATGTAATTATAATTGGTGCATGTAAATTATAACTGATGCATGTAATTATAACTGGTGTATGTAAATTATAATTCATGCATTTAAATTATAACTGGTGCATGTAAATTATAACTGGTGCATGTAATTATAACTGGTGCATGTAAATTATAACTGGTTCATGTAAATTATAACTGGTGCATGTAAATTATAACTGGTGCATGAAATTATAACTGGTCCATGTAAATTATTACCGGCGCTTGTAATTATAAGTGGTGCATGTAAATTATAACTGATGCATGTAAATATAACTGGTGCATGTAATTATAACTGGTGCATGTAAATTTTAACTGGTGCATGCAAATTATAACTGGTGCATGCAAATTATAACTGGTGCATGTAATTATAACTGGTGCATGTAAATTATAACTGGTGCATGTAAATTTTAACTGGTGCATGCAAATTATAACTGGTGCATGCAAATTATAACTGGTGCATGTAATTATAACTGGTGCATGTAAATTATAACTGGTGCATGGAATTATAACTGATGCATGTAAATTATAACTGGTGCATGTAATTATAACCGATGCATGTAAATTATAACTGGTGCATGTAATTATAACCGGTGCATGTAAATTATAACTGGTGCATGTAAATTATAATTGGTGCACGCAATTATAACTGGTGTAAAGGAAGAGAGATAATTAAAAAAGGAGAGAGAATGCAAAAAATAAGAGAGAGAATCTGAAAAGGAAGAGAGAAAATCCGAAAAGGATGAGAGAGAATCCAAAAAGGATGAGAGAGAATCCGAAAAGGATGAGAGAGAATGACAAAAGTATGAGAGATAAATTAAAAAGGGAGATAGAGAATGTAAAAAGTAAGGGTACATTTGTCTTTTTGGTCCAAAGTGGACCTAAGTGATTTAATGTATTTTTTTTTACTAGGATCAACAATTTTTCACCATATTGTACCGGCCTGATTTTTTCCCTTAAAATTATGTTACTAGAGAACACCTTGTCATATGGTATCATGTCTTCAATGTATGAGACTTACCATTCTTATTTTGTGCATTTCACAATATTTCAATTGCAAGCACATTGTTTTCCCAATAGGAAATTTTCACTTTAACAAAAACTTTGAAGCCACCCGATTTCTTCTCACTATCCAAAGCTATGAACTCTGATTTCAAGTGGATTGAGCTATACACATTTTGTTTAAAGGAGTTCCCTCGTTTCTTTTTTCATGACACAACAGCATTACAATGTTTAACACCGCCTTTTTGTGTTAGAAATCCAGTTGAATCATTGTATCTTTCTAATATATCATGGTATCTCGAGTTTTGAATTCTAAGCATTGTAGCCTTAAAAATCCAAGTTCAAGATTTTGCTTCTTCTAAATTTGGATTTAAGTGTTATTTCCTACAAATTTGAAACTATAAGAATTCTCGGTTTTAATTCACAATTCAAATTTTAAGCGCAATTATTTTAAGAAATCCAAGTTCAATATTTTATTCTTACAAACTTGAATTTTAAGGGCAAAGCTTAAAAATATTTGAAACTAGGACTAAACATGAGAATTCTTCTTGGAATCTTCAATTCCAAGTTTGACATTGATGCACCATCATTCGTTATGTCAAAATATTTCATCAATCTTGTCTTCGTTGTTTTGATCATCTCTATATTGCTTCACACCATAAACATATGATCAACATACAAGCATACTTACATATGTTTCATGTGTGTCATTTTTGTCACACTTGTTAACTTTTTCACAACATAGTTTTGTCAATTATCTCATTAGTTTTGGTGCTTGTTATGAATTACTTTAGTCAGTTACCCCCACACTTTTGAATCACAAAAGGTTTAAATACACTTAAACTTTGAACAAATTTCAATTGCGTCCCCCATTGCATGCCATATGCAAGATGCTCAACCAGAGCCAAAAATTACTTGTCGACACTCATGTTGGTACTCCCAACAGAATTGAGCTGTCCCAGTACAAGTCCCTTAAACATTTGACGTATAAACGTCCCCGTGAGGTATTTGCCTCAATCATCATGCCACATAGAGACTACAAGAATCTACCATAAACCCTCATCGTATCACCATACGATTCACCAAACTCGGATCCAACGAGCAGTATAATGGCTATCACAAGCACACTATAGCACTGCAATAATACCTGGCTAGCAAGTCATTGTCTCCTTAGTTTATACCAAACCTATCAACGTATCATACGTTCCATCGCGGTACTCCATACCGTACCATCAATTAGAGTATTGGGTTATCATCCAATATTTCTCCAATTCCAATGCACAATGGACATCCCGGTGTCCTTACTCAACCCCAATGCAATCCCATCCATTAGATTTATTTCCACACCCTCACGGTGGGTGTGACCATATCTACCACACGTCACCACGCCAAAAGCGAGTAATTTCCTCAATAACTACTCTTACCATCAATCACTTGGCCTAGTCCTCCCAGCGAGTATACCCAAAGGCACCACTACTCGCAAAATATTTATCTCTAATGCATGATACAGTACACTCACCGGTACAATGCATCCAATAATTCATCGAGCAAACCTGCTCGGCGTAACGGTCTCGTCAACCGGTGACGTAGACACCACCTTGTGCTCATCATCGGCACTCAAACCATATGACTAAATACATACACCCAGGCGTATTATTCATCAAAACGAGGCTACACGTCTACATAGAACATCCACTAAGTCATCGTCATCCCGTGACGGTATATGTCAACAAATGACATCCAAAATAACATCGTCAACTCGTGACGGCACATGTCAACACCTGACATTCACAATCTCATCGTCAAACATGTGACGGTATACGTCGATACACGACATCCATAATAATGCTAATAAAACAGTACTATACCATACCTCATCGCTAACAAGATAGCGGCATACCTGTATCCATCCCCCAACAGTGGTACGCAAGCAGCACCCATCGCTCGTAGGCAGCGTAATCCAGTGCTATGTACATAGCGGTATAACCCATCGCTATAGAATCAGTGGCATAATCCCTCGTCATAGAGTCAGCGGCATAAAACATCGCTATAGATATCCGGAATTATGAACCATCGCCAATAGAACTAGCGGAATGTACCATCGCTCATGATTCGACGTTGTGAATCCGTTCGGACTGTGTGGTCTTGGTAGTACAAGGTGTACGCCGTGCAAATTTCGAGGATGAAATTTTACTAGTAGGGGATAATGGTGATACCCGGGAATTAATGGTGTGAATCCCGGTGTGGTAATAAACCTTAATGGATTTTAATTGTGGCAATTATGAATTAATTGCGGTATTGGGACTCCCGGGGATTTTAAATCCGGTATTTGGAGTCGTAGAATCCAAGGGATGAGATTGTATTCTCATCGTGGTGATAACCTTGGAATTTGGTTTTTGGAGGGATTTGGGGTCCGGAGTACTTTGTACTGGGGCTGATAATGGAAATAGAGATTGGGAGGTAATTATTGAAAATAGATGATTTTTAATGAGTCATGATGTATATGTGGAGGGATTGGTATTTTGGTGTTGGTCGTATATATACCAAGTAGACTCGATGTTTCGTCATTGGCACGGATTCCTTCCCTCTCTCCCCTCTCTCTCTACGCCTACCCTTCCCCCATTTCTCCTATTTTCTCCCTTGGAGGAGAAATCGTTGGTAGCTGGCTCGGGAGCCGGTTTCTCGAAGATAATCAGGTATTAATCTTCCCCTCGTCCTTGTCTTCGATTTGGTAGTAGTATTATTGATTTTGATTGAGTATTATGTTAGTTTTGGATTTGTGGATTTTTGGGTAAAAATCCTAAAGTTTGTTATTGAAGTTTTTATTAAGTTTTAATTGAGTTTTTGAGGTGTTCAAGGTGTATGGGGTGTTTGTTTTGAGTTTGGGTGTGAAAAACATCATGGAAGCTCGAGTTTTTCGGAAATCGTTGGTCGCGATTGATCGCGGAGGGAGTGCCAATCGATCGCGACGAGCAGCTGAAATTTGGTGAAGATATACAGTACTGGCGATCGACCGCGAGTGGGTTGGCGATCGATCGCGGAGACTCGCGATCGATCGCGATAAGGCGCTGGTTGGCCACTGGTTATGGGCGATCGATCGCGATAAAATCAGCGATCGATCGCCGCTCGAAGGTTGGAGTTTTTTTTCGAAAAGTTTAGAAAATGTCGGGTTTTTCTGGAACGGGTTTAATTAGTCGATTTTGCGGGGCAATGTCTACATTCCAATGAGAATGCTATACTTTTAAAATGGATTGGTTGGAGCCAAAGTTTAATAAAATGGAATTCTCGGTTGAGTTTTTGGCTATCTTTTTAAACTTATAAAATAGTATTTTTTTGGGTATTATGCATGGTTAGCTGGGGGCTTTTCTTTGGTAATCGTCACGGATTAACGATAGGGTTGAAAGTTGTGAACGTGCTTGGGCACGTGGTTGCATGCTTGTGTTTAATTGTGAGTTATTTTTGTGTTAGCACATAACTCATCGGGTCGTGGGACTCAGGCAAGGTTGTACTCGAACTACAGAATTATAAGGTACGTATGACGTACGAGCATAACCCTTTTATATAATTGCAATTGTTGAGTGCATGGTACACTATGTTGCAATAAATGTATACGAAAATGCATGGTACATGGTAATTACTATAAATGGATATATATATTGGAAATTATATGGTGCCGCTTTTGAGCGAGCAATGATTGGTATGTTGTCGCCGTTGAGCGACAACCGGTTATGCTATACTTAACTAATAAGTTGAAATTTTGAGGCATAACCCTTAAGTCTTTTTAAGAACACAAAAACAATCAAAAAAATTTCTAAGAATTTTTACTCGACAGTGAATCCCGTTTTTACGGGAAGTTATCTGTAGATAATATATATCTATATATATATATATATTATTGAGTAAGATATTCTTAAGCTAATTACATTTGGCCTTTTGCAATATTCATTTTTATTTCCTAAGATACTACTTATAATAATAAATTTAATATCTTGGATATTTTTTCTTATAATTATTTGAATATTGTTTTTTAAAAAATTAATGTGCAAATCATTGGATTCTAATATGTTTGAGAGAAAAAAATATAAATGTGTTATATATAAACTATATATAGTTCAGTTGCCAGTATCTATAATGCCCGTAAGTAAATTGAGATTTACTTGGCCTTTTATGGTTAGGCAATCGATCATTATTTTATAAAATACATTTGTACACACACACACACACACACACACACACACATATATATATATATATATATATATATATATATATATATATATATATATATATATATATATTTGCACATTTTTTTAAATTAGACTCGAATTAAATTATTAAAGTTTGGACCTGTGTTCTGTACAAATTCAATATGTTTGAATCATATGCGTCTTTGCAACAATTTCAGAGCAATTTCAATATAAGTGTTGTTGATTTTAATGGATTGACTGGATATTGAGTAGATAATTAATAAGAATTTTTAAAAAAAGTATGAATTAAATTTTTGAAATGTGTTTTTGGATAGAGGAGTTAAGTATTTATGTTTTTTTTTTAAACATTGTTAGAAACCAATAATTGCACTACATTTGCAACTCATGAGAATCAAACATGTGAAATCGACTCTGATACCATTTGTAGGATCAAAGCTTGCCGCTTTACAAAAAGTTATAGCTCATAGTAACGATGCAACTCTAATCTTTAAACCATATAGCAACTCAAACGCCATGCTTCGATCGTTCTCCAACATAAACAGTATTTGATTTGGGTTTTTACTTAAAAGGCCAGAAATTAGAAGCTAGAAAATATGAATTTTAGGATTTTGAATTTGATTTAGCTTTTCTTTCAACATTTTTATAAGACAATCGTTTATTTGTTTTATTTTACAAATCAGAGACATGACTAATAACGAGCCATGAATAATAATGAGCCTTCGGCCTTAGCCAAATGAAAAAAGATTCATTTTCATATCTGGACGACTCGGGTTCGAGTTTGGTAGTGGCACAAAAATATTTACAAAATCCCCCTCTCTCTATAAAAAGAAAAAAGAAAAAAGAAAGACATTAATAAATAATCATTTAATTATATGAGACCACGTTATATTTATTTGCATATAAATTATTTTACATTTTGCTATACAGAAAATGATAAATGATTTTAGGCCGTCGATTGCTTTATTTTTTAGGAGAAGTCATATAGGCCGTCGATAGCTGTATTTTATTTTACGCTACTCTCTCTTGACAATAAGCGGAGAATTATTCCATGTTAAATATTATTGTTATAGGTGTATTGATGATGTGCTGCATCTTGGTTAAAATATATTAATATTTTGGTATTGAAATACTAGGAAATATGTGCTAAAAAAAAAAGACTAGGAAATATACAGTTCAAAAAAAAAAAAAACACTAGGAAATATTTATTTAGGGAAAAAAATTCTCTAAATTGTTCATTAAGTTGATTTTTTTCTCTAAGTAGTCAAAAATGGTTTCATCCTATGAATTTGCTTTTATTTGGCTTTTTTTCCTATTTTGCCAGAGTGCTGAAGTGACACTAGATATATTAGTTATGCCACGTCAATAATATACGGGGACATATTAGAGATTTTCTGTACCACATTAACAATACCTGGCGTCATTAGGGATGGCAATGGGGCGGGTCCAAACCCGGACCCGTATTGAACCCGACCCGCCGGGGCGGGTCCAAACCCGCTTCAACCGGGTTTGGAAGCGGGGCGGGGCGGGTCCTGGGATTGGCCGAACCCGCCCCGCACCCGCCCCGCTATGCATTTTTAATTTTTTTTTTTTTAAAATTAATATTGAATATACATTTCACTTCTTTCATTGTACAATAATGCGTTATTGTTTAATTTCAAATCAAAATTCATGTGTTTATGGTAAAGAAGTTGAACATTTTGAATGGAATAAAAATTGAATAATAAATATTTGATAGTTTAAAGATAGTTTTACGATGCTTATTATAAATATTTACTAGAGGAAAACATTAAATTCAATCTCAAAACTCAATTTTTGTGTTTCAAAATTAATTTCTACCAAATTTTTTTTTTATAAAAAAAAAAATATGTTTGCGGGGCGGGTCTAAGCGGGGCGGGGCGGGGCGGGTATGAGTTTTATGTGTAGTGGGGCGGGTCCTGGGATTGGCCAAACCCGCCCCGTTGCCATCCCTAGGCGTCATGTAGCACTACGACAAAATATAACTAAATTTAAGTGTATGATGTTTGATTTTTTTATCAGCTCGATAAAAAAATGTATATCATCCTTACCATATTATTTTATTAAATAAATATTCTATATTAATAACTATTTAATTCATAATACTTTTAATTTTTCAAAACACTCTCAAACTAACTAACTAAAATATCTTAATTCTTTAACAATGCTATAATATATTAACCTTTAAGGAATTTCATCGACAGAGAAAATTCTTTGTAAATGTTTTCTACTTGATTGTTTTTACTTCAATTTTTCTATCAAACAAAATATAAAAGCCAAAAAGGTTTAATAAAATTAAACTCTTTTTTATCAAAATATTGTTCCAAAATGACTTCGAGATAATATCATAAAGTTAAATAATTTTGAATTAAAACAAAACATGGACTTTTTTTTTTTTTTGCACATTTCGTACGAAATATTTTATATTTTATTAAAAAATCCATATGAGAATTTTTTTTATCTATATAATCAATTGGTTCATATACCATATTTAAGAATGTCTAAAACCTTGTAATAAAATTTCATCGAATTCTATGAAAAATCTACAAGAGTTTATAAAAATCTTAACTCCGTGTGATTCTATAAAAGTTAATAGAAATCTTTCAACTCCATAAAAATATTCTAATTTAAAAAAGTCATTAAATCTTTAAAATACCCTTACTTTCCGACTTATTCTCCCTTCAAAAATAAAATTAGCAATCTCACTAATGCTACCTATTGTTTCAACATGCCTTTATTAATAATTTTTCAGAACATAATTTTTCTTAAATACTAAGTTTTATTTTAACAAAATTACTTATAATTAACCATTCATGATGATCCTCTCATCAAAACTCTGAAGAGAAATCAGCACCACCAAAAGAAAACGCCATCCCAATATAAACACGACATAGGCATCACCTTCGTGATAGGGCCCCAAATTTCAATTTTTATTCTTAAAGTCTTCAAAATCGGTCAATAATACAAACTTGGATTCGATGAAAGCGTGTTATAATACATAATTTCCCCTTTGACAACAAGCAAAAGTCAACGCAATCCTAATTTTTTTTTAAATATTATATAATAAAAAATGAGTTAAAAGTCCAATGTATAGCGGCCTTCAGTTTATGTAAAGTAAGAACAGGAAAAAAAATATAATGAAATGACGGCGTAATGTATTTTTAGAAGCAAAATTTGACTCATTTTAACTTAAGGGAACTTACTTTTTGTAATGAAATTTGAATATTATTTATTATCCACAAATTTAGTGGCAAGTCCTATACGGCTCGAAATGGTTTGAATCAGTCGCATTATAGTCTATATATATGTACTCCCATCTAATATAATCTCTCTCATTATTTCCCAAAACCATTAATTATTTCTGATGGCTGAAGTTGTGGACATGGAGGATTGGAGTCTTCAAGCCATAGTCAGACAATCCAGCGGCGATCATTTGACGAAGATTCTTGACATGAGCCACGAAGATCAGAAGTCGAACATCGAGTTTTCGAGCATTGATAATGAGTTTCTTTCGAGTTATCCTGGATTTTACAACATGTCGATTGGTTCCAGTGAGGAACTAGAAGAGCTTTACAAGCCCTTTTATCCTGGAAGCCATCCTATTCCCACACAGAAATTAGGTTCCGAGTTTCGAGTAAATCGACCTGAAAATGATGTTGAAGACAAGCAGGCTGATGAATCTGATCTGTCCTTAGGGACTAGTGATTGTGTTGCTAAAGTTAATGGAACTTATACACCAAAATATAAGAGAAGGTGAGTAAACGAATATCTTTTAACTACCAACAAGGGTTTTATGGTTTTAAAACTAAAAAAAATAGCAGTGATTTTTATATATAATTTATTTGAAAGTTCTTGCTATATATATATATATATATATATATATATAATTGATTTGGTTATTATTTAATTGTGAAATATAATTTCTACAGGAAGAATCAGCAAAAAAGAGTGATGATTCAAGTATCTGCAGATGGCCTTGGTTCTGACATGTGGGCTTGGCGCAAATATGGACAGAAACCTATCAAGGGCTCACCCTATCCCAGGTTCAATCTTTCTCGGTGCTAAACACTGTAATGCCAATTTTGTTTTTGTTCATAACCCAAGTTTGATGTACATAATAAAAATAATAAAGGACCGGAAGTAGGCCAATATCTTTCAGGTAGAACAATTAACAAAACAAAGTCACAGAAAATTACATGAGTGATCTGAAATTTAGAGACTAAGGTTTCCTTTCTTCTTTTCTTGATTCCTAGTTACCCTATGATTATCGTTCAAACGATCACCATGATCTTTCGGATATACTTCAATTAATTATCCGATGTTCGACCCCTCGAAATATCAGGAAAAACCTTAGATGCTCTTATTCTTCCATTTCTTGATTACCAAGATCCAAATGATGAAAGATTATCTTGGTTTTAGTCGAGAAAGTCAATGGTAATGGCAATTTAATCCCTTTTATAATTGGAATTTTTGTTGAATTAATATCACAAATTAAAAAAATAGAAATAAAAAGTATTTATTTTCTTTATATATAAAATCGCCATCCGATCTACTAAAAATGACGAGTTCTTATCGGGGGCTACTCAAACTTTTTTGAGGGCTTAGGAAAGTTATAACAATGAAGTGTTTATTGAAAAAATAAAGTTATAACAGGTTATTACATCTTGAATATCTAACTATTCAGTTAGAATTATTAACACTTTTTTTCTTGATATACAGAAGCTATTACAGGTGTAGTAGCTCGAAGGGTTGTTTGGCAAGGAAGCAAGTTGAGCAAAGCTGCACTGATCCAGGAATTTTTATCATAACCTATACAGCAGAGCATAGCCATAGCCAACCAACTAGAAGAAACTCATTAGCTGGTACTATCAGACAGAAATTTCCGAATGCCAAGAGCCCGAATCACAAAACCAAACAAGACACTAGCATTGATACTACAGTCTCTCCGAAAACACTTCTCCAGCCTTTGTTCAATGAAGAAAGTATCATTATCAAACAGGAGATTAAAGAAGAAGATCATACATTGCCGGTATCGGGAGATAGTTGCATCGACAACGATTATAAAGAGATCGATATCTCCGATATGATGTTCGATGATGACTTCTTTTCGGGTTTGGATTTTCTTGATGGACTTGTTTAAGATCGTATGTCATGCAAGAACTTGTAGTTGAATATTAATTGAGATACTTTATTTTAAAAAAAAAGTTCACATATATATATATTTTTAATGAAACGTATAAGATGTATCTATTTAATGACATAGAATTGTCGCTCCATCGTATTTACTGTCCACAACACTAAAAGCATTTGATATATATGGTAGTAAGAGAGGAGATAATTGTTGGGTTTCCGTACCCCGGCGTCAGATCCAAACGCAGCGGAAATAATACAATAAACAGATCTGACCCAGGGACGGACGATCGCGCATGATTCATGTATTAACATGCAAATATCGAATATTAATGCACGAAAAGGAATTACCGTTCACCGATGTGAATCTGATGACGGTCACCCTCGAGTCCAACCAACCTGACCAGATCTACAAGCCCGCACCAGTGCTAGTTTGGTGTTAGCGTTTCTATGAGAGTGGAAGGAATTGTATGGAATGAATGTGACATTAGTCTCTCAACTAGAATGATATATTTATAGGGCCATTAAGTAACTAACGGGCTTTGGGTGCATAAAGTCCAATAGGCCAACTTTTGGCTTGCACGGCATATATGCTAACAATCTCCCACTTGCCCAAAAGCCAACACATGAGCACTAAACTCATAATCCAAGTAGGTCAATCCAATTGAATAACTTGATGTACAAATGACGTACATAATTATGAGATAAATATATCATACTTTTTAATTTTAGAACTTTCTATAGATGGAACCTTTCCAAACATAGAAACTCCACTAAAGTGAGGAGCTTTCAAAAATTAAACTCATATCTTGAATATCAATCACACAATCTTGAGCACTTAACATTTAAGTCTCAATTCTCATCGATAGATTGGCGGCCGGTTGATTGTGACCCAGCGAGGCTCAAGTGTATCATAGCAGTAGGATCACAACCTTTGTGATTTTAGAAGTCAAACAATCTTCAGACGGTCAGCACAGCAGGCGGCAAGCGGCGGAGAAATTGTTCTCCGTCGTCTAGCGCGCTGCTCGAATGACCGAGGTTCTGGATTCGAGAATTTCCGAGCGATTTTGCGATCGAGTTTTTAATTTCTGGATTTGCAAATGGTTTGCTGCTCCATGAAAAGTAAACACGATGTATCGCTGCTACTCGCCGGAGAAAGAGGAGAGGTGATGGATCGGCGCTGCACGGTGAAGCGACGACGTCGCGGCAGCTCTTGGACATGGCAGCAGATGGCGGCTAGGGTTGATTTTGGCTACTAGGGTTTCATCTAATTTGAAGAGATGATGAATAGTGTAGCAGATTTTTATCAACCCTAGGCCATTAATGGGCCAAATTGCAATTTCAAAAACTTGAATAATTTTTTTTTTTTTTTTTAATAAATCCGAAAATTTGGTATTTCTTTTTAAATTGCAATTTTAATTTTGGGTCCAAATTGTTTGGAGTCCATAAATTATTTTGGGTCGTTTTAGATGTTTTATCCGGATATTATTTTTGAAATAATAAATCATAATACTTAATTTATTAAAAATGTGATTTTTAATTTATTAAGTGTAAAATGGGGATTTTACAATTAGTTGAAAATTTAATTAATTAAAAATTGAATGAAAATGTTTCATTTAATTTGTTAATTTTATTTTTTGGCTAATATTATGATTTGAGGTAAAATAGTGATTTTACCAAGTAATTGAAATTTAATTAATTAGAAAAAATGAAAGTGTTTCATTTAGTTTGTTAATTTTATTTTCGATTAATATGATTTAAAGGTAAAATAGAGATTTTACCAATTAATTAAAATTTAATTAATTAGAAATTAAATAAAATGGTTTTATTAATTTGTTAATTTTATTTTCAATTAATGATGTGATTAGTGGGAAACGATAGAATAAATTAATTATTGTGCTATAATTACATGTGATGTAATTAGTACAATTACATATGATGTAATTGTTTAGTTTAATGTTTAATTACATATGCTGTGATGGCATGATGGATGATTACGGGCCTTGACCAATGTGTTTAGGTGGATGTTTAGGTTTTTATTGTTTCATTATTATTGTGATTTTTGGTTATCGGGCCTGCGAGCCTGCTCTCTCTATTTTCTGATGTATCCCACCCCGGATTTGTATCCCTATTATCTTGTTTGCACGATTTAAATGTAAAATCTTTAGAATTAGTGGGAGATCAAGATTGAAGACGGAGCACCAAGATCAAGACTTGTATGATGGAAACAAAATGTAATAGGATTACATTGCATACATGCATCACCTTAGACAGACTTGTGATCCACGTATGGCTCATGTGGATCAATTAGGAAAAGGCCGTAATCATCCATATTTATTTTTATTATGCATGTGATGTATGATAAATGTTTGTTTGTATGTTTTATTAGTACATATGATTGCATGAATAAAACATAGTTGCATGAATCCGGCAAACAAACAAACAAGCACTTGATGAGATTTTAAAATAGAGTTAAATCCCTCTTTTGAATATGATTCAAAATTTTAAATATCAAATTGATAAGGGGAGCTCAAAAGGGTTTGTTGCTTCCTGTCTTCCATCAACAGTTAAGCCATGAGACGCTACTTGTGTCATATTGTCTTACTCACCCACGTGGGGGGCATCTGACATGGGAAAGCTGTGTGTTTAACTGCCACTTAAATAAGGGTGCGGTTATGTTAACCTTCTAGATTACTCACCCAAGTGGGGTCTTTTGGGCGTGACATTTCCATCCATGGGATGGGTTAGTTTGACGTGAGAATGCATAATTGTCCTGCCCACGTAGGGTTATGCCAATCGCGAGACAAATATCTTGGGGGTTGCATATGATGCAATTGTGATCTACCTTTAGTATCATGAAGCCGGTGGGCCCACGTCCGGGGTTTTCATGAGCTAGTTGGACTCCAAGCCCACTAAGAAAATATGATTTTCCGTTCATTTGTCATGAGGGTGATGAATTCGAAAAATTTAGTGGGAGCATTCAATAACTAAAGTCCATAGTTTTTGAATTAATTAATAATCAGACGGTTTGCATGTATTTTCTGTTTATTCTCAGTATTGTGATTGTCGTGAATCCGATTGCATCAATTCTCGATACAAACAAAGTAACCGCACCAAATTATTCTGATTGACTATTAATTTTAAAATAGTGCTCGCTTCTAAAAGGTTGCTATATACCCTTGGTGGAGCCTCCTGTTGAAGTGTCTCCCCATTCGTCTCATGAAGATATCGCCACACTTGAGAAGTGGTGGGACGATAATCTCTCGGCTAGGTGCTGTATGATAGCATCAATGTCACCAATGAGTTTCAACACAGATATGAGAAACTCGTTCACATTACTGATACCAACACATACAAATGTTGTTTGGTGAACGGACACGATTACTGAGACTCGTGACTTCAAAAGAGCTATTTTCATTTCACAAGCAAGATGGGGCTTCGGTCTATGAGCATGGTGTAAGAAAAATATCTCTTCTTGATAAATTGGAAAATCTGAATATGACAAATCCTCATTAACTGGCTGTAGATTTGATCTTATAGTCAAAATGTTGGAAACTCAAGTATCCTTGATTCAAAGAAGAAACGTGTTCTTCTTGTTGAAGCTTCTACAATTGGTGGGAATGATTCACGGATAAAGTAGATGAAGGGAAATAGTTCTCAACCTCAAAAGACGAAAAAACATATAGTAGCAACTAAGAAAGAAGAGGCATCTATGTTTTCACTGCTGGTCACTGGCGCAAAATTGTAAAGAATACCTAGAATAGAAGCGTTCTAGAAAGGGTATGTTATATATTAAAATTAAATGTTTCTATTGGTTCTACTTCTTTGGTATATGATGCCAGTTGTGCTCGCATTTTTGCAAAGAGTTGCATGTGATGTGAAGAAGTAGAGAGCCATAGGAAGGTGAAACCTACCTGAGGCTAAGCATTGTAGCAAGAGTTGTTGCAAAGGCAGTTTGAAACATTTATTTAATATAAAATCTTGAACTGGTTAGGAACTGGTTTGAGCAATCATTTATTTGTTCTAGATTTAATAATGAACATTGTTCCTATTTTGATAGAGAATGATATTCTTTTAAATATGCGAATGTGATTTGCAGTATTTTTAAGAATGCATGTTTTATTGAATTTGGTGAAGTTATGAATGATTAGTATGATTATATTCAAAGAATATAAAAAGAATGATAACTTAAATCCAACATATATTTAGCATGTGCTGAATGTCCATTGAATTTGATTCATATGGACGTATGTGGAGCACTAAATGTTAGTGCAAGATGATGTTGAGTTATCTTAAAGAGGATGTGATTCTCTCCCAGTAACTCTCTAAAGTTACATATTGGTTGAACATAATTCATACAAATGCAGTGACCAAAACTCTATATACGATATGGACTGAAAAATAATCCAAATTTTTATTTTGAGATTGTTCTGCTTATGTGAAGCAGCCAGTGGGAGATGGGTTGGATAGTTGATCCATCTTATGTTATTTTGTGGAAATTTATATTATCAATTGCAGGCAAAGAGTTTGCTTCGCAAGTGCAGTCTTTCTAGAGAAAATGTTTCTATTAGAAAGGAATGATAATATAATATAACTTGAAAGGGTTCAAGAACCACAAACCATTAGAAAAGTGAAAACGACGAAATTAATTGAGTCAATCATAACCTTTGATTTACACACACCAAGGAGATTTGAAAATGTTTCAAGAGCTCCTGATAGAATGAATCTACTCCTTGAAAGTAGTCAAGAAATAGACCATGGATATGATCCTTGGACTTTCAAGGAGGCGATGTCAGATATTGATTCGGGACATTGGCAAGATGCCATGAAATCTGAAATGGACTCCATGTACTCCAATAAGGTATGGGCCTTAATAGATCATCTTTGGGAATTGTTCCCATTGGCTGCATGGATTTACAAGTGAAAGCTTGGAGTGGATGGGAAGTTAGTGACCTTCAAAGCTTGACTGGTGAGAAACAGTTATTCTCATAGGCAAATAGTTGTTTATGAGAAAATTTTCATCGGTTATGATGCTATAGTCTATTTAAATTTATTAGTTATATCTTTATATTATGAATATGAGATATGAGTAATGGATGTGAACACAACATTTCTCAGTGGTGGCATTGAGGTAGAAATGTAGCAGCCAAATAAAAATGTTTTCAAACTCCAGAGGTCCATTTATGAGCCTAAGAAGGCATCCCGAAGTTTGAACCTCCATTTGATAACATCATCAAAGTGTTTGGTTTTGTTAAAAATTCGGAAGTGACATGTGTGTGCAAAAGGGTTAGTGGGAGCATGGTTACATTTGTGATGCTTTAAGTTGATTATATCATACTCATTATGAATGGTATTGGATTAATCAATTAAAGCATGACCATCTACTAATTTCTCCATGTAAGATTGGGGGAAGCGTCATACGTGTTTAGCGTAAGGATCTATAGGGATAGATCTAAAGGATGCTTGAGATATCTCAATCTACGTACATAAACACTGTGCTAAAAGGGTTTAGCATAGAATAGTCGAAAAACGAGTTACTTCATAATATGTTATAGTATTCATCTCTCAAGTCAATATGTTTTAAGATTGATGAGGAGAGAGAAAAGATGACATTGGTACCTTATATTTCTACTTTAATAGCATAATGTATGCTATGTTATGTACTTGGCCTGATGTATGTTCTTAGTGTAATGAGCAAACATCAGACAGATCCCGGTGAAGATCACTGGAAAATTGTGAAAATAATCCTCAAGTGCTTATGAAGAACTTAGGATACGTTCATGATTTTTGGATCTGTAAGTGGAGAAATAAAAGTTGAAGTCTAAGCTGATGCTGTTTTTTCAGTCGGATGTAGATGATACCATATCGATGTTCGGATTTGTATTTAAGCTCAATGATGGTGATGTCTCTTGGAAACGTTCCAAGCAAGACATCACTTTGGATTCTACCACTGAAGCTGAATATATTGAAGCATACGATGCAGCAAAGAGGCAGTTTGGATAAGAAATTTCATCCAAGATTTGGGTGTAATTTCTAGTGCGATTGACACAGTCCCTGGTACTGTGACAACATTTGAGCTATTATGAATAGCCAAGATCTCATCAGTATCCAAACATATATTGAGAAAATATCATCTAATGAGATAGATGGTAGACGCGACATTATTATCGAGAAAATCGCTTCAACAGAAAATATAGTGAATCCACTGACAAAGCCTTTACAACGATTGGTGTCTGTCAGACATCTTGGGAAGATGGTCTTAAGACACATGAGTAGTTGGCTTTGAGAAAGTGAAAGATACTGTTGTCATATACGATCAAGTAAATCAATAGTTGATTGATTATACTTGTAATCTTATTATGACAAATCTTTGTTTGAATATTAATATATATGGTACTTCTTCATCTGTTTACCCATGCATCTTGATGCATTGATGAAGTCCTTGAGATTGCTGTAGTCCATAGAATGGGGTTACGCATATGATGGTGACCATGAAATACATTCTCGACTGCGATTTCTAAATGTTCCTGGTCGATGAGCCTTCGAGAATGGGATATCGATATATGCTCGTTAGAGACTAGTATTCATGATGTGTCTAGTGTAGTGCGCCGCGTTTCATCGGCGTTGGCTTGGAGAAGTCAGCACACATGAATAGGTGCTCATTAGGAATGAGTTCACTGAACGACCCTACTCGGAATTCTATAAGTGGTTACCACTTGTCGAGTATAGAATTTCTAGTCATAGTTGTGCACCATTACTCCTCATGACCCGAGGCATCATTGAGGTCTTGATATATAGCTGTGTACTTTGATTTAATGATTGATCACATGTGGGTCATAAAGTCATTATTTTGGGTATTCAGTGATGCTGTCAGAGGCCTATGATTGTCGTTGGGGATTCACCACTGGTCTTGATGAACCAGGATGTCCTATGTGTTTTTCTATATATGATTCGAGGAATCTCTGGCCAGAGTGGGTAGTGCTTGTGAAAAATGAGTTTTTCATATACGCACACAATGAATCATATAACGTGAAACAAATACATAGTTATTGAAATCATAAGGGGCCTCGACCAACCAATGCCCTTGATTCAATCGGGACATCTCCTCCATGCTCGCCGCCGTCCGCCGTAACTACTCCGATGATGGTTGGGTGACGGAAACATTTTCCAGAATTTTTGAACTTTCGGATCTGGTTTAAAACTTCTTTCAATCCAATTTCTTTCTATGTTTTTCCGGATTATAATTTTTCGAAATAATTCAAATATGATTACAAATATTAGAAACGATCTAATAAAATTAATTATCATATACATGAATCAAAGCACAACCTGGCTCTGATACCACTGTTGGGTTTCCGTACCCCGGCGTCAGATCCAAACGCAGCGGAAATAATACAATAAACAGATCTGACCCAGGGACGGACGATCGCGCCTGATTCATGTATTAACATGCAAATATCGAATATTAATGCACGAAAAGGAATTACCGTTCACCGATGTGAATCTGATGACGGTCACCCTCGAGTCCAACCAACCTGACCAGATCTACAAGCCCGCACCAGTGCTAGTTTGGTGTTAGCGTTTCTATGAGAGTGGAAGGAATTGTATGGAATGAATGTGACATTAGTCTCTCAACTAGAATGATATATTTATAGGGCCATTAAGTAACTAACGGGCTTTGGGTACATAAAGTCCAATAGGCCAACTTTTGGCTTGCACGGCATATATGCTAACAATAATATCTTAAAATGTCCATACAATTTGGTTTCATTCCCCGTTCAGTCTCTAAAGTATTCAATGAACATGTTTAATCCCTAAAGTTTAAAAAAATTATTGGTTCAATCCTCGATGTTCAGTCGGCTGTGAGAAGCAAACAAGATGGATTGATTTGGGAATATTTATAAAACTTTAGGGTCTAAATCGGGTATGATTTGTCCCAATTTATTTCTCTAAAGTTTTAACCATATCCCAGATTCACTACCTCTCCGTTGGCTTCTTACGGACGTCTTAACGCCAAGGACTGAATTGGGAAAAAATTCAAAATTTAGGGACTAAATCGGATTACTGAAACTTTAGGGACTAAACCTGGAATTAACTAAAACTACATAAACATTTTAATGTATTTCCTCTGAAAGACTTGCATTTTATTTGTGTTGGTTAAACGGTATGGTGCAATTCAAATTGATGAACAACCTGAAAGACAAAGTGACTCAATAATTGAACCCTCTCTTTACAATGAACGAGCCCCGTGGTGGTCACAAGATTTGGCATTCGTCTCCTAAGGAAGAAAATGAAAAAAAAAGTGTTTCGAACTCTCATTAGAGAGACTGAAATAGAAAGAATGACGAGAATGCATGAATATGTGAATTCCAAGTACTTGGAATTAATTCTACAGATTTGTTGGAGTTCAAGTTATAGTTCATGGAGAGTTGGGGTATGCATAATTCTTGGGCTTAATAATATCTGGTCAGTTTGATCTTGATTTGATGGCGTATCGAGTCCCATTGTGAAGGATCACAAGCATTCATGGTGTCCCTTCATCTAAGTAATCGGATCTGTCTAATTCGAATCTGATGGTCCAGGTCGCATCCTTTGTTAGAGAGTACACAAATCTGATGACCTCGATTGCTTCTTTCCGTGAATGATAACATCCTTATGATGCACCTCTTTGATCTGATTCGCCTGATTATGATCTAAAGGCTCTGATTGCATCCTTATGGATATTTGTCAATTGAATATTGATGGTGCCTACCCAATCAGTGGCCAAAGTCTATATCCCATACCACTTCAAGCCATTCAAGAGCAAGATACATCGGAAGAGATTGAACTACGCGATGTAAGGAGTCAATACCTCACATCTATTCGTATTTCTGAACTTAGTTTTTTGTTATTTTCAGATTTTGATGTTTAATTTGTTAGTAATACATTTTACATTGTTATTTCATTATGGTTATTGGCTAAATTTGTTTATCAAGACTAGGGGATCTCATATTTGAACCATGAGATAAATATAGGTTTTTGATTGATTTCTTACAATTCTTTGAGTATGATTATTTTCTAAACATTTTTGAAGGATTAGATACCTTTTAAATTGATATTAGTTATTATAATTGATATGGATCATATGATATTATAATATGACAAGATAACTCATACCATATGTTTCAGATTGAGATCGACCAGATGAAATCAAACACACGTATGATAACAATATATTACTCAATCGAATGCTAGATGTTTTTCACAAATCCTAATGCAATATTGATTGTTCAATAATGACACAGGAGTGATATTGCACGTTAATATTATGTTTGTTGTAAAGTGACCATAGTATAACGATAAATTAGGAAAACTCGTCACCTTATAACGTCGGATTTTAATCTTAACTAATAGAATAATTATGGGGGATTACATGGGTGAACCGAAGTCTTGATAATTGTCTCTATTCAAATTCTTCACTCTTTATCGCTCGTCTAGTTTGAATATTGTACTTGGTTTATGATAAGTGTATTTTATACACTTATATTTCTTCTTATTTTGCAAGGTTTAGTGCTAGTTTTCGATCAGAATTACGCTTTTGGTTTTGTTTTGTTTTATCTTGCAGGAATTCAGGTAATTACATGATTTATGGACTAAAAGGGTGCAAATGGCGGAAAGAAAGGATGAATTGAAGTAAAAAATCTACGATTTCCATCAAAGCATCAGGCGTAATTACGCCTGATTCAGGCGTAAAGACGCCTAAGCCACGACATTTAAGAGTTTGAAGAATTTCAGTAGGCGTAACTACGCCTCATTTAGGTGTAGCTACGCCAAAGCTGCGGCTTTTGAGAATTTTTACAGGCGTAAAGATGCCACTTTCAGGCGTAATTACGCCAGTCACGCGGGAGGCCATGCTTTTTGACACATCACCGGGCGTAGTTACGCCAGTACAGCATGCGTAATTACGCTAAACGATTTTTGGTAATTTTTGAGGCTTTCCTTATCTGATGCATGGGATGAAAGAGGAAGATTGACGAAAGGCACGGGAGGATATTCAGAGACACACGTTCAGAAATAGAGAAAAGGAGGCTAGGGTTGAAGAAGGAAGAAAGAAACGACGACGGCTCGGAAAGTAGAGATTTCATCACGAGACGGCGGCGTTCATCGGAGATCGAAGAATAGCTTCTAATTCGTTTTGTATTTCTAAACTTTTATCAGTTTTTATGGAGTATTTAAACATGCCTATGTGTTTAATTAATTCTAGCATGAGCTAATTTTATTTTCTAGGAGACGATGTAGCTTGTTTTGAAACTACGCTTATTATGAATTGATTGAAGTATTTGGATTTCCATATGGTTTATTTATGTTTTCCTGTTCTTAATGCTTTTAATCTACTGGCCATGGTTTGAATGATGTTATATTTGTGATCTATCACTCGAGAGAGGGGGTTGTGAATAGGAAAAAAGGGATTCATATCGTGGTAGTTATATTGTTCGAGATGCCTATAACTCCATAGAAGTCGTTAAATGAATTACTGTGCTTTTACAATTGTTTGATAATTGATCTTAGATAGATATATCAAGATTGATGTTAGATGATTACTTCTGCTTAACACTCGAGAGAGGGAGTAGAAAATAATAAAGAATTCTCGGCTAGTAAACTAGGAAATCCATAACATGGAAATCAAGGAATGATAAGTGTAGTGGATGAACAAGTGAAATGGTACTCCTAGATTCGTCTCTAATTGATTTCTTTTCAACTCAATATTTGATCATCGTTAGTTAATTGATTTTTATTATTCGCATAACACTCAACCATTCGATTCTCTAAATAAAGCAAAGATTATTTTAATTCAGTACTTAGATTTAACTATATATTCAATCTATGTGGGTTCGACATCTTTTATACTAAAACTTGACTACCGTGCGCTTGCGGTAAAGGATTTTACGCGACAAGTTTTGGCGCCATTGCCGGGGATTGATTTATTTAGTACAATCTGATACTGTACCAATTAATCTTGGTTTTAATTTAGAGCTTTATTCCATTTACTTTGGATTGATTCTTGTCTTTTCTAAAATTTTGCAGTGCATGCGAAAGTATACTACTCCTGAATCGTTGATGTTTGATCTTGAGATCGAGAGAACTGCAAGAAGACTGAGAAAAACGAGAAGGGAGGAATGAATAGAAATGGCTGCAAATAGAGACAACAACGAACCACCTCCACAAGGAAATGTTGATCATCAAATGGCGATCAGAGATTATTTCAAACCATCGGTCAACAACAATTACTCTGGGATAGCTCGCCAGACTATAAATGCCAACAACTTTGAACTTAAGCAGGCATTGATAAGTATGGTGCAGCCAAATCAGTTTGGTGGTTCCGCTGTTGAAGACCCCAACTTGCATTTGAGGATATTTTTGGAGATAGCTGATACTGTAAAAATGAATGGTGTTCCAGAAGATACCGTGAGACTGCGATTGTTCCCTTTCTCTCTTAGGGATCGTGCAAGAGTTGGCTACAATCTCTTCTATTTGGTGGTATTTGCACATGGGCGGAAATGACATAAAAATTTCTCTCGAAGTTCTTCCCACCAGCTAAGTCAGCTCAACTGAGAACCGAAATCAGTACGTTCAGACAAATTGATTCTGAACAACTATATGAGGCATGGGAGCGATTTAAGGATTTATTGAGGAGGTGCCCACAACACACCTATGAAAACTGGGTGCAAATCCAATTATTTAACAATGGGTTGAATGGACCAACTAGGATCATTGTGGATGCTGCAGCAGGAGGAACACTATTTTCTAAGACTGCAGATACTGCTTTTGAATTACTTGAGGAGATGTCAGCCAACAGCTTTCAGTGGCCCAGCGAGCGAGCCATGGCAAGGAAACCCATAGGTGTATGAGGTTGATCATTTTAGTACACTTTCTGCACAATTATCTGCACTAACCACGCAGGTAGCAGCTCTAACCAAGCAAGGAGCACAACCCACTATTGAATCGGCTGCAGCTGCAGCTGGAATTGAGATGTCAAGGGAAGCAGACCAAGAACAAGCTCAGTTCATAAATAATCGGTATCCCAACAACAATAACAACTACCGAAGCAATCAGTACCAACAAAGGTTCCGCCATAATGATAAGCTCTCATATGCCAACAACAATAATGCCCTGACTCCACCACCTGGATATGCTCCACAAAAGAATGAAGGTAAACCATCATTTGAAGATTTGGTGGGTAACTTTGTTCAAAGCTCGGCATTGAGGCTTGAGAAGAATGAGTCAAGGCTTGATATGATTGAGGGTCACATGAACAACATGGGTGCTACAATGAAGTCTCTTGAGGTGCAAATTGGGCAGCTTGCTAATGCCATGAACAACCAACAAAGAGGGACATTTCCTAGCAACACCGAAGTGAACCCAAAGGAGTAGTGCAAGGTCGTGACATTGAGAAGTGGTAAGGAACTTGGGGATGTAGAACCAGCACAGGTTGATGAGCCATCTATTGAGGAGACTCAAATTCAGGTTGAAACCCCCAAGGAAGTTGAAAAGGAGAAGCAAGCCACGCTACCTGAAAAAGATTCCTATGTTCAAGCCTACACTTCCATATCCTCAACGTTTCCGGAAAAAGGCTACAGATGACCAGTTTGCAAAATTCTTTGAGATTTTCAAGAAAATCCACATTAATATTCCTTTTGCTGAGGCGTAGCAACAAATGCCTAATTATACAAAGTTTATGAAGGACATAATGGCACGGAAGAGGAAGCTTGAGGAATTTGAGACCGTGAATCTCACAGAAGAATGTAGTGCAATCCTCCAAAAGAAGCTACCACAAAAATTGAAAGATCCAGGGAGTTTTACTATTCCTTGTATTATTGGTAGTTCTACATTCAATAAGGCATTATGTGATTTAGGTGCAAGTATTAATTTAATGCCTTTATCTATTTTCAGGAGTTTAGGGCTTGGAGAAGTAAAGCCTACCACAATCACATTGCAATTGGCGGATAGGTCTCTTACATATCCTCGGGGATAATTGAAGATGTACTCGTGAAGGTGGACAAATTTATTTTCCCTGCAGATTTTGTGGTTCTAGACATGGAAGAAGATGGAAATGTTCCATTAATTTTGGGGAGACCATTCTTAGCAACAGGCAGGGCACTTATCGATGTCCAAAGAGGAGAATTATCCTTGAGATTGGAGGCGAAGAAGTCATGTTTAATATTTACAAGGCTCTCAAGGGACCTGACGAGGTAAGCACTTGCAAGTTTTTGGATGTTATTGACTCATGTGTGCATAACTTTGAAGTATGAACAATACCTGAGGATCCATTGGAGAATTGCATAGTCAACTCCATTATGCAAGTAGATGCAACTGAATCTGATCTTTCTGAGCAAGTTGAAGCACTTAAGAGCTTGCAAAAGGAGAACAACACTGCTGAAACAGAGGAAGATGTATGAGATACATCGGTCAAAGAAGATACGAAGGCGAGCTCGGAATTGAAAGAACTACCTGCCCACCTTACTTATGCCTTCTTGGGTGAGAATTCGACATACCCGGTAATTATATCTTCATCTCTTTGTTCTTTAGAGAAAGATAAATTATTACATGTATTGAGGACATTTAAATCTGCTTTGGGTTGGTCAATTTCTGATATAAAGGGGATTAGCCCATCTTTATGCATGCATAAAATACTTATGGAGGAGTCCTTCGTTCCCTCCATTGATCATCAAAGGCGGTTGAATCCAGCAATGAAGGAGGTAGTAAAAGCAGAAGTGCTTAAATTGTTAAATGCTGGGATTATTTATGCTATTTCAGATAGTGCATGGGTTTCCCCAGTACAGGTTGTGCCAAAGAAAGGAGGGATGACAGCTGTAAGAAATGAAAATAACGAGTTGATCTCAACTCGAACTGTGACGGGGTGACGAGTTTGGATTGACTATAGGAAACTCAACAAGGCCACAAGGAAGGACCACTTCCCTCTTCTATTTATTGATCATATGCTCGACAGGTTAGCCGGTTATTGTTATTACTGTATCTTAGATGGCTATTCAGGGTACAATCAAATTGCCATAGACCCCGAGGATCAAGAGAAGACAACATTTACTTGTCCATATGGCACTTTTGCGTTTAGAAGAATGCCTTTCGATTTATGCAACGCACCTGCTACCTTTCAACGTTGCATGATGGCTATATTTTCAGATATGGTGCAGGAGATCCTAGAACTCTTCATGGATGACTTTTCGGTATTTGGTTCTTCTTTTGACCATTGTTTGCATAACCTATCTCTTTTGTTACAGCGCTGCCAAGAAAAGAACCTTGTGTTAATTTGGGAGAAATGTCACTTTATGGTGCAAGAGGGTATTGTCCTTGGCCATAAGGTGTCATCTCAAGGACTTGAAGTGGATCGAGCAAAAGTGGTTGCAATTGAAAAGCTTCCACCTCCCAACAAAGAGAAGGCTATTAGGAGCTTCCTTGGACATGTCGGGTTTTATCGCCGTTTTATTAAAGATTTTTCTAAAATAGCTAAGCCTTTATGTAACTTATTAGAAAAAGACTCACCTTTTGTCTTTGATGATTTGTGTTTGCAGGCATTTAACAGGCTAAAGAAAGCACTTATATCAGCAACGATTATTATAGTGTCGGACTGGAAGGAGCCATTTGTTTTAATGTGTGATGCCAACGACTATGTTGTTGGAGCAGTACTGGGGCAAAAGAGAGAAGATTTTTAGGGAAATTTACTATGCAAGCAGAACTCTTGATGGAGCCCAACAGAATTACACGACCACCGAGAAAGAGATGTTAGCTGTGGTGTTTGCATTCGACAAGTTTAGAGCATATCTGATCGGGACCAAGGTCATAGTTTACACAGATCATGCAGCTATTCGTTGTCTTTTTGCAAAGAAGGATGCGAAACCCCTGTTGATTCGATGGATCTTGTTGCTACAAGAGTTTGATTTCGAGATCTTGGATAAAAAGGGCAGTGAGAATCAAGTAGCAGATCACTTATCTCGTTTGGAGTTGGAGGATCAAATGGATCATGGAGTCATACAAGAGAACTTTCCTGATGAACATCTCTTTGAGGTAGGTACTAAAACCCCGTGATTTGCTGATTTTGCTAACTATTTGTCGTGTGGTATATTGCCTCCAGACCTCACTTATCAGCAAAGGAAAAAATTCTTTCATGACGTAAAGAATTATTACTGGGATGAACCGTATGTATTCAGACGCTGTGCAGACCAAATTGTCAGGCGATGTGTAACTGAGGAGGAATCAAAAGAGATTTTAGAAAAGTGTCACTCAACACCTTATGGGGGACATTTTGGAGCATCGAGGACGGCAGCAAAAGTGCTTCAATCGGGTTTCTATTGGCCAGAGCTACATCTAGACAGTTATATTTTGGTAAAGACATGTGATCGCTGTCAACGCATTGGTAATATTTCTAAACGCCATGAGATGCCATTGACAAATATCTTGGAAATAGAAATTTTCGATGTATGGGGTATTGATTTCATGGGCCCCTTTCCACCATCTTGTGGGCAGTCATATATTTTGCTAGCAGTGGATTATGTTTCTAAGTGGGTTGAAGCGATTGCCACATCAACTAATGACGCTCATGTTGTGGTTAAGCTTGTGCAAAAGAACATCTTTACAAGGTTTGGCACTCCGAGATCGATTGTAAGTGATGAAGGGACCCACTTCTGTAACAAGATCTTCAGTGCTTTGATGACGAAATACACTGTGAGGCATAAAATTGCATTGGCTTATCATCCACAGACAAATGGCCAAGCTGAAATTTCTAACCGAGAAATTAAGCTTATTCTAGAAAAGACGGTCAGTATCAACAGAAAGGATTGGGCTCTGAAATTGGATGATGCATTATGGGCATACTGAACTGCATTCAAAACTCCCATAGGGATGTCCCCATATCGTCTGGTCTTTGGGAAAGCATGCCACTTACCGGTAGAGTTGGAGCATCGGGCTTTCTGGGCTATAAAGAAGCTGAACTTTGATTTGAAGGCTGCTGGTGAGCAACGGTTGCTACAACTCACTGAAATGGATGAGTTTCGCAATGAAGCGTATGAAAATGCTAAAATTTACAAGGAGCTAACAAAGAATTGGCATGACAAGCAAATCGTGAGAAGATAGTTCATTACTGGTCAGAAAGTGCTTCTTTATAACTCTCGTCTACGACTATTCCCAGGAAAGTTGAAGTCACGATGGTCTGGGCCGTTCACTATTGAGAAAGTGACCCCATATGTAGCAATTGAACTGAAATGCAATAACGATCAAACATTTCAAGCAAATGGGCAGCGTTTGAAGCACTATTTTGGGGAAGAAGTTAGAAACGTGGACCAAGTTCATCCGAGCGAGCCTAAGTGACGGAATGGAAGACAGTCGGGTTGAGGACTATAAACTAAGCGCTTTTTGGGAGGCAACCCAAATTCTGTATCATTTAATTTATTTTTATTAAAAAGGGGGGGGCGTATTTGCGCCTTTACAGGCGTAAATACGCCACAAAAAAAATATTTTTTTGTTTTTGAAAGCCGTAGCACAGGCGTAACTACGCCTGTTTTTGGCGTAATTACGCCTTTCAATTTCTCAGAAAATAAAAAAAGCCGTAGCGTAGGCGTAACTACGCTTGTTTTTGGCGTAGTTACGCCTTCATTTTTTAGAAAAAAATTATACAAGCCGAACAGTAGGCGTAATTACGCCTCTCATGCGGCGTAGTTACGCCTCGCTTATTTTAAGTCTGAATCGGGAGAATAATTTTCAGAAATCCTTCCCCACCTTCAACCCTAACTCACGCCTCTTTCCACCACCATCTCAATTCTCAACTTTTCTCTTCAATCCATCTTAATTAAGCTATCCAACCTCTAAAGTCTATACTTTTGTCGATTAATTGCAGGATTTTGGGAGTCCATTCATGCAAGGAAGCAAGTTTAGGGGGTTGCAAAGAGGTGGTCTTGCTTATCCAACAAAAGTCGAATCTTCTTCATCTAAGGTTGGGTAAGTATAATTCCTTAATGGTTATTGAGCTTTGGCAAGAAAAGGTGGACATATTTTGTGTTATATAGATGTGGAGTTGAAGTGTGTGTGATAATTCTTGTGAAGTTGAATTGGGGGTGATAATTTGTGTGAATTGTGTTATTGGAGTTATTGTTGTGGGGGTGCATTAGCCAAGTTGGGTTATTAGTGAGTTGGTTTATTGGAAGTGTATATGGCACCCAACAAGAAACAAAAGGGGAGCACTTCCAAAGGAAAGGAACCCGCCTCTTCATCGGGGTCGTTTGACGCCCAAAAATTCTGGAATGTGGATGTTGAGACCAATTATAAGACGGAATTAGCTAGGCCTTGGATTAGCGAGCGTGGGTTTGACTTAGTTGAGCCCCGACACCCCATCATTCAAAATGCCATAGCTCGTGGGTGGGGGGAATTTATAAAGGAGCCAAATGACATTGTGCAACCGGTCGTAAGAGAATTCTATGCCAACCTCTCCGTGCGCCATGAGGATTTTAAGGTCTTGGTTCGTGGACATATGGTAGCGTTTGACCGCCACACGATCAATACGCTGTTTGAGATACATGATGTGGAAGATGATGAGTACAATACCTTTGTCAATGGAACCGTTGACTATAATGAAGTCATTTTGAGGTTGTGTGGCTCTAATGCCCGCTGGAGATGAATCAAGACAAGTTTGTCAATTTTCAAGCCTCGGCACTTAAAGCAACCGAGAAGTTATGGTTCTCCTTCATCAAGGCACGCCTTAAGACGGCTCTTCATGCCACTGATGTCACCAAGGATAGAGCTTTATTGCTATATACGATTATGACTGGCATGTCTATCGATTTGGGGCTTCTTATCCAGTATTCTATCGAGTTTGCTTGCAGGGGGGCAACGACTTTTGGCTTCCCACACCCCATGCTTTACTGATCTCTGCTACTATGCAGGGGTACGATGGGCCCCTGAAGAAGAGAGACTAAAGATTCAGAAGCCAATAATGTTGGCCAGACATGCTCGAAGGCGACGCCCCCCATCTTATAGCCAAGCCGGTGCCTCCAGTGGGCCACAACCGACTGAATCTGAACCGCTCCCGGACCTCCACACTATTGTTCACCGACTCACAGATTTTGAGCAAAGTGTAGCGGCTCAAGCTAATCAATGGGCCGAGTTCCACCAAAGTCATGAGGCATCCATGCATTTCCAAGAGGCGTTCCAGCAGTCAAGACACCTACATGAACTTTGTAGTGGACTTCACATCAGCCCTCGCTCAGGAGTTCCCTCATAGAGCGTTTCCACAGCCACCGACTATCCAGCCATCACCATTTCCACACCCGCCCCCAGACGATATGGATGACGATGACCAATGATGGTCGTCGCTTAGGTATGTGCATCGTTCTATATCTTTCTTCATGTTGTATGCATTGAGGACAATGCACATTTCTAAGTTTAGGGGGGGTACTTTGAACTGTCTCAAATTACTTGGATTCCTGTTGTTTTTTTATTGTTTTTTTTTTGGTTTGTCTTGGTTTAGAGTCTGTTTAGTTTTGAGTGTCATAAGTTGTATTACTTGTCAGTTGAGGCCAATGATGAAAAATTGAGTTGACTTGTGGAAAATTTTAAAATTTTCATGTTTTCACGTTGCTCTTGAGTTCTCACATATTCATACACTATAGACCATAACCATTTGATTAATCAATGATGATTTGAACGAACACAAAAATGATATAGACGATTCTTGAGAATTTGGGCCTTTATTCATTGATAGAAATTTGCCATAGTAGCCCCTTTGAGCTTAAGTATAAAAGAATGAGGATTGAATTGTTTGCAATACCTTTTAGAATCTCATTCAAATTTTTTTTGATATTACCATGGTTTTCAGATGCAATCTGAGCATATTGGCCAAATCATGTAAGTTATTTGTGAATTGAGAGTAGTATAGAACTTTATATAGTAACCTTTGAGGCGAAATACAGACATATGTGGCTTAGGAATGATTTAGGCAATTTTTGATCGTTTGAGCCTTTAAAGCCACCAAATGACATCATTTTATCTTTAGTTACCCTTTTGAGCTTAATACAAATCGAATGGCATGTGTTTAGGCACATGAATAACCCCATTCGGCATCGTTTCAAGATACCACATCAACCACCTTGTTGAGAGCTTATACACTATTTCCCACCCTCAAGGGAGTAACCTTTTATTGCGCTTTAAACGTTCAAATATCTCCTATGATCATAATTGAAAATTAGAAGTGGAGTAACAATGAAAAAGAGAAAAACAATGAGGTGAATGATGAGGAGGATGAGAAAAGAGGATGAATTGAAAAGAAAAGTAAATTGATGAATCATCAATAGAAGGAATCGAAAGCGGGATGAGAATGGGCAAATTGATGATAATTTTAACTTACTCTCTTGCTTTGAATATCCTCTCCTTCTATTGAAGCCATGAGCCAAAGTCTAACGTTACAAGCTTATTAAGACATTTTGACCAAGCCACATTTGTCTAATATACTAGTGGAGAAGGTTGTGAATAGTGAACATATGACACTCGAGAAACACTTGTAATAAACATGGTTTTGACATTCACATATGAGCATCTCATTACCTAGTCTTGATGCATTGTTAGCATTTATCAAAGCTACACTCTGTTTTTTTTAACAATGCAATTTGAACATATACCTTGCAAAGTCCTATTGATTTGTGTTAGTAATAGCGCTTTGAGTTAATGATTAAAATGGAATGGTAGCACACACACACTTGAGAATTCTTGATAAAGTGATATGCATCTTTGAAAATTTCTGAGGCCTACACAATTGGAATGTTTTACAACTTTGTTTTGTGTGTCTTTCCGTGTCAGTTTTGTTTTGATTTGTTTTTGTTTTGTTTTTGTTTTGTTTTTTTGCTCGGGACTAGCAAAAGTTTAAGTTTATGGGGTTTGATAAGTGTATTTTATACACTTCTATTTCTTCTAATTTTGCATAGTTTAGTGCTAGTTTTCGATCATAATGAAGCTTTTGGTTTTGTTTTGTTTTGTCTTGCAGGAATCCAGGTAATTACATGATTTATGGACTAAAAGGTGCAAATGGCGGAAAGAAAGGATGAATTGAAGTAAAAAATCTACGCTTTCCATCAAAGCATCAGGCGTAATTACGCCTGATTCAGGCGTAAAGACGCCTAAGCCACGGTATTTCAGAGTTTGAAGAATTTCAGTAGGCGTAACTACTCCTCATTTAGGCGTCGCTACGCCAAAGCTGCGGCTTTTGAGAATTTTTCCAGGCGTAAAGACGCCACTTTCAGGCATAATTACGCTAGTCACGCGGGAGGCCATGCTTTTTGATACATCACCAGGCGTAATTACGCCAGTACAACCGGCGTAATTATGCCAAACGATTTTTGGTAATTTTTGAGGCTTTCCTTATCTGATGCATGGGATGAAAGAGGAAGATTGACGAAAGGCACGGGAGGATATTCAAAGACACACGTTCAGAAATAGAGAGAAGGAGGCTAGGGTTGAAGAAGGAAGAAAGAAACGACGACGGCTCGGAGCAAAAAGTAGAGATTTCATCACGAGACGGCGGCGTTCATCAGAGATCGAAGAATAGCTTCTAATTCGTTTTGTATTTCTAAACTTTTATCAATTTTTATGGAGTATTTAAACATGCCTATGTGTTTAATTAATTCTAGCATGAGCTAATTTTATTTTCTAGGAGACGATGTAGGGGTTATTTAAAAAAATAACCCACATTTAAAAAATATTTAACAAAATAACCTAAAATATAAAACCTTAATTTTTTGACCCAAAACGCCAACTGAGTTGGCGTGACCAACTTTGGTCTTTTTTTTTTTATTATTTTATAAAAGTTGGACACGCCAACCAAGTTGGCGTGTCCAACTTGTTTCTTTTACTTTTTTTATTTTTTTAAATATATAAAAACATAATTTAAAATAAAAAATATATATAATAAAAATATGTCTCACCTTATCATTGTCCAGAAAATATATTAACTCAAATATAATTTGACAATTTTACACAAAACCAAAAATTTACATGATTTTGTAAGTTAATATAAATTGTTCCTTCAAAAATATATTACCAAACATACTTTTATTCTTTAAAATCACTTCTCAAGTTGGCATGTCCATCTTAGTTTTTTTTTAATAAAAAAACAAATAATTTATAATAAAAAAATATAATAAAAATATGTATCATCTTATCAGGTAAATTGTAAAAACATCGTCCATATTTTTAAAATTTTATTTAAACAATTTTTTTATTATCAAATTCTAAAAAAATTGCGGCACGGAATGGCCTTCGCTGAACATTATTAAATTTTTTAAATATAAAATTTATATAATTATCTCATCACCTTCCTTGTAACAATTGATGACGTGAAACATTGCACATGGTTTCACTTCAAACCAAAGAACGGATGCAGTATCATCGTAACGATGATTACTCTTAGGGATGTCAATGAGACGGGTTTAGACCCGTCTCATTGACATCCCTAAGAGTAATCATCGTTACGATGCTACATACGTTCTTTGGTTTGAAGTGAAACCATGTGCAATGTTTCACGTCATCAATTCTTACGAGGAAGGTGATGAGATAATTATATAAATTTTACATTTAAAAAATTTAATAATGTTCGGTGACGGCCATTTCATGCCGCAAATTTTTTTAGAATTTGATAATAAAAACAAATATATATAAAATTTAAAAAATATAGACGATGTTTTTACAATTTACCTGATAAGATGAGACATAATTTTATTATATTTTTTTATTATAAATTGTTTGTTTTTTTATTTAAAAAAAAACTAAGATAGACATGCCAACTTGAGAAGTGATTTTAAAGAATAAAAGTATGTTTGGTAATATATTTTTGAAGGAACAATTTATATTAACTTACAAAATCAAGTAAATTTTTGGTTTTGTGTAAAATTGTCAAATTATATTTGAGTTGATATATTTTCTGGACAATGATAAGGTGAGACATATTGTTATTATATATTTTTTTATTTTAAATTATGTTTTATATATTTAAAAAAAATAAAAAAAACAAGTTGGACACGCCAACTTGGTTGGCGTGTCCAACTTTTATAAAATAATAAAAAAAAGACCAAAGTTGGTTACGCCAACTCAGTTGGCGTTTTGGGTCAAAAAATTAAGGTTTTATATTTTAGGTTATTTTGTTAAATGTTTTTTAAATGTGGGTTATTTTTTTAAATAACCCACGATGTAGCTTGTTTTGAAACTACGCTTATTATGAATTGATTGAAGTATTTGGATTTCCATATGGTTTATTTATGTTTTCCTGTTCTTAATGCTTTTAATCTACTTGATGGATTGAATGATGTTATATTTGTGATCTATAACTCGAGAGAGGGGGTTGTGAATAGGAAAAAAGGGATTCATATCGTGGTAGTTATATTGTTCGAGATGCCTATAACTCCATAGAAGTCGTTAAAGGAATTATTGTGCTTTTACAATTGTTTGATAATTGATCTTAGATAGATATATCAAGATTGATGTTAGATGATGACTTCTGCTTAACACTCGAGAGAAAGAGTAGAAAATAATAAAGAATTCTCGGCTAGTAAACTAGGAAATCCATAACATGGAAATCAAGGAATGATAAGTGTAGTGGATGAACAAGTGAAATTGTACTTCTAGATTCGTCTCTAATTGATTTCTTTTCAACTCAATATTTGATCATCGTTAGTTAATTGATTTTTATTATTCGCATAACACTCAACCATTCGATTCTCTAAATAAAGCAAAGATTATTTCAATTCAGTACTTAGATTTAACTATATATTCAATCTTTGTAGGTTCGACATCTTTTATACTAAAACTTGACTACCGTGCGCTTGCGGTAAAGGATTTTACGCGACAGTTTACTTACTATAATTTTCACTAAATAATCGTAGGTTATATATAGTTAAGCTAATTAAATATAGTACTTACTACTAGTTCATCTGGGTTCGACAACATGTTCTTTAAAATACTATACTAAAACTTGACAATCGTGCACTTGCGGATATATCGTACACATCTGGAATTTGTTGTTAATAAAGTGCCGATCAAGTTTTTTGCGCCGTTTCCGGTGACTAGTCTAAATAATATCATACCAGATTAGTTGATTATAATTCATTCTGTGTTTTTATTTTTATTTACACTTAGCCTACTACACAAACTATTCTTCTTTGGTTTGATTTTTGCAGGAACTTGATGCATAAGATACATTCCATTTGCTTCTCTGCCAATCCCAAGACCTTCCATGTTGAGGTCTTGAAAAACACAAAATTTGGGGGAATTATGAGATTGAATCAACTTCGAAATTGATAGCAGGCTAAAGTTAAAGGTAGGAATATACAAAACATCATGGAGGTTATGTGAGCATTCAATGCTACTGATCTTTTTTGAGTAACTGGAATACTAATACCATTAGGTAAACCAATTGAGTTGATGGACTTGACTAGAGAACATCTTGGTTTTTGAACAAAAGAATATTACCAATCACATGTTCATTTGCCCCTATGTCAATGATCCATCGTGTATTAGAAGTTAGAACAATTAGCAGTAGAATTCTCACGATTACTTGCCATATTGGTTGTTCCGTCAGTGGGAGATTGGACATTAGTTGCACTTAACAGCTTGAGTGTTCCTCATACTGAGCCTTGGTAAAAATATGGGGTGAATCCACCTTATCAGATATCTCTTCTCCAAACACTCAGTCCAAGCCACATTCACATCAGCAGATCTTTCCTTGTTGGTATTGTTCCTCTTGTTCGTACCAATAGGTTGAGCTTTATAGAATCTATGTCCAGGGGGATAACCGATAAGTTTATAACAATTAGCCTTGGAATGGACAATCTAATTGCAATGTTCGCAGCGAACTCCATCTTTCTTTTGAACTTTTGCTCTATTCTGATTCAAGTAAAAAACCTCAGCAGGAGTTTGAATAGGTAAAATTGAACGATGTGACTCTTCATGTGAAATTATAGATACAGCAGCCATTTAACGGCATTTCAATGCACCATGCCAGGGTTAGACACATACCTACTTAAGCAACTAACAGCATAAGCTATATCATGCCAAGTACTAAACATCAAATACATAACAGATCTTATAGCATTTGAATAAGGCACATTCTTCATAGAATCAAAGTCAAAATCAGATTTAGGACATTGATATTTACTCAACACAAAGTGAGCAGCTAATGGCACATTAACAGGCTTCACATCAGTGAAATCTATACCTTCTTTTAGAGTAAAACCTTTAGATACAAGTCTAGCTTTGAACCTAACAGAATCATTTGCATTCTTAACCTCAAACAACCATTTGCAATCAACAACTGAGCAATTAACAGGTTTAGGAACAAGAATCCAAGTATGATTCACAATCAAAGAATGCATTTCCTCTTTCATAGCACACAGCCAGTCATTAGCATTTTTGGATTTCAAAGCTTCATTGTAGGTTTTAGGTTCATAGTTATCAATTGATTCAAACACATTGAACACATAAGAAGCAAGGTCAAAGTCACTTAGCTTAGCAGGTTGTCTTATGTTTCTCCTAGCCCTATCTCTAATCAATTGATAATCATGCAAATGTTCTTGTTCATCAGCAACCAATTCATCATGCACAACATGTTCATGTTCAACAACAATATCATGATTTTCAGGCATTTCATGAATCTCAGGTTCATTAACAGGCAAGTTCACATGATTTTCAGCAAAATGCACATTGTTATCATTAATAGGAAGCACACCAGGCAAATGCTCCACCTTGCTAGGAGTAGCACTGGACTCAGACTCATCAACAGGCACAGAAGGAAGCAAGCAAGGCATTTCAGACTCATTGAAAATTACATCCCTACTTATAATACTTTTAAAACCAGGTTCACTTCTTAGCCATGGTCTATATCCCTTAACTCCCTCGGGATAACCTAGGAAAACACACTTAGTAGACCTAGGTTCAACTTCATCACGTTTCCTATGCACAAAAGCAGAGCAACCAAACACTTTAAGATTAGATAAATCAAGTTCTTTACCAACAAAAACAGATTCAGGACACACCATTTAAAGGCACAAAAGGAGATCTATTGATCAAGTAAGCAGCTGTCACAACAGCTTCACGCCAAAACTTCTTCGAGAGGCCAGAAGATGCAAGCATACTTCTAAGTTTCTCAAGGAGAGTCCTATTCATCCTCTCAGCAATACTATTTTGCTGAGGGGTATAGGGCACAATTTTGTGCCTTTGAATCCCAGATTCATTGCACAAATTGTCAAACAAAGAATTACAGAACTCCAAGCCATTATTAGTCCTAAGTTTCTTAATCTTTTTACCAGTTTGGTTCTCAATTAAAATCTTCCAATTTTGAAACTTTTCAAAAGCATATGATTTATTTTTCATTAGAAAAACCCATACTTTTCTAGAAAAGTCATCAATCACAGATATGAAGTATCTATTACCACCTTGTGTAGAAACACTAGAGGGACCCCACACATCAGCATGCAAGTACTCAAGAATCACATAACTCTTAGTCACATTAGGGGAAGGGAAAACCGGGAATTTAACTCTTTGTTGTTTGCCATAAACACAAGAATCACAGAAAGGCATGCAAGACAACTTGTCTTTACCAAAACAACCTTATTTATGCAAAACCTCTAGACCTTTAGCACTCATATGACCGAATCTTCTATGCCACAGATCAGTCAAGTCCTCAGTCACAGAATTCACATTATCATATACAGATTCAGTTTTGCAAACATAAAAGGTTTCTTTTCTTTTCAGCTTTGAAAATAAACCAAAGAACCTTTTAAGATTTTCATTATACCATTTCCCCATTTACCCGCAAGACCACCAGATTCTAAAGCAGCACAAGACATCAAATTATTGCACAAAGCAGGAACATGTCTCACATCTTTTAGAGTCATAGAATAACCAGAATCAAATTTCAAATAAACATCACCAATGCCAGCAACTTTACAAAGTTTCTCATCAGCCATAGAAACAAAACCATTTTCAACTTCTTTATAATTAGAAAACAAATTTCTAAGAGGTGACATGTGATAAGAGCAACCAAAATCAATTAGGCATTATTTTTCACACACAGTGGATGAATGCACAGAATCCACAGCATCACATAAATCAGTCACCATAAAGATATCATTTGAGTTTTCACCGGATGAAGAAGCATGATTCACTAGTTCATAAGATTAATTGTTATCATCTTGTTTCTGGTTTTTCTTTTTAGGACAGTCTTTAATAAAGTGATTAGGATCACCACAGTTAAAACACTTTCTGTTCTTAGGCCTAGACTTAGACCTAGTCTTGTTATACCTATATTGAGACCTACCTCTAACATGCATAACTTCATCTGAATTTTGCTTACTACCTTTGTTCACTTTTAAATCTAATTCTTTACTCTTAAGACCATTAATCACAGTGTCAACAGTAATAGAATCTCTAACATACTTAATAGCAGATTTGACATCACTATAGCCTTATGTAAGTAATCCATCTTGCATAGCAACGCAGCGGAATAAATTTTTTATGGATTACAAGACACCGGATCTATACATAGGTTGTCATATCGGATAAAGGATTACAAAAGTCTCACCCTTGTAGCGTGTTTGAGCAGATTCCACGAAGCACCACGTCCAACGAACTCCGAGTCACGAGCAACACCTCCAAGGCCTTGCCTCAACGGTATCCACACGATCAAATCGAACAAAGGGATAGTTTAAGAACAAAGTGCTAGATTTGTTCTTAAACCATATAAACAAAGCACACTCGATTCACAATCGAAAAGATGGCCCTCAACTCACTCTTCCTCACGTCGACTATGAAGAAGTCGAGAGAGAGAAGAGAGATGGCGGCCGAGAGCTTCACAAGCAATGTGGCTAGGTATATTTGATATCAAGGAATGAATCAACAATTAATCACCTTGTTATTATAATATATGATTTAATTAAAGGCTTTCACAAAGCCTTATGGGCCCAAACACATGATTTAATTAAATCCTTATAATCATTTAATTAAGACTCTTCTTAATTAATTAATTCATCCAATGAATTTAATTCCCTTTATCGATTTAATCTTTTGTGCGACCCGATAGGATCTTGTAATGTTGGCAGTGACATAAAATCTCATTTTACGTTACAAGCAAGGAGCGGTGTCTAGCAACACATCAAGGCTACCCAAATTACAAGAATGTCAATGACTCGACATAACCTTTAGAACTTGTGATAATATTAACCATGTAACTTAATCCCTTTGTCCTTTGTGTTTAGATTGAACACGAGTCATGGAATAGTCATACTCGTATATTCAATCTTTATTTCTTGATCCCCAAGTAGAACTAGAATAAACGAATAAGCTCGATATCTCATATCGACTCATTCGAGCATGGCCATGCATTTTAGTTCTCACTTGATCAAGGGCCAAACACATCTCCTGTTATATAGGAGGGACAAAATCCTATCTCGATCAGTCAACATCCCTCTACAAAATTCGTAGTGTATCCAATAGTCGCCTTTATAGTTTACCCTGTTACGGGTAACGTTTGACAATATCAAGATACATAACTCCTTATGTTGGGATCTCTGATGATCACAAGTCGTAAGGATTACATACATTATTATCACTATGAGAATTGCTTATGACACTCATATAACTATCCATGTAGCATTCTCATGGTGGGTCTGTCCAGTACATCGTTCTCTAACATGTACCCATGTGTTGATTTGATATCTCATATCAATGAACAATTCATCAATCAACACATACTAGTCTCTACGTATTATCATTATCCCTATTCATGATAATACTCGACTAGGGACAACTTTAAGAACAATACAATATTATTCTAGGGACATTAACTTATATATCAATTCATATTGCACAGATATTCGAATAATATATACTAATGATTTGCCATTAACAAAATCATAATACAGTATATGTCACAAACAATCATCTAATGACTTGTCTTAGGGCATAGCCCAACAAATCTCCCACTTGCACTAAGACCAATCAGACATATACTTAATGCCTAGAGATCTAGTATGACGATCAAGCTACTGCTGTGACAGTGGCTTCGTCAATGGGTCAGATACATTATCATCTGTTGGTACTTTGCATATCCATTTAGGCAAAACACACATCCTGATTGCGATCGAAAATCATCTTTGTCGGTTTGGAAGCTTGCATCAGTGTAACCCATTACATTGAGCTCTTCCTCACCTCCATAAATCAAGAATGTATCCTTAGTTCTTCTCAAGTACTTCAGGATATTCTTGACAGCAATCCAGTGACCTTCACCTGGATCAACTTGATATCTGCTCGTCATGCTCAAAGCATACGATACATCGGGACGAGTACATATCATGGCATACATGATGGATCCAATAGCTGAGGCATATGGAATCTTACTCATGCGTTGTCTCTCATCTGGTGTTGAAGGACACTGTTCCTTCGAGAGATATATACCATGTGTCATAGGCACGAATCCTTTCTTTGATTCTTGCATGCTAAACCTTTTAAGCACTTTGTCTATGTATGTACTTTGACTTAGGCCGAGAAGCCTTCTCGATCTATCTCTATAGATCTTGATTCCTAATACATAGGTGGCTTCTCCCAAGTCTTTCATCGAAAATCAGTTCCCTAGCCAAATCTTTACAGATTGTAAGGCATGGATATCATTCCCAATGAGAAGTATGTCATCTACATACAACACTAGGAAAATGATTATGCTCCCACTGACCTTCTTGTAGACACAAGGTTCATCTACGTTTTTAATAAAACCAAACTCTTTGATTGCATCATCAAAACGAAGATTCCAACTCCGAGAAGCTTGCTTCAATCCATAAATGGATCGTTGTAGCTTGCATATCTTTCCAGCATCCTTTGGATCGACAAAACCCTCGGGCTGTGTCATGTACACATCCTCGAGCAGATTTCCATTAAGGAAAGCTGTTTTGACATCCATCTGCCAGATTTCATAATCATGAAATGCAGCTATTGCAAGTAAGATCCTTATGGATTTAACCATGGCCACTGGTGAAAAGGTTTCATCATAGTCAATACCATGAATTTGTTTGATCCTTTTGCAACCAGCCGACCTTTATAGGTTTGTACATTACCATCCATATCGATCTTTTTCTTGAAAATCCATTTGCACCCTATGGGTCGTACCCCTTCAGGTGGATCAACCAAAGTCCATACTTGGTTTGCATACATGGATTCCATCTCAGATTTCATGGCCTCTTGCCATTTCTCAGAATCAGTGCCCATTATAGCTTGTTGATAAGATGACGGCTCATCCTCATCAATAAGTAGTAAGTCACCTTGTTGAGTCACAAGAAATCCATATCTCTGTGGCTCCCGGTGTTCTCTTACAGACCTACGCTGGGCTTGTGTCTCTTGAGCAGGTACTTCTTCCACAACGGATTGCGGTGCCTACTCTGTTTCCATCTCAATCTCAGGTTCAGTGTTTTCTTGTGGTTGAACTTCACTAAGTTTTATTTTTCTCCCACTGGTTTTTCTAGAAATAAATTCTCTTTCAAGAAATACACCAGTCCGAGCAACAACTACTTTGTTCTCGGTGGGATTTAAGAAATAGTATCCTTTCGTTTCTTTAGGATACCCCACAAATAAACACTTATCAGATTTGGGTCCAAGTTTTTTAGTGGCGTGACGTCTAACGAAAGCCTCACAACCCCAAATATTCATAAAAGACATACTAGGACGCTTCCCAGTCCATATCTCATATGGTGTCTTTTCTAGGGGTGGGAATCGGGACGGGTTTCGGGTATTCGGGATATTCGGGTTCGGGTAATCGGGTATCGGGATTACTAAAGGCATACCCGAACCCGAACCCGAATATGCCGGGTACCCGAAATCGGGTTCGGGTACCCGAACCTTGAATTTTTATTTTTTTTAATTTTTTTTAAAGAAACGCTCTTTAGATTTAAACCAAAAAAAAATATTTTTTTTATTTTTAATAGGGAATCGGGTTCGGGTACCCGAACCCGAACAAATTTTCTCTCAAATCCCTACCCGAATCCCGACCCGAACCCGCCACTACCCGATCGCGTAATACCCGATTATCCCGAAAAACCTGATTATCCCGACCCGATTGGGAAATACCCGATCGGGTCGGGTCGGGACCCGAATTCCCGAACCCGTTTCCCACCCCTAGTCTTTTCCACTGATTTAGATGGAACACGGTTCAGTAAGAAAATCGTTGTTTCTAGAGCATGTCCCCAAAATGATATCGGAAGATCTGCATGACTCATCATTGATCTAACCATGTCTAACAAGGTTCGATTTCTCCTCTCGGATACACCATTCCATTATGGAGTATACGGAGGAGTGAGTTGTGGGACTATCCCAGACTCCTTTAGATAGTCATGAAACTCTTGGCTTAAGTATTCACCTCCTCAATCTGATCGAAGGATTTTGATACTTTTGCCAAGTTGGTTTTGTACTTCATTCTTGAAATCTTTGAACTTTTCAAAGGTTTCATGCTTATGCTTCATTAGGTACACATACCCATATCTACTGAGGTCATCAGTAAACATAACGAAGTATTGAAAATCACCTCTAGCTTGTGTACTTATTGGTCCACATACATCACTATGTATTAGTCCCAATAAAACATTTACCCTTTAAACATGTCCTTTGAAAGGGGCTTTAGTCATCTTGCCCATTAAACAAGATTCGCATGTTTCATATGATTCAAAATCAAAAGAATCTAATACTCCATCCTTATGAAGTTTAGATATGTGATTCTCGTTTATGTGGCCCAAGCGACAATGCCAGAGATAAGTCGGATTACAATCATTATTTTTAATCCTTTTAGTATTTATGTTATAGACAGGCATATCAAGATTTAATAAATAAAGACCATTCACCATTTGTGCACTAGCATAAAACATATCATTTAAATAAATGGAACACCAGTTGTCCTTTATAATAAATGAGAATCCATACTTGTCCAAACAAGAAATAGAAATAATGTTTTTGGTAATTGAAGGCACAAAATAACAATCTTTTAAAATCAACGATAAACCAAAAGGCAAAGATAAATGATAATCTCCTATAGCTAATGCAGCAACTCTTGCTCCATTTCCAACTCGGAGATCAACTTCGCCTTTCGCCAACAATCTACTCTTTTTGAGGTCCTGCACATTTACACAAATGTGAGATCCACATCCAGTATCTAATACCCAAGATGAAGAAGTAGATAAATTGACTTCTATAACAAAAATACCTGAAGTGGAAGTCACACTTCCTTTCTTGAGATCCTCCAGATATACTTTGCAGTTCCTTTTCCAATGACCGGTCTCACCGCAATGGAAACAGTTCCCTTCCTTTGCTATCCCTCCCTTTGGCTTCAGTGCATAAGACTTTGGCTTAGATTTAACAAAGACCTTCTTTGCTTTCTTATTGTCTTTAGCTTTGGCCTTTCCTTTGCCCTTATTCACAATAAGAACATTTGTGGCCTTAGTCTTCTTTGTATTCGCTTCATATGTTCTCAACATACCAAGTAATTGTGGTAGAGTCTTTTCCATGTCAGTCATATTGTAATTTACTACAAATTGACTGAAGCTCTCAGGCAACGATTGCAAGATCACATCGGTGGCCAACTCTTGGTCCAATGGAAAACCCAGCTTTTCCAGATTCTCAATGTACCCAATCATCTTGAGTACATGAGTTCCAGCTAGGCTTCCCTCTACCATCCTGCACTGGAACAACGCTTTAGAGACGTCATACCTCTCTTGTCTAGCTTGCTGTTGGTACAATTGCTTTAAGTGTTCGATCATATCGAACGCCTCCATTTCCTCATGTTGCTTCTGAAGCTCAGAGTTCATGGTGGCAAGCATAAGGCAACCAACATCAAGTGCGTCATTCTGTTGCTTCTTGTAAGCATCTTTATCGGCTCTAGTAGCCGCCAGGGGAGGTTCCTCAACATGTAAGGGTTCCTCTAGGACATATTGTTTCTTTTCTTGCTTGAGGACTATCCTCAGATTCCTATACCAGTCTAGGAAGTTTGTCCCATTTAATTTGTCCTTCTCAAGGACCGATCGCAGTGATAATGTGCTTGTTGTATTGTTAGTTGCCATGGATATCTACAATATTAATATGCAAAATAAGTTTATGATTTAATCATTTAACATGGTCTTATATTAAATGATACTCCCACTATTTTGTTTAAAAATATCAACCCTCGAAACCTTTAGTGGGCCAAGATCCATATTTCGCCTAATCTTGAGTTAGCTTTGGCTAATCGCCCAAGACTCGGTTATTTAGGTAGACAACACTTTGTCAAGTACATCACATGTAATTCTTGGATAGTTGGACGAACAACACTTTGTTCAATTCATCAAATGAATTATAATCCAACCCATGCCTCTAGGTTCCCAATCCTATTGAGATAACCTAGTTAAGTCGTACCCAATTTAAAGTATAACGGATATTACTTTTATCCTTTCGCGCCTTACTAAGATTGCCACGGTGCTTTGCTTTGGCAAACCCACACATGTACAATCGAAGTTTTGACGAGTACTTTTAATTTTGGAAGGCATCTAAAACTTAATATTTTAGAGGGATTTATTGATCTCATGATTAGTTTGATAATTTAAAATATGTCCACTACATATAGGTGTATACATATCTACATATATGTGTAATACAATTATCAATCTAAAACATAAGATATATCATGCATCAACATACATAATTAAACGTGACATGGTTATAGCCCCTACTAGCGATTTTCTCAAGCCAATGAGAAAATCCTAAGAGTCAACCTAAGGTAACTTCAAAAGCACCTTCCAATGGCTCTAATTTGTGAATGGCCTCCTCATCCCGGCATGATGCTCCATCTTCATTGATCACAATCAACAAATAAACTACACTATTTACAAGATATAGAATTCCTCGATTCACATTCGAGGGGAACATAAGGGAGGGATAACATTTAGAATAAAATAGAGAAGGCACGACACGCAGGTCGTATTATAAATTACAAACATTCACAAATCCTATCTAATAGGTCAAAGGGCTATAACCATGCACCATGCTCAAACAACACATAAAACATGCTTTAACATTTAATTAATTAAATTCTAAACAATTTAAAATTTAATTCTAATTAAAACTGTAAAATAATTTTTTTTTGAAAAATTATCGTACGCTCGGGACATCACATGCCACGAACTTAAGCGACTAAGCCACGAATCACCATGGTTCGAACCAACCAAACACCACGGATGGACCAATTATGGGCCTAGGGTTCGAAACCCTAGCCCATGGCTGAACCATTGAGCGAGCGGCGGCGGCGCTAGGGTCTAACCCTAGCCTCCTTGCTCCTTGATTGTGTTTCCTTCGAGCCAACTTGATCGAAACATTGGAATTTGTTAGCCACGAGTCACGGTCAGGCCATGCACGGTGGTGGCTCAACTATCTCGAGCCAAAGGTTCGAAAACCCTAGCTCTCACATGGTGAAGCCACTTATCCATGCATGCGTGAACCATCATCGAGCCAAAGAGTTCAAAACTCATCCACGTCTCGAAACCTCCATGCACCAACATGAGCCACAACGACTAGGCCATCTCGAGCCAAGGGTTCGAAAACCCTAGCCCTCACGTGGCTAAGCCGTCGGTCAAGTGTACTAGGTGGTGGCCGAAACATTACTCAATTAATTCGATTATTCGCTTCGTGTATCGTATACATCAAACATCAATTATATCAAATATAATTTCATGATAATTTCACAAACTTAATATTAACATATCATATATGTTCATACAGTTTTAAATAGCATGCAATATTAATTCTAATATGATTAAAATAATTTAACCACATAAATCCGATATGAGCCTTGAACTTGGCTCTGATACCACTATAAGTAATCCATCTTGCATAGCAACGCAGCGGAATAAAATTTTTTATGGATTACAAGACACCAGATCTATACATAGGTTGTCATATCGGATAAAGGATTACAAAAGTATCACCCTTGTAGCGTGTTTGAGCAGATTCCACGAAGCACCACGTCCAATGAACTCCGAGTCACGAGCAACACCTCCAAGGTCTTGCCTCAACGGTATCCACACGATCAAATCGAACAAAGGGATAGTTTAAGAACAAAGTGCTAGATTTGTTCTTAAACCATATAAACAAAGCACACTCGATTCACAATCGAAAAGATGGCCCTCAACTCACTCTTCCTCACGTCGACTATGAAGAAGTCGAGAGAGAGAAGAGAGATGGCGGCCGAGAGCTTCACAAGCAATGTGGCTAGGTATATTTGATATCAAGGAATGAATCAACAATTAATCACCTTGTTATTATTATATATGATTTAATTAAAGGCTTTCACAAAGCCTTATGGGCCCAAACCCATGATTTAATTAAATCCTTATAATCATTTAATTAAGACTCTTCTTAATTAATTAATTCATCCAATGAATTTAATTCCCTTTATCGATTTAATCTTTTGTGCGACCCGATAGGATCTTGTAATGTTGGCAGTGACATAAAATCTCATTTTACGTTACAAGCAAGGAGCGGTGTCTAGCAACACATAAAGGCTACCCAAATTACAAGAATGTCAATGACTCGACATAACCTTTAGAACTTGTGATAATATTAACCATGTAACTTAATCCCTTTGTCCTTTGTGTTTAGATTGAACACGAGTCATGGAATAGTCATACTCGTATATTCAATCTTTATTTCTTGATCCCCAAGTAGAACTAGAATAAACGAATAAGCTCGATATCTCATATCGACTCATTCGAGCATGGCCATGCATTTTAGTTCTCACTTGATCAAGGGCCAAACACATCTCCTGTTATATAGGAGGGACAAATCCTATCTCGATCAGTCAACATCCCTCTACATAATTCGTAGTGCATCCAATAGTCGCCTTTATAGTTTACCCTGTTACGGGTAACGTTTGACAATATCAAGATACATAACTCCTTATGTTGGGATCTCTGATGATCACAAGTCGTAAGGATTACATACATTATTATCACTATGAGAATTGCTTATGACACTCATATAACTATCAATGTAGCATTCTCATGGTGGGTCTGTCCAGTACATCGTTCTCTAACATGTACCCATGTGTTGATTTGATATCTCATATCAATGAACAATTCATCAATCAACACATACTAGTCTCTACGTATTATCATTATCCCTATTCATGATAATACTCGACTAGGGACAACTTTAAGAACAATACAATATTATTCTAGGGACATTAACTTATATATCAATTCATATTGCACATATATTCGAATAATATATACTAATGATTTGCCATTAACAAAATCATAATACAGTATATGTCACAAACAATCATCTAATGACTTGTCTTAGGGCATATCCCAACACCTTAAACACTTTCTGTTGAATTAAAATTCCTTTCATTTTCTGTTGCCAAATAGAAAAATCCGATTTTCCATTAAAGGGTTCCATATTATAGCCAGAAATAGAAGCCATTGCACACAAACAAAATAACGCACACTAAATCACAGGCTAACAAAATTACACAAAGTACAGGCCCACACAAAATAGGCACAGATAATGAAAAATCTGAAAGTTTTTAGACAATTTTAAAATTTCAGTGAGCCACACTGAAAAATCACAGAAAACACAGAATCACATAAAATCCTAGTTTTCTACAGCAAGCAAGCCTCAGAACCTAAGACCTAGACGCTCAACAAAGCAGTAAAAGTTTTAGGGTTCAAGCCAATCACTTACAACCCAGAGGCCAACGCTCTGGGGTTTTTCCACCGAAAAGCCGAACTGACGCAGGAATTGAGCCGCCGAACAGCCGCTGCCCGAGCGTCGATGTTCACCCACCAGGCGCCGATACCCGCTCTGATACCACTGTTAGGAGGGTATCCGCCTTGACATCGCCATGTGTACCTGCAAAACAAATACAAATACACACAAGACAAATATAATAGTAAACTTAAAAGGATATCGAGTCAGGCTCAGATCAGCTGTTTTCCCCAATCTACGTCACCGAGAGAAACCTAGGCAAAGACCGGAAGGTGTTGACACCCCAAACCTACTGTCCAGCCGCCTAAGCACAAAGCAAAACGGACAAGGAGCACACGGCCAGCACCACCAGTCACAACCAGTCACCAGAAAACTCCCAAGCAACACCAAGCACACACATCACTCACGGTCAGAAGCCAAACCACACGGCCAACAACCACCACTCACCAGCGAAGCACACACAACACTCACGCCAGAACCACCAAAGCACCAACGCACGCCTCCACCGAACACACCAAGCGCACAAAGCACTAAAACGCACAGCACAAAGCCACTGCCAACACTCCTCGCCCGTGTGCCAAACAACCGAACGAAGCACAAAGCTCACGGACAACAGGAGCAGGAAGAAAGGCGAGAGAGAAGAGTGGTGAAGGAGGCGCACGTTCAGATTGACAAGATTTTGGGAGACGGGCAAAAAACGTGAGAGAGGCGCTTATCTCAGACTTCGGGTTAAGGGGGATTAGTTTAGGTTAAATAAGGGATTAAAGGATAATGGGCTTAACTAATTGGGCCACAATACCCAACAATTAATATCTGACTTCTGATAGAGATATCTCTAATTTAACCCCATCAAAAAAATGAAGCAACTTATGTTGTTAATTATGCTCAAGTAGCTACATGATGCAATGCATGGAAGGGTGACCAATGAAAAATATTCATTCAATAGCTGTTTGAGTTTACAATGATAAACTGACACAAGTGGATTCTCCTTGGATCAAGTGAGTAATATCTCCATGTATCACAAAAAATTATGGAACCATTAACCTTATCAAATTGTGCCTTCAATTCACCCCAAACTTTGGAAGCTGCGGTGGAATAAACAATTCCAGCAAAGATTTCCTTAGAAACCGTATTCATAATCCATGAGAAAACCAATGTCCATTGAGGAAGTGTAGTGCTATCATCAGCTGGTTTCATACACGATCCATCAATAAAACCTAGTTTATTCTTACCTCGCAATGCGATCAACATCACCCTACTCCAAATTCCTTAATTCTTCATTCCAATTAAAGATCACTAATTAAAACTCATAATTGGAGTATCAGAAGCATGAATGTAGAGAATATCATTGAAAGAAGTACTTGCCATCCTATGAAGCTTTGACAAAAAAACTGAGATTCCTTTGAACCAACACCTGAAGTTTATAGCAAATGGTGCAACAATCGCAAAACAAAAAAAAAAAACTAACATGCTGGAATTATGTAGCAATTACAGTAATAATTCAAACGAGAATCGGATCGAAATCAAAGCTCTGGTACCATGTTAAAACTTGAACTCACGGAAAGTAGAGAAAAAAAATCTGATTTGCATTTCTATTATTCACACTATTTCAACTACTTTGTGTTTATATACAAAGAAAACAAACAAGTATAAAGCGTGTAAATACTAGTACAAAGCTAACTTAAATAAACGTATTTTCTATTTGTGTTCCACCTACGATATATGATTTTATGCATTGCTTGGCTCAAAAGGCAATTAAAATTACATTAAAAATTAAAAATGTTTTTAATGCTTATACGTCGTCTAAATATGTTTAAGCTTATAATACGTAATGGTTGAAGTTAATATGTTTCTATGTTAGTTTTTTTTAAAGTTTGCAAAAGAGTATAGCTCCAAATGTTTTCGATCTTCGACAAAAAATACTTTCAATAATTTGCTCCTAAGTAAGTCACAAAGGAACGTGGACATCATTGTACACACCAATTAGCTAGACTCGATTAGGGATGGCAACGAGGCGGGTTTGACCAATCCCAGGACCCGCCCCGCTACACCTAAAACCCGAACCCGCCCCGTCCCGTCTAGATCCGCGAACCCGGCGGGATTACCCGCCTCGCCCCGGTTCCATTTTTTAAATTTTGTTTTTAAATTTTAGCTAGAAACCAATTTTGAAACACAAAAATTGAGTTTTGTTATTGAATTTCATGTTTTTCTATAGTAAATATTTTTATAATAAGCATTGCAAAACTATCTTTAAGCAACCAAAAATTTATTAATTTGCTCTCATTCTCTTCAAAATGTCCAACTTCTTTAACATACGTGAATTTTGATGTAAGATTAAATAACGACACTTTATTGTTCAATCAAATAAGTAAAATGTATAATTCAATATTAATTTTTTTTTTAAAAAAATAAATATGTATAGCGGGGCGGGTCCGGCCAATCCCAGGACCCGCCCCACCCCGCTTCCAAACCCGGTTGAAGCGGGTCCAGAGCCGGCCCGGCGGGGCGAGTTCACTGTGGGTCCGGGTTTAGACCCGCCTCATTGCCATCCCTAGACTCGATCGAATAATGGGTCGGATAAATAACGATAGGGTTGAGTCCGTTCAGTCGAGTTTCATTCCTGTTAAGTTTTTAAAATCGCATTTCAGAATCATTGGAAAAAAGACGTGGAGCAAATATACTCAGATTCAGCGGAAACGGTGTCGCCACGCGCTCTGGAACATATCCTTCTATGCTTTTCCCGAAAACTATAAATACTCTTAGCTTCCAATCATCATTTCGTGCCCTAATTTCTCTCTCCTCTTGGCCGTAACATGATCCTTGGCCTGAATTTGCCGTTTGACCATTCAAATCTCGCTCTTGACTTTGTTTTTCTGTCCACGGTTCGCTCAAGCTGTCCTTTCACTATTGTCAACCTCTTCAATTCAGCTCAGATTTGCTACAGAGATTAATTCTTTTTGATTTTGTGAGTGAGTAGTTATTTGAATGGAGATATTGTTGAATTTGTTAGGGGTTGTGGTGCCATGGTGTTCCTGGGGTTGAATTGGAGCTTGCGGTGGCGGTTGCGGTTGCGTGGAGAGACTCATGGGATCGGTCGATGGTTTTGGAGGCCGTGTGGTGGTGACAGAAGTTGGGCGGCTTTCTGGGTGTCCATGCATCTCCGGGGTTCAAGAAGGTGAGCATCTCGAAGCTGTGCTGGCCTTTTGTTCTAAGATTTGGTTTTCGTTGTGTTTGTGTTAAGATAGACGTAACTTTCTTTTTATGTGTTTCCATTTTTAAGGCTTTTGAAGTTTTGGCACTACTGGTGCAGTAAGTTCAAAAGCTGCTACGCATGAGTCTTGATGGTCTGATTACCATGCCAATATTGTTTAAGTAGAATAGATGGACAAAATTACGGCTAATTTATTTTGATGTATTTTGGGTAGCTGAAAATAAGTTAGTTGGGTTATGACTGCATTGGAGTATTGCTTCTCCTTTTGTTTTCTGTTTTAAATTCAGCATTGGTAACTCGTGTACAAGGAGTCTTAAGTGTTGGAACTTTTACTGCTACTTCACGTAGCTAATAGTTATAAAATGGTGGTGTTTGTTTCCAATTATTTATTCAACAAATGTTACATGGATTTGTGGTAGTGACAATGATATCGTGAGGAGTGTTTCTTTTGTTTTTATATACCATTTGTGATACTTAAGTAAAAATGATTTTAACAGTAAATGTTCTTTACGATGTATGGTATGCTCCTCCACTTTATACACACGTTTTCTTTCATTGAAAGCATTCCTGTGTAATGTCAATGCTTTTATACCATTTGGGGCTTACCCCTGTGTGAAGGCACCGTAATAAGGTTGAAGTATTGTAAGCTTACTACCATCGTGAATTTAACGTGTTTTACCCATACCTCTAAGTACCTTTTTTATCCCTTATTTCATGCTTTATTTTATTGAATGTCAGGTGAGATGTATAAAATGGGTCTTTCACGTTTATTTTATTCAATGCTTTGTTCAGTTTATGGATGATTTGAGAGGTTTCTAATTTCACTTTTGACTTATTGTGCTGCATGGCATCTGATGTAGCTGGTCCTTCAATTCATCTAGAACTAACCCTGTTTCGAAATATTATTATTTTGGAAGATATTCAGGTTGATGAAGTGTCAGTGCCATCTTCATGGGGCAAGATACCTGTTTCTGAACTTTGTAGGCAAGCTTCTCAACTCCCTAGTTTGCACAACAAGGATATCACAAAGAATTCTGGCTTGGAAAACAGGAATTCTCCTTCCTTGGCACTGGATGTAGGCGATAAGCTTTTAATTGGGAGAACTGGTAAAATACCAAGAAGCAATAGTGTGTGCTCTAAGAGATCAGGGATGGTACCAATGGAAGTTTCTGATAGTAAATCTGTATTATTGGATGCGGAAGGAATGTCTCTTGAGCTTGCGTCGTATCCTGCAAGCCGTAATACTTCAGGTACCAGTCTAATATTTTTTTGTGGACAGAGTGCTGTTAGTGAATCAATCTCCCAGATGAAAGTACCTTCATATTTAATACTCTTTTTTTGTTTTCTCCTTTTGCCCGAAAATACATGTTTTGAGGTTGAGCATTATAACGCATCCCCTTCTGTTTGTTTCTATCTAAGCAGAATAACCTTCAATTTGCTCCTTATTTTTGTTCTTCCCCCTTGTCAGCATATACAGTAGACAACCTAGTTCCATCATATTAAATTCTTGACAATATATCCGTGACTCTTGAATTTCTACCTATTTCTGATACTGGCATGTTATTCATCACAATATTATTGTTGTTACTGTATCGTTTGAGAGACGGAAATTTAATTTGTAGTATACCATTATACTCGATCTCCTGTTTTATTTTTTCTGTATTCGGGAATACCGGTTAAGGTTTCAATATTGTATCTACTTATCAAATATATTGTACAAGAACACTAAGTTACTAGAAAGGATAGCTACACCAAATTTAAGCGCAGGAGTTTGAGTAGCATCAGATATCCATCTTATTAACAATGTCTCTACCAATTGACGTCCGGTTTTCGATGAAGTGAGTACCATTAGATGCCAATGATCTTTAATAAGGTTCTAGATTCATCTAGATGCACACATGTGTGCTGCATTTTATGTGGTATCATTTTAGATTCATTTGATGCCATTGATCTTTCATAAGGTTCTAGATTCATCTAGATGTACAGATGTGCTCTGAATTTTATATGGTATCGTGGCACCTTGTGAATGTATGATTTTATATGACAAAATATAAAATAGTTAATTGTAGTATATACTTAATTGGATGTTATTGTCGCATGCCTCTTACGACTTGGCCTAGTGGCACCATCTCTCTGAAATTTATGGGTGGTCTAAGCATATCAAAATTTACTAATTGTATTGTGATAAAAATCTTTTGGAAATCATAGAGGAAGGAGGATAATATTGGCATGGTACGAGGGTACGAGTGTTTTTATCTGAAAATCTTTTTTTTTTTTGTGTGTTTTTGGCGAAATATCGTGGATCACCATTTCATTTATAGAGTGATGGCTTACAAAATGAGTGCCCATAACAGCTGATTCTCTTTCTCGAATATTGCTTTTATTTGTTAGTTTTCCGTTATGGGATTTCCTCCATAATTTAGTTCTCTTTTTCTAAGCACAGTAGTATCAAGAGTCCAATTGGCCAGCTCGGTGGTGTAGACATGGTGTTTTCATTTCCTTTTGAAGCTACAAAATTTCAGATGATAGTTCAGCACCACTATTTTTCCAATTGCTTCTCTGGAAAAAAAAATATGGACGACAAACAGATACCTAATCTAATGCCTTTTCCCCTGAAAGTTTTCGAACTGAGTCCTTTGTCCCATTTTCTTGAGAGGCAGCTGCATGAGATCGCTTTTAAAACATTTCTCTCTATTTCAAAGAACTTGCATAAACTTTTGTTTCTAGGATCATCAGCGATTGAAACCGGATTACTTACACCCTCTCACCTATCAGCAGACAATTTTTCCAACTCACAAGACAAAATCTGTCTCTCAGATTTTTTCCTAGATATTTTCTGGATGTTATTGTCCCTAAAGGATAGTTACAACTCTGGAAAATCTAGTTCAGATGTGTATTGCAGGTAACGCCAGATTGTGTTGGTGAATATCTTTAGCTGGAAATCATCATAAACTGGTGTCTAGTTGTTCCGGTCAATGAACAGTGTACATGTTTTTCTGTTCTGGTGCAAATTTGCTTTTCCATATCAAAAGCTGCAGCTGTATGTAACAAAACGTAGAATTTTTTTGTCATAAAATGTCATTTCTGTAGCTTAGTTTTGTAACATTTTGGTGTTTTATTCTAGAGTCATTATTTGAGGATTTGGATTGTCCTTCAGCTTGTCTCTTTTTGAATCGATTATATCCAACCAATAATCACTGGCAAGCCTGGGTGGATGAACTAATTGAACCTTTAATGGAATATGTATACACCTGTTGTGGCTTGAAATAGCATTATAACATAGTATCTATAATGCCTATTCTTGAGTGCCAATGAAATAAATTCTAGTCCGTGTGACCTGCTGGAGCATTTCTGTGTTATTGAGAAGTCTGCAACTTTCTCAAACCAATGGTACTCCATTTTACTCTTTATACAGAGAAAATCCAAATGGTTAAGCAAAGGAAAAGTTCGCTTATCAAACGTGGGGATAAAAGAAATTGTAAAGTGCACAAGAATAGATGTGATTCAATCTCCTTGAAGAATGGCTTGGTTAGCTTCAATTCAGCTGCAGGAGAGAATAACTTTTTTGGTATGTTACTTGGGTTATTCCCAATCTTTCTGTCATGGATGGGCCAATTTTTTTTTCATGTTAGGAGTTCAAATGACTTTTAGCTCGAGGATTAGATAGTGGATTATTTCTAACATGAGTTTAAACATTATATGATGATTGCGTTGCAAATACTGTTTCTCTGGGACAAATCGGTGTGTGGCTTAATGATACTATTTGCCAGATAAAAAATAAATAAGTTAGTTTGTGGCTCATCATCACATATGACTTGTCTACCTATTAGGGGTAAATTCCACTTGAAATAAAGGTAGTGTCATGCCCTTATTTTTATGTGGTTATTGGTTTGATTCCTCATACAGTTCATGTGGACTGTGTGGTGGTGCCACGATGATTTAGTGGAGGTGTTACAAATGTTGGTGTAGTGGCGAAGTAGAATGTCAATATACGAAATTTGAAAATGTTTTGTAGTGGTTAAAAAAATTATTAAAAGGTTTACCCATAAAAATGTCAGTTTACTCTTAAGATATTTAAAAATGAATTTACAAAATAATTCATGACTGTCAAGGTTTTAGTAATTACTAGTAATACTGCATGCACTTTGTGCCCATTAATTATGTTAGAACATTTAATATTTTTACATATTAAATTTAATGTATTATATCAGTATTAAAGGTATGAGAGAAAAAATACTTCGAAACATATACTTATATGTATAAATTTAAAGTATTATACTAATATTAGATATAGTTGTTTAGAATTAAAAATAATAAAATGTGTCAAAAGTTTAACGGATCAAGAGAATATATACTAATGTACATAAGAAGAGGTGCTTTGGGAAGCATAAGAGGCACATCAAAGAGATTATAGGTGGGTACTCCAGGTTCCTCTTGCATAATTATATAGCATAGGTAATAAATATTTTTGGCAGTAAAGATTGTGCTGCTAGACCCTATTTGTGACTGGAATGTCTACTTAAACTTTGCTTTGTTGGAAATTTGGGCACTGACATACAAAAATTAATAATATGTTGGAAGAGATGTGTTGATAATTAGTCGCACATGTTTTGGGAATTTGTTGGACTAACTGATTTATCTGCAGAACATGTTTGCTTTTCGCATTTTGAATCAATGTTTACAAAGTTGTACTCCAATGGCTATCATCTGGTGTATAACTTGAGGGGAATGGCGGAATTTTAAGCATCACTTTCTTAGTTCTGTTTGTTTATTGGCTGTGTGTTGGTTGCATTTTAAAGAGATCTGTTGCTGTTTCCATGCCTTAGTTTTAGTACACTGGCATAGATTTTTTTTTAATATCCTTGTTCTTTTGTTCTATTTTGGGTAAATCAGTCTTCCATTCTACAATATTTCTATCCTCAAAAGACAAACACAGTGCATTGGTTCAGTTTTGCTTGGCAAATGATATTTTTCTGATATGTTGCCCCAAGATCATTTATGCATAATGTGATGGTAGCATCAAGTTTATTGTAGACAGGTGTATCTCCAGGAGTGATGACTCTTTTTTTTTTCTCGTCTAATTATTAATGAAGTTTTAGCTTAATCTGCATTGATTACTGGTGAAGTTCCCTCATCACTTTTCAGGCTTTATATTTATTTATCATTATTATTATCATCTTAGATCATTGAGCTGATTATGAGCAAGTTTTCAGGAATCTATGGTTTAAAACCTGATGTTTTTGACATCACAAAGTGTTTTGATGAGATTCCTCTTGATGAGATTCTGCATGGAAAGTATCACCGTCCTAGTATTGCCAAAGACAAAGGAAAGAAAGCAGTGAACTCAAACAGCAGTCTTTTGCAGTCGGTAAGAAAGGCCTACTCTGTTCTTCAAGCTAGGAAGGTATTGCAGGCTGAAATTGATGACAGTTGCAACCAAAAGGTTTCAACTTGCTTGGTCACTGCTAATTCCCCTACAAGCCAAAATGACAGCCACAAAGTAGATAGTTGTGATGCAGATCCACCATCCTCTGACAAGGTTTGTTTGGATAGTGAACTATGGAGTTTTGCTTGAACTCTATCAATTACCTAAGGATGGCCTATGGTGATAAATAAATATTGTCATCTGTAGAGTTGAAATCATATACCTGATGTGGCCCACAAACTCCTTGCTCGTTTTAAGACTAATGATAGAGTATTTTAAGACTGATGATATACCAACTCCTTGACTTTATCCATGCTCCATATACTTACTCAACATGGAGTGGAAAAATAAACTTTGGAGCTAGAGTATTTATCGCTATCAGTTTTTGTTCTAGCGATAAATTAGGAAAATGTTAATATATGCATTTAGGATTGAAACATTTAATTCCTTTCTGTTAATTCCTCTGTAATGTTATTCTGCCCTTGTGGACTATAGATATTAGATGGACACCGGAGCCCTACCACTGTACGTGATTCTATTGTTGGCGTATCTCATTGTGCCTGAGATTTATATCATACTTGTGAACTGGATCTAATTGATGTTGAAGTTTAATATAATGACTTGACTGAAGCTTATCTCTGAAGGTTCAAGAATCTGTTGGCAAGATGAATACATCTACCTTGATTGCTGATTCTACACTATATCAGCCAAAAGAAATCTTGGAGCGTCTCATGCTTTCTCCACCAAAGGATTTGGAGTCATTTTTATTTGATGTGGTCAAGCCTGCATCATCTTTTTTGAAACAAGGCAATGATCCTCGTACAGGCAAATCAGTTGCTCACCGAGCTGGCCTACCACCTTTTCCTTGGTCCAATTCATTTGCTGGACATAGCAAGTTGGGTGCTGATTTTGGTAAGTTATCTGCAAATCGGACAATATGTCAAGGTAGATGGGTAAAAGTTAGAAATTATGCCGCCCTTCAGAGAGGTTCTACTGATTTACAGATATACCTTGAATCACTAACATTTGATCACAGTTTAGTGCCTTCAGTTATCCTTAAATCTGAGCGTCCAGAACATGAAACTGTTCCAACTGAAAAGATTCTTCCCTCCTCGGAAGCATGCTCAACTTCTAAGATTCCCGCAGCAGGTAAATCTCATCTAAGACCTAGTTTCAATTGGTTATTATTGTACTTCGTATCAGATAATTTATCTCATCTTTTCATCCCTGTGCTCTAATTATTTTATCATGAAAATAATGTTTTGGATAAATTTAACCAACAACAGAGATTATTCTGATGAAATATATACACTTACGGAGAGCAAGTAGTTTATTATGCTATGATCATGAAAGTTTTTTGTGGCACGCACCTGTTCAAACAAGCATGAGATTTGAATGATTACATGTATATAAGACTAAACTGCTGGATTCTTGGCATAAATTACCTTCAACGAATACTGCATGTGAATATATTCTGTTCGTTTTCTTACGTTGACTGGTTGGTGATGCCAGATGAGCACTCTGCCATGTATGATGCCGCTCAAGCCCTATTTGAATTGGCTATTCATTCCCCAAAGAAAATGTTGCTTGAAAAATCTTCCCAGATTGCCATGAAAGCTTGCAAATCTAAGGCAATGGAGAGATCTGATAAATTGTCCAATACACCGAAATCAGCAAACGGAACCACGAATCTAATAAAACTTTGTGAGGAAGGATTTCCTTCAAAGAAGCTCAAGCTCTCATTAGATGTAAGAAGCACCCACATCAGTCGTACTGATTCCCTTAAAAAACGAACATTGAACTGGTCTACTCCAAAACCCATCAGATCACCACCTATGAAATTATGTAGGGAGTCGAAACCAGAAATAGATCGGTGCAACATCAACCTTGTAAAGAAACCACATATGATGAAACCACCACGTGCTACTGAGAGGCCTGGTATTGGTCAACAGAAGCTCAGGAAAGTCATCCCAATGAAGTGTAATCGACCCGAAGGTTAGTTGAATTCATCTAATGTAAATTTACTTATATCTTGTTCATCGGTCATTTGCCCCGAATCATTCGTTGTATATATTATGTCAAATTTAGGTAGCATGTCGTTATGTCATTCAATGTTGTGTACCATTCGAATTAGGGAATTCAAATGTTATAGATGCAACAGACAGAAAGAGTACCCTTTTATCGTCTTGCCTTGTGTAGATAATTGTTTGGGCAATTGAATATGCCATTTTTCTTTTCAGGTGAATTCCTTTTAGCTTACTGCACTTTACCATCAGTAACCCTTATTAATTTCTTGATTATGTTAATTTCTATTCAAACCCGACTTCCATTTAAGGCTTGAACTTTCCTACAAATATTTAATGAAAGTATATCGAAGGTTGACTTGGCTTGGCTTGGCCCGGCTCGTATTTGACCCAGCAATGCCTCACTCTTCAATCTCTTCCTATCAATCACTTGATTGCCGAGCCGGCTAAAGTATATTTTTCCCAACGTGTGAGTAAAATAAATTCATTCAAATCTAATTTTCATGGCCTAAGTCGATTTGGGCTAAATATTTTCGTAAAACGAGTGAGGCTGCAAAATAGTTGCAAGGAGATTGTGCAATCGTTTGGGTCTTGGCCCCGGGAATGACATTTTTGGAGTCAAATTTTCATTGAAAGGGTGAAACTAAAACTATAGGACTCCAAATGAAATCATGTTTCTATATATATATATATATATATATATATATACTATTTGGATTGAGGGATTTGAAACCATGAATTTTAAATCCATGATTTCAAATTAATCCACCCATTTCTTAATTTATGTCGATGTAATCATAATTATGATGGATTTGAAATACATCAAAGATGTATGTCATTTCAAATCCGTTATTCAAACCATTCTCCAAATCATTCTTCAAATCAAATCTCTTCTTCCAAATCAAATCCCTCGATCTAAACAGAACATTAGAGAGATTCATTTGTGTGCCCCCTCTGTTCCGCTTGGGCATTATCGGTTGGGTCCATGACTTACATTTTGTGCCCTTTCAACGATCCTCTACCAAAAGACAGTGAAATCGTAAGAAGCTTAATGCAAATTTATATTCAAAGCCAATAAAACGCGTTTATATACAAAAAAAATAAACGATAGGTCCGTACTAAGGAAGGTTATGTGGGTTATATTTTCCGCTTGTCATCAACATGGCTGAGAAGAAAGAACGAGAGAAGCCTTAGCTCAACATATAGACGTAGACAAAAACAAGTGATCCATGGTTGGATTCATGAAGCTCCGCCACCGGAACTTTGTCAATTGTTGTGGTTGCACAACCGCAATCTTGTTAATCCTTGCGACTACCGCGATAATAATCGTTGTTACCATTTTCACTTCAAAGATCCTGTCTAATAGCCGATACGTCAAAATGTGATGGCCTCGATGTGCTCGACCTGGCAAATGTTTCCTCGGGCCTTCACTTGAGATCCGAAGCAGAGCTCTTGATCAAGAATCCCAATGTGGCATCTTTCAAGTTCAACAGTACCACAAGAAGAGTGTGCTATGATGTTTTTCTCATTGGTGAAGCTGTGAGCCCATCAGGCCAGGGTAAGGCCTGAAAAACTCTAGGAATGACCGACTGCCGTTGTGGTCGATAAAATCTTGCGCGTGCCAAGGCTAGTGGATGACTTGGTTGCAAAGACATTGCCTTTAGTTACCCACACAAGAATCATTGGAAGAGTGAAGTTTGCAAATGTGATTCAAAAGAGGTATTGTCAATATGAATTGCACTGAACTGTGGATCTCAGGTGGTCAAGTCATTGAAGATAAGAATTGCGTCACTTTGTGTTATATTTCTTACTATGCAAATATATAGTATAATATGTTGAATGGATGGCTTGGATTTTAGCATGATAGCTGCGTATCAACTATTGAGATTAATGCACATTGAGTACTTGAAGACTAACTGATTTTGTGAACTAGCCGTTAGGTTAATTAGATTCATGTTTGTATAAATAGTCTGGATATACAAGCGAATGATACACAATATATTGATCAAGTTTATAAAAACACCCTTCAAGTTTCAGAAATATATACATCACATTATTCCTTTTCAGATTGTGGAGATAATTTTGAATTCGTTTTTTGATCTTTATGTTCTTATGCATTTGAATTCTTTTGATTACGGATTGCTGTGATACTGTCTCATTGTCGTAAAGTGTCTTTCGCTTGAATAATATCAAATTACAACAAGTGGTATCAAGAGCCAGGTTGGAACCTGGAACGATCGCGAGCAAGAATTGGGATCGACAAAATTTGATATTTAAAATCACGGGAAAGAATGACTTTGGTTTATGGCGGATGAAGATGAGGGCACTCCTTGTTCAACAAGGATTGGAGAGGCATTAGAGGGAGAAAATAAACTCCCAAGTAACAAAGAGAAGAAGGTGATTCTTGACAAGGCACATAGTGCCTGATTCTGAGTCCTGGAGACAAAGTTCTAAGGGAAATCTCGAAGGAAAAATTTGCAGTTGAGGTGTGGTTGAAATTAGAAAATATGTATATGACAAAGACATTGGCAAACAGAATGTTCTTGAAGCAGAAACTCTACGTTGTCAAGATGATACCAGGGAAGACGTTGTAACATCATCTTGATGATTCAAATAAGATCATTCTTGAACCGAAAAATATTAAAATCAAGATTGAAGATGAGTATCAAGCCCTATTGTTGATTCTATCTCTACCCAGTGAGTTCGTGAATTTATCAGATACATTGCTCTATGGAAGAGACTTACTCACGCTTGAAGAAGTTCAAGCAACCTTGTTTGCAAAAGAACTCAAAAATAAATCAGAAGGAAAGCAAGATTCAAATTCAGAAATCTTGAGTGTTTGGGGAAGAACAAAGAGACTTGAATTTAAATCAAGAAAAGGATCAAGATCCAAATCTAAGTACATGAGAAAGTGCTGCAAGAAGGAAGAGCACTTTAAAAAGGACTGTCCTGATCAAAAGAAAGGACCATATGATAAGCAAAAGAATAATGGAGATGCTGATATGGCCTTTGAGGAGTATGAAAGTGCAGAGGTTCCGTGTGTGGGCAATTAAAATGTAGGTCAAGAGTGGGTTCTTGATTCAGGATGCACATTCCACATGTGTCTGCATAGAAACTTGTTCTTTTCGTATAATACATGTGAAGGAGGCCAAGTGCTACTCGGAAATAATAAAGCTTGTAGAGTGGCTGGCATTGGATCTATTAGACTAAAGCTTGATAATTGGATGGTGAAAACCCTATAAGATGTAAGACATGCTCTCGATTTGAAAAGAAATCTGATTTCACTTGGAGTATTAGATACAAATGGTTTATGTTGTAAAGCAGAAGGTAGACTCCTCGAGATACTTCAAGGATCAATGATAGTAATGAGGCTAAAAAATGGTCTGTATTTACTACATGCTAAATCCATGATTGGAGAACTAAGCACTGCCAAGTAGGAAACACAGTGACTCAATTGTGGCACCAAAGGCTTGCTCATATAAGTGAAGGGGTCTAAAAGAACTAAGCAAACAGGGACTTTTAGGAACCACTAAGATCACCAGTCTAGATTTTTGTCAACATTGTGTAATGGATAAGGCGAAACGGTTGAGATTTGCCACTGGACGACACAATACAAAGGGTATCTAGATTATGTTCATATTGATCTTTGGGGTGCATCAAGAGTTCATACTCATAATTGTGCAAGCTACTTTCTTACACTTATAGATGACTACTCCAGACGTGTATGGGTGTATATTCTAAAGAATAAGAGTGATGCTTTCGGAGAATTCGAAAGGTGGAAAGCAATAGTTGAAAATCAAACATGGAGAAAAGTCAGAAAATTGAGGACTAAAAATGGCCTTGAATTCTGCTCACATGAGTTCAACCAATTCTGCAAGGGTAATGGAATTGGAAGACATCACACAGTTAGATTTACATCACAACAAAATGGTTTAGCATAAATGATGAATAGGACCATAATGGAACGACTCCGATGCATACTATCAAACACACTGATGCGGGCAGAGGTTGTTATCACTGCCACCTATGTGATTAACAGAAGTCCTTCAGCAGCTATAAACTTCAAACCCCAATGGAAATGCGGATTGGCGAATCACCAAACTTGGATCACCTAAGAGTTTTTGGATGTGTGGCATATGCACATTTAAATCAAGGGAAACTTGAACCTAGATCCTTGAGGTGCATGTTCCTTAGATACCCAGATGGGGTCAAGGTAGGGCTGCTTATCGGATCAATCTGGTCCTATCCGGACCCAAACCGACCGGTTCTGGATCCGATAATTTTGAAATCGGTCCAATCCAGTTTCAATCCCAACTGGTTCAGGGTTGGACAGGTTCCAACCCGAAACCGGTTCTTTTGAATTATTATTTATTTTTTCAAAAATCAAGGCAAATTGTTGCTTGGAGGATTCGAACACGCGGCCATCACGTTCCATTCTATAACTCTAACCAGTTGAGCTAATGGGCCTTTGTGTTCGTAAACTAACTTCGAATATATTCATCTAAATCTAATTTTTTTTAAAAAAAATAAAGGATCTGGTTTTCAACCCCGAACAGATTCGTTTAGTTCGGAATCGGTAAGATACCAGTTTAGAACCACCGGACCAACAGGTTCGAATCGATTAGTCCGGTTCCGGTTCCGAACCGGGCACGGTCCTGTTTTGGACCCGTCCAGTTAAACAGCCCTAGGTCAAGGTTATAGACTGTGGCGCAATGAAAAAGGACATCATAAAATCATCATTTTAGTCACAGTGATATTTTCAGATAAAATGAGATGTATTACTCACAAGTTACAAGCTCAACTGATGGCCTAACAGTAGACAAAAATGAGAAAATTCAGTTTGAGGTGGAGTATGTGGAAAAGTCTCATGATGATATTAATGATGCTACTCAAAGATAGGAAGCTCCTCTCACAAATGATCATGATCGAAATGATTATCTCTTGACAAGAGATAGGTCTAGAAGAATTATAAGCCCACCTAACAAGTTCGGATATGAAGTGCTTAATGTATTTGCCCTTACTACTGCAAGTGAAGTCCAAATGGAAGAACCTGTGAGCTTCGATGATGCTGTAAACTACAAGGATTCCGAACAATGGATTAAGGCAATGCACGAAGAAATAGAATCTCTTCATAAAAACAAACCTGGGAACTAGTGAAACCACAAGGACAAAAGGTGGTTTGATGTAGATGGATGTACAAGTTAAAAGAGAGAATCGAATGTAGAGCCAACAAGATACAAGGCAAGACTTGTGAACAAGGGGTATTCTCAAAGGTAGGGCATTGACTATAATGAAGTCTTCTCACAAATGCTCTTGTCATTAGTTGCTAAGGATGACATGGAACTTGAACAGCTTGATGTCAAAACTGCTTTTTGCATGGTGAGCTAAATGAACAGATTTATATGTGATAAATGCGTTTTTGCACTAATTATTGCTTTGCTTTCTTGTGAGATTAATGTTGGTTTTTCGTTCTAAATTATGTGTTTTGTGTCTGTTTTTGTGTTAGCAGGAATCCAGATAAAGATGGGTGATATGTGGATGAAAAGAGCATAAAATAACAAGAAAAATGTGGAATAAAGTCAAGGCCAGACAAAGGAAAGGATTGATGAAAAATGGGCCAAGAATAAATAAAGAATGAAGATCAATGTCTAGAAACTGGAGATCGATCTCTGTGGAAGAATTAATTTGGGATAGTGACGACCGATTGCAACCAGGGACCGATATTTATGGACAGTGTGTTGGGCAACAAGTTATGTAATGCAGCGACCAATCGCTAGAAAAATAGCGATCGATCGCCAAAGTGAAAATACCCAAAAATAAAACGCTGCGACCGATCGCTGGAATTGGAGACCGATCGCTGCACGAGCCCAACCCATTAAAAATTGGTGGATATCAGGGTTTAAAATGTGGCATAACCTATTTTTTGGGGACTTTTGACACACTTTGAAGAGGAGAATACATTGAGGAGGCGTCTACACTTCCAAGGGCAAGGATTTCATCACAAAACGAAGGAAGTTTTCATCTAGGGATGGAGAATTGCTTCCATATCGTTTTATATCTTTTACTTTCATTATTTATGAATTTCATGCGTTTTATGAATTCTAGGGGGGGGAATACATAGATTGATTGGGTATTATGTTTTTGTGATTTATTTATATATTAGGATTTATTGTTGGTTTATTTGTGTTTTCTTGCTTTGAATGCAATTTGATTGTCTGGCTATTGATTGAATTGTCATATTTGTTTATGATCTATCACTCGCGATAGGGGATTGCAAATATGACATAGGAAAACACATCGTGGATGTTTATAACGTCGACAGACGTATAACTCCATTGAAGCTTTTGAAAGAATTATTGTACAAGCAATATTGTTTAATATTTAATCTTAGATAGGGATATCAAGGTTGATATTGAATAATAACTTCTACTATCACATGGGAAAGGGAGTATGAAACAATTAAGAATTCTTGGCTAATAAACTAGATAAATCTACAATATGGCAATTGAGCATAAGAAATATAATTGATAAACAAGTGAAATCGAACTCCCAAAATCCTTCTCATAATTAATTCTCTTGAATTATGCAAATGAGAGTTTAGTGATCTACGTTAATTGGCAAACAACAACCCTGACCGTTTTCTAAATAGGATAAAGATCTTCTAGTACCATATCAGGTTAAAAGTATAGACCAATCCTCGTGGGTTCGACATCCATATTCATATCCTTATATTAAAATTTAACATTGTACGCTTGCGATATGTTTTAGACTCAACATTATGTCACAATCTCAAGGCTTCATCAAACCAATGGAATAGAACAAAGTTTGTTTGTTGAAGAGGTCCATATATGGGTTGAAACAATCACCGAGACAGTGGTACATCAGATTTGACACCTTTAGGCTCAAGAATGACTTTAAGAGGTGTGAGTATGATGATTGTGTTTAGAAAAACTGATAAGACGATGATTTATTTATTACTTACGCGGATGATATACTCATTACATCTACAAGTAAGCTTGAGGTACAAATAGTCAAGGATCTGCTAGATAATGAATTTGTAATAAAAGATTTGGGGTCAATAAGAAAAATACTTGGAATGTAGATTAGAGAGACAGAGCACATGGTACTTTGTTTATTTCACTGTGTGAATACATTGATAAATTATTAAAGAGATTCAATATGAATCTGTCAAAGTCAGTACAAACTCCATTGCCAACATTTCAAACTTTCATTGAACGATACATCAGAGACTTATGAAGAAAGGAGATGGCAGCTTGATGTATGCAATGATTTGCACAAGACCTGACTTGGCTTATGCAGTGAGTTTAGTAAGTAAATACATGGGAAGGCCTGTCAAACATCATTGGGAAGCTGTGAAATGGATTCTTAGATATCTAAAGGGCGCGTCTGGTTAATGTTTGAAAGGAACAATGAAGAAAATGAAGTGGTGATGGGATAAGTTGATGCAGATTGCGCGGGTTGTCTTGATTCCAGAAGATCTCTAACAGGATATGTGTATAAATACTATGGGAATATGTTGTTAGCTGGAAGTGTAACTTGCAACATGTGATGTCATTATCGACAACAAAAGCTGCATATGTAGCGGTTACAGAAGCAATGAAGGAGGCTATATGGTTGAAAGGAATGGTAGGAATGCTAGAAGGATTATCAGTGACAACAAAACTTTTCTCTGACAACCAAAGTGGCATTCATTTGGCTAAGAATTATGTTTGCCATGAACGAACTAAATATATTGACGTTAGACTCTATTTTTGCAGGGACATTATGTTGGGATATGCCCTAAGACAAGTCATTAGATGATTGTTTAAGACTTACAATGTTTATGGTTTTATGAATGGCAATTCATTATTATATATTATTCTTTTAACTGTGCATTGTGAATTAATATATATGTTAATGTCCTTAGAATAATATTGTATTATTCTTAAAGATGTCCCTAGTCAAGTATTATCATGAATAGGGATAATGATAATACGTAGAGACTAGTATATGTTGATCGATGAATTGTTCATTGATATGAGATATCAAATCAACATATGGGTACATGTTAGAGAACGATGTACTGGACAGACCCACCATGAGAATGCAACATGGATAGTTATATGATCGTCATATGCAATTCTCATAGTGATAATAATGTATGAAATCCTTACGACTTGTGATCATCAGAGATCCCAACATAAGGAGTTATATATCTTGATATCGTCAAACGTTACCCGTAAAAGGGTATACTATAAAGGCGACTATTGGATACACTACGAATTATGTAGAGGGATGTTGACTGATCGAGATAGGATTTGTCCCTCCTATATAACAGGAGATGTGTTAGGCCCTTGATCAAGTGGGAACTAAAATGCATGGCCATGCTCGAATGAGTCGATATGAGATATCGAGCTTATTCGTTTATTCTAGTTCTACTTGGGGATCAAGAAATAAAGATTGGATATACGAGTATGACTACTCCATGACCCGTGTTCAATCTAAACACAAAGGACAAAGGGATTAAGCTACATGGTTAATATTATCACAAGTTCTAAAGGTTATGTCGAGTCATTGACATTCTTGTAATTTGGGTAGCATTGATGTGTTGCTAGATACCGCTCAATGCTTGGGACGTAAAATGAGATTTTATGTCACTGCCAACATTACAAGATCCTATCGGGTCGCACAAAAGATTAAATCGAGAAGGGAAATTAAATTCATGAGATGAATTAAATAATTAAGATGAGTCTTAAGTAATAATCATAATGATTAATTAAATCATGGGCTTAAGCCCATGAGGCTTTATGAAAGCCTTTAATTAATCATATAAAATATGATTGCAAGGGGTTTAATTAGAATTAACACTTCATAACACAAAACCTAACTCTATAAGCCTCTCGGCCGCGAGACTCACGAGCTTCACCGCCGCCGCCGATCGTGTGGTGGTTTTGAGGTCTTGCTTGGTCGTCGTTGTTCGGTTTTGATTCGAGAATAAGTCTAGCAACTTATTCTTGAATATCCCTTCACCAGATTTGATCGTGTGGATACCGTAGAGACGAAGGTGAAAACTTTCGTTTGTGACTCGGAGTTCGTTGGACGTGCTGCTCCGTGGATTCTGCTTCAAACACGCTACAAGGGTGAGACCTTCGTATTCCTTAATCCGATATGATAACCTATGTATAGATCTGCTGGTTTGTAATCCTAAAATTTTATTCCGCTGCGTTGTTTGCTCATGGGATTACTAACAGTGGTATCAGAGCCGTGTACAATGCTCATATCGGATTTATGTGGTTAAATAGTTTAATCATATTAGAATTAATATTGCATGCTATTTAAAATTGTATATAATCATATATGATATGATTAAATTGAGTTTGTGAAAATCATCGTATAATTATATTTGATATAATTGGCGAATAATTGTATACGATACACGAAAGCGTAAAATCGAGGTGTTAGCTCATGCATGGCTCACGGCCGCAGCCACCGAAGGGCTAGGGTTTCAAACCCTAGTCACCATGGCTCACGGCCGACGCCACCAAAGGGCTAGGGTTTCGAACCCTAGTCACCATGGCTCACGGCCGACGCCACCAAAGGGCTAGGGTTTCGAACCCTAGTCATCATGGCTCACGGCCGCCGCATGTTGCTAGGGTTTCGAACCCATTGGCTCGTGCATGGCCAAGCAGCCGCCGCTTAAGGGCTAGGGTTCAGACCCTGGCTCGAGCATGGGCCGAGCCGCCGCAAAAATTAGGGTTTTTGAACCCATTGGCTCGTGACGGCTAACTCATGACGGCTAGGGTTTCGAACCCTAGCAGCCGTGCATGGGCTCGCCGCCGTCGCTCGAGCATGGCTCGGCCATGGGCTAGGGTTTCGAACCCTAGGCCCATTAATGGTCAAGCCGTGTGCTTTGTGGTTCGAACCATGGTGGTTCGTGTCTTAGTCGCTTTAGTTCGTGGCATGTGATGTCCCGAGCGTACGATAATTTTCAAAAATTATTTTACAGTTTTAATTAGAATTAAATTTAAAATGTTTAGAATTTAATTAATTAAATGTTAATGCATGCCTTATGTGTTGTTTGAGCATGGTGCGTGGTTATAGCCCTTTGACCTATTAGATAGGATTTGTGGATGTTTGTAATTTATAATACGACCTGCGTGTCGTGCCTTTCTCTATTTCATTCTAAATGTAATCCCTCCCATATGTTCCCCTCGAATGTGAATCGAGGAATTCTATATCTTGTAAATAGTGTAGTTTATTTTATTGATGGTGATCAATGAAGATGGAGCATCGTGCCGGGATGAGGAGGCCATTCACAAATTGGAGCCAAAGGAAGGTGCTTATGAAGTTACCTTAGGTTGACTCATAGGATTTTCTCATTGGCTTGAGAAAATCATTAGTAGGGGCTATAACCATGTCACGTTTAATTATGTATGTTGATGCATGATTTATCTTATGTTTTAGTTTGATAATAGTATTACACATATATGTAGATATGTATACAACTATATGTAGTGGACATATTTTAAATTATCAAATTAATCATGAGATCAATAAATCCCTCTAAAATATTAAGTTTTAGATGCCTTCCAAAATAAAAGTACTCGTCAATAGCTTCGATTGTACATGTGTGGGTTTGCCAAAGCAAAGCACCGTGGCAATCTTAGTAAGGCGCGAAAGGATAAAAGTGATATCCGTTATACTTTAATTGGGTACGACTTAACTAGGTTATCTCAATAGGATTGGGAACCTAGAGGCATAGGTTGGATTATAATTCATTTGATGAATTGAACAAAGTGTTGTTCGTCCAACTATCCAAGAATTATATGTGATGTAATTGACAAAGTGTTGTCTACCTAAATAACCGAGTCTTGGGCGATTAGCCAAAGCTAACTCAAGATTAGGCGAAATATGGATCTTGGCCCACTAAAGGTTTTGAGGGTTGATATTTTTTAAACAAAATAGTGGGAGTATCATTTAATATAAGACCATGTTAAATGATTTAAATCATAAACTTATTTTGCATAGTTATATTGTAGATATCCATGGCAACTAACAACGTTACTAGCACTTTATCACTGCGATCGGTCCTTGAGAAGGACAAATTAAATGGGACGAATTTCCTAGACTGGCATAGGAACTTGAGGATAGTCCTCAAACAAGAAAAGAAACAATATGTCCTAGAGGAACCCTTGCCCGCTGAGGAACCTCCCCTAACAGCTACAAGAGCTGATAAAGATGCTTACAAAAAGCATCAAAGTGACGCACTTGATGTTGGGTGCCTCATGCTTGCCACCATGAACTCTGAGCTTCAGAAGCAACATGAGGAAATTGAGGCGTTCGATATGATCGAACACTTAAAGCAGTTGTACCAACAGCAAGCAAGACAAGAGAGGTATGACGTCTCTAAGGCGTTATTTCAGTGCAGGATGGTAGAAGGAAGCCTAGTTGGAACTCATGTGCTCAAGATGATTGGGTACATTGAGAATCTGGACAAGCTGGGTTTTCCATTGGACCAAGAGTTGGCCACCGATGTGATCTTGCAATCGTTGCCTGAGAGCTTCAGTCAATTTGTAGTAAATTACAATATGACTGACATGGAAAAGACTCTACCACAGTTGCTTGGTATGTTGAGAACATATGAAGCAAATACTAAGAAGACTAAGGCCACAAATGTCCTTATTGTGAATAAGGGCAAAGGAAGGGCCAAAGCTAAAGGCAACAAGAAAGCAAAGAAAGTCTTTGCTAAATCTAAGCCAAAGTCTTCTGCACTGAAGCCAAAGGGAGGGATAGCAAAGGAAGGGAACTGTTTCCATTGCGGTGAGACCGGCCATTGGAAAAGAAACTGCAAAGTATATCTGGAGGATCTAAAGAAAGGAAGTGTGACTTCTGCTTCAGGTATTTTTGTTATAGAAGTCAATTTATCTACTTCTTCATCATGGGTATTAGATACTGGATGTGGATCTCACATTTGTGTAAATGTGCAGGATCTCAAAAGGAGTAGGACATTGGCGAAAGGTGAAGTTGATCTCCGGGTTGGAAATGGAGCAAGAGTTGCTGCATTAGCTATAGGAGATTATCATTTAGCTTTACCTTCTGGTTTATCATTGATTTTAAAAGACTGTTATTTTGTGCCTTCAATTACTCAAAACATAATATCTATTTCTTGTTTAGACAAGTATGGTTTTTCATTTATAATAAAGGACAACTGTTGTTCTATTTATTTGAATGATATGTTTTATGCTAGTGCACAAATGGTGAATGGTCTTTATGTATTAAATCTGGATATGCCTATCTATAACATAAATACTAAAAGGATTAAAAATAATGATTGTAATCCGACTTATCTCTGGCACTGTCGCTTGGGCCACATAAACGAGAACCGCATATCTAAACTTCATAAGGATGGAGTATTAGATTCATTTGATTTTGAATCATATGAAACATGCGAAACTTGTTTAATGGGCAAGATGACTAAAGCCCCTTTCAAGGGACATGTTGAAAGGGCAAATGTTTTATTGGGACTAATACATAGTGATGTATGTGGACCAATAAGTACACAAGCTAGAGGTGGTTTTCAATACTTCGTTACATTTACTGATGACCTCAGTAGATATGGGTATGTGTACCTAATGAAACATAAACATGAAACCTTTGAAAAGTTCAAAGATTTCAAGAATGAAGTACAAAACCAACTTGGCAAAAGTATCAAAATCCTTCGATCAGATCGAGGAGGTGAATACTTAAGCCAAGAATTTCATGACTATCTAAAGGAGTGTGGGATAGTCCCACAACTCACTCCTCCGTATACTCCACAATGGAATGGTGTATCCGAGAGGAGAAATCGAACCTTGTTAGACATGGTTAGATCAATGATGAGTCATGCAGATCTTCCGATATCGTTTTGGGGACACGCTCTAGAAACAGCGATTTTCTTACTGAACCGTGTTCCATCTAAATCAGTGGAAAAGACACCATATGAGATATGGACTGGGAAGCGTCCTAGTATGTCTTTTATGAAGATTTGGGGTTGTGAGGCTTTCGTTAGACGTCACACCACTAACAAACTTGGACCCAAATCTGATAAGTGTTTATTTGTGGGGTATCCTAAGGAAACGAAAGGATATTATTTCTATTATCCCACCGAGAACAAAGTAGTTGTTGCTCGGACTGGTGTATTTCTTGAAAGAGAATTTATTTCTAGAAAAACCAGTGGGAGAAAAATAGAACTTAGTGAAGTTCAACCACAAGAAAACACTGAACCTGAGATTGAGATGGAAACAGAGCAGGCACCGCAAGCTGTTGTGGAAGAAGCACCTGCTCAAGAGACACAAGCCCAGCGTAGGTCTGTAATAGAACACCGGGAGCCACAGAGATATGGATTTCTTGTGACTCAACAAGGTGACTTACTACTTATTGATGAGGATGAGCCGTCATCTTATCAACAAGCTATAATGGGCAATGATTCTGAGAAATGGCAAGAGGCCATGAAATCTGAGATGGAATCCATGTATACAAACCAAGTATGGACTTTGGTTGATCCACCTGAAGGGGTACGACCCATAGGGTGCAAATGGATTTTCAAGAAAAAGACCGATATGGATGGTAACGTACAAACCTATAAAGGTCGGCTGGTTGCAAAAGGATTCAAACAAATTCATGGTATTGACTATGATGAAACCTTTTCACCAGTGGCCATGGTTAAATCCATAAGGATCTTACTTGCAATAGCTGCATTTCATGATTATGAAATCTGGCAGATGGATGTCAAAACAGCTTTCCTCAATGGAAATCTGCTCGAGGATGTGTACATGACACAGCCCGAGGGTTTTGTCGATCCAAAGGATGCTGGAAAGATATGCAAGCTACAACGATCCATTTATGGATTGAAGCAAGCTTCTCGGAGTTGGAATCTTCGTTTTGATGATGCAATCAAAGAGTTTGGTTTTATCAAAAATGAAGATGAACATTGTGTCTACAAGAAGGTCAGTGGGAGCGTAATCATTTTCCTAGTGTTGTATGTAGATGACATACTTCTTATTGGAAATGATATCACTGCCTTGCAATCTGTAAAGATTTGGCTAGGGAATTGCTTTTCGATGAAAGACTTGGGAGAAGCCACCTATGTATTAGGAATCAAGATCTATAGAGATAGATCGAGAAGGCTTCTTGGTCTAAGTCAAAGTACATACATAGACAAGGTGCTTAAAAGATTTAGCATGCAAGAATCCAAGAAAGGATTCGTGCCTATGACACATGGTATTTATCTCTCGAATGAACAGTGTCCTTCAACACCAGATGAGAGACAACGCATGAGTAAGATTCCATACGCGTCAGCTATTGGATCTATCATGTATGCCATGATATGTACTCGTCCCGATGTATCGTATTCTTTGAGCATGACGAGCAGATATCAAGTTGATCCAGGTGAAGGTCACTGGATTGCTGTCAAGAATATCCTAAAGTACTTGAGAAGGACTAAGGATATATTCTTGATTTATGGAGGTGAGGAAGAGCTCAATGTAATGGGTTACACTGATGCAAGCTTCCAAACCGACAAAGATGATTTTCGATCGCAATCTGGATATGTGTATTGCCTGAATGGAGGTGCTGTGAGCTGGAAGAGTTCAAAGCAAGAAACAGTAGCCGATTCTACAACGGAAGCTGAGTATATTGCTGCCTCGGATGCAGCAAAGGAAGCTGTTTGGATGAGGAAGTTCATTTCTGAACTTGGAGTGGTGCCTAGCATTAAAGATCCGATATAACTCTATTGTGACAACAATGGAGCGATCGCATTGGCTAAGGAACCAAGATCTCACCAAAGATCCAAGCACATACTTAGGCGTTTCCATTTCATTCGAGAAATCGTTGAAAGGGGAGATGTTAAAATATGCAAAGTACCAACAGATGATAATGTATCTGACCCATTGACGAAGCCACTGTCAGAGCAGAAGCATGATCGTCATACTAGATCTCTAGGCATTAGGTATATGTCTGAGTGGTCTTAGTGCAAGTGGGAGATTTGTTGGGATATGCCCTAAGACAATTCATTAGATGATTGTTTAAGACTTACAATGTTTATGGTTTTATGAATGGCAACTCATTATTATATATTATTCTTTTAACTGTGCATTGTGAATTAATATATATGTTAATGTCCTTAGAATAATATTGTATTATTCTTAAAGATGTCCCTAGTCAAGTATTATCATGAATAGGGATAATGATAATACGTAGAGACTAGTATATGTTGATCGATGAATTGTTCATTGATATGAGATATCAAATCAACATATGGGTACATGTTAGAGAACGATGTACTGGACAAACCCACCATGAGAATGCAACATGGATATTTATATGATCGTCATATGCAATTCTCATAGTGATAATAATGTATGAAATCCTTACGACTTGTGATCATCAGAGATCCCAACATAAGGAGTTATGTATCTTGATATCGTCAAACGTTACCCGTAACAGGGTATACTATAAAGGCGACTATTGGATACACTACGAATTATGTAGAGGGATGTTGAGTGATCGAGATAGGATTTGTCCCTCCTATATAACAGGAGATGTGTTAGGCCCTTGATCAAGTGAGAACTAAAATGCATGGCCATGCTCGAATGAGTCGATATGAGATATCGAGCTTATTCGTTTATTCTAGTTCTACTTGGGGATCAAGAAATAAAGATTGGATATACGAGTATGACTATTCCATGACCCGTGTTCAATCTAAACACAAAGGACAAAGGGATTAAGCTACATGGTTAATATTATCACAAGTTCTAAAGGTTATGTCGAGTCATTGACATTCTTGTAATTTGGGTAGCATTGATGTGTTGCTAGATACCGCTCAATGCTTGGGACGTAAAATGAGATTTTATGTCACTGCCAACATTACAAGATCCTATCGGGTCGTACAAAAGATTAAATCGAGAAGGGAAATTAAATTCATGAGATGAATTAAATAATTAAGAGGAGTCTTAATTAATAATCATAATGATTAATTAAATAATGGGCTTAAGCCCATGAGGCTTTATGAAAGCCTTTAATTAATCATATAAAATATGATTGCAAGGGGTTTAATTAGAATTAACACTTCATAACACAAAACCTAACTCTATAAGCCTCTCGGCCGCGAGACTCACGAGCTTCACCGCCGCCGCCGATCGTGTGGTGGTTTTGAGGTCTTGCTTGGTCGTCGTTGTTCGGTTTTGATTCGAGAATAAGTCTAGCAACTTATTCTTGAATATCCCTTCACCCGATTTGATCGTGTGGATACCGTAGAGACGAAGGTGAAAACTTTCGTTTGTGACTCGGAGTTCGTTGGACGTGCTGCTCCGTGGATTCTGCTTCAAACACGCTACAAGGGTGAGACCTTCGTATTCCTTAATCCGATATGATAACCTATGTATAGATCTGCTGGTTTGTAATCCTAAAATTTTATTCCGCTGCGTTGTTTGCTCATGGGATTACTAACACATTATTGTTAAAGGAGTGGAGACACTTGAGAAAGTATCTACTGAGTATAATCTTGCTGATATGATCACAAAATGTGATGTCCGGGGATTTATGGTGTTAATCCCGGTGTGGTATTAATCCGTGATGGATTTTTATTGTGGCAATTAGGAATTAATTGCGATTTTGCGTCTCCCGAGGTTGTTAAATTGGGCATTTGGGATCGTTGGATCCAAAGGTTGAGATTGTATTCTCATCTTGGTGGGACTTGGAGTCCGGGGTGCTTTATGTTGGGGGCCAGTATGGGGATTTGATGTTGGAGAGAGTTTTTGAAAACAGATGATTTTTAATGAATCATGATGTATTTGTGGGAGTATTGGTATTTTGGGGCATTTCGCTATATATACCAGTTGGACTCGGGATTCCGTCATTCGAAATCCATTTCTCTCCTTCTCCCCCTCCTTACACGCCAACCCCTCTTCCCTAACCCTCACCCTTTCTCTTTGGAGGAAAATCGACGGAGGCTCGATTTAGGGGCCGGATCTCTTGAAGAAAAGCTGGTAATCTCTTCCTCCTCTCTTGTAGCTTTGATTTGATAGTGGTTTTGTTGATTTTGGTTGAGTTTTGAGGTTGGTTTGGGTTGGGTGATTTTGATGAAAATCTAGAAAACTTTTGGGTTTGTTTTAATTCAAGTCTAACACCCTTGTTGGAGGTTCTTGGGTGTTGTTTTGTTGTGGTTTTGTGTTGGGGGGAGTTGGGGTATGATTTGTAGAGGTTTCAAGCTTTTAAAAATGGTGGTTTTCGAGTTGCAGGGCATGGCGATCGATCGCCCGTAGCAGGCGACCGATCGCATGCAGGCAGTACGCTTTTCAGCATTGTGGCGACCGATCGCCACTTTTGGAGCGATCGATCGCCTCACGCCAGTAAGGTCTGGCGATCGATCGCTATATCGAGCGATCGATCGCCAAGGGGCTAGCGATCGATCGCCTGGTATAGCGATCGATCGCCAACATGTGATTTGTGGTTTTCTTGGCTTTTTTGTGGGATTTTGGATTTACGACTTAAATGGTCGGCTTCCGGGGCAATGTTCTCATTCCAATGGGAATGCTAGACTTTTAAAATGGTTTGGTTGGAGCCAAGTTAATTAAATGGAATTCTCGGATGAATTCTTGGCTATCTTTTTAAACATATAAAATGAGATATTTTGGGTTTTATGCATGCTTAGCCGGGGGGCTTTTATTTTGGTAATCGTCATGGATTGACGATATGATTGGGAGTCTTGAACGTGCTTGGACACGTGGTTGCATGCTTATACTTGATTGTGAGTTGTTTATGTGTTTTAGCACATATTTCTCGAGGTATGGAACTCAAGCAAAGTTTGGACTCGAGCTACGAAATTATAAGGTACGTGTAACGTACGAGCATAGCCCTTTATTTTAAATGCAAATATTGAGTGCATGACACACTGTATTGCAATAAATGTATATGGAAATGCCTGATACATGGTTTTAGCAATAAACGGATATTAACGGATATTGAAATACATGGTTAATGGTGATTGCTACAAATGGATGTATATGCATTGGGAATTGCATGGCACCGCTTTTGAGCGAGCAATGATTGGATGTGGTCGCCTTTGAGCGAACATCGGTTATGACGCCACTGCTGTTGAGCATGCTGTGAGACTGAAATGCCGCTATTGTAGAGCGAGCAATTAAATAGAACTATGGAACCATAAAAGAGATATATGAGATATTTGTGATCATTGTTTAATGATTTGTTATCATTGTTATAATGTCGGTATGTGGCAAATGAATTCGTTAATCAATGTAATGATTAACTGGCATTTGAGAATTTGATGCTTTCAGTTATTTTGAGAACAGGGACAGTACAGGGGATCCCGGATGAGGGTGATGCCATCCATGGAGTATCGCTTATATTTCATAGCATTTACATATTGTAAATTATGAATTGTATTATTATGATTATGGGATTTGGGATATTGGTATGCTCACCCCGTGTGGGGGCTGTCTCTGTTGGAGCAGGTGATACAGGTGCAACAGCGGCTTTGGAGTTGAACTCGGGCTGTTGATTAGAGGTACTTCCAGGATCGAGGTACCAGAGCTGGATGGATAGGCGCTCAGATCCAGAGTCGCGATCGAGTTGCGCCTGAGAGGTGCTTCCAGGATCGAAGCACCAGTAACGGTATCCAGTAGAGTGTTTTATACATTAGATACACGCTTATTCATTGGGTGCTCTTATGTGAGTGCATATTACATGTATATGGAATGTATAAATGGGCTACGGCTTTTCTCTATTCATTTACGGTTAGTATGCAATTAAATGTAGAATTGCTAAATGAACTGAGAACATGTTAGTGTATTGTGAGGGTGCATGTTATATATGTAATCATGGTTGGGGAATTTGAATATTATGTAGATCAAATGCAAGAAATTTTCAGTATGACATACGGTATGGTCTTTGCATATGGCTTTTCCCCATGATTTATGAATATATGCACTAATGGTATGAATTAATGCACTAATTACTGGATAAGGGCATGGGGGTCCTTACATTAGTGGTATCAGAGCAGTGGTTAGCTCTTTGGGGCTGTTGAAGGCCTGGAACATGCTGATAGGGATGGGTAGCACATATTATGCGTGATAGTAGTTAGTGTTGTGTGACACAACTATTTTGCTTATGTGCATTTATGATATGTGATCATAGTGAAACGATTATATGTCATGACATCTATAGAATCATAATATAACCTGTTGATTATGATTGTGAGTTGTGACACAGGGACAACCAAATGGAGCATTTTGAAATGCAATGGGATACGGGAAGTACTTTGTACTCGTAGTTTATGCGTTTACTCATTATAATCATATTGTGGTGAATATGGATTATCGTATGCTTATGGTTTGAGATTGTTCCTGTAGGAACACTATGACACGAAAGGCTAAGGCCATAGTTGAAAGACATGAAACGGTAACCTGCGTTTTATATACATCATGGATTACGGTAACCTGCGTTTTATATACATCATGGATTATGCATTGTGGTTGCATGTGTACAATGGAGTGATGATTTTAATGCTCTTCCGCCAAATGTTGAAGCGAGGGGTGGGAGTGCCGCATGTCGCATTTGAGCAAGGTGCATTAAAATACACTCATGATATGTATGTTGGAATATGGAATATGCTTTGTGTTGCAGGTACAGACGGAATACTTGGTGAATATCCCATGAGTCATTGTTATGGATGAGTGATGATTTTAAATGCTTGCCGCTATTTATTGTTTTGTGCCGCTAAAATGTGAAGCGAGGGGTGGGAGCGCCGCATGTCACATTGAAGCGTGGTTATCATATGAGGCGAGGAAAGAATATTTGCCGCTAAAATGTGAGGCGAGGGGTGGGAGCGCCGCATGTCCATTTAAGCGAGGTTATTCTATGCCGCCTATATGTGAAGCGAGGGGTGGGAGCACCTCATGTTTTATTTGAGCGAGGGGCATTAAAATACACTACCGTGACAATGACTAGGGATCGGCTATTCTATTGGCGATGGTTTATGCCGCCGGGTATTCATAGCAATGGTTCATTCCGCTATTCTATTGGCGATGGTTTATGCCGCCGGGTATTCATAGCGATGGTTCATTCCGCTATTCTATTGGCGATGGTTTATGTCGCCGGGTATTCATAGCGATGGTTCATTCCGCTATTCTATTGGCGATGGTTTATGTCACCGGGTATTCATAGCGATGGTTCATTCCGCTATTCTATTGGCGATGGTTTATGCCGCCGGGTATTCATTGCAATGGTTCATTCCGCTATTCTATTGGCGATGGTTTATGCCGCCGGGTATTCATAGCGATGGTTCATTCCGCTATTCTAGTGGCGATGGTTCGTGCCACCGAGTACTATATAGCGACGAGTTATTCCGCTACATCCATGGCGATGGTCCATGCCGCCGGATATCTATAGCGATGTTTTATGATGCTGACTCTATGACGAGGGATTATGCCGTTGATTCTATAGCGACGGGTTATACCGCTATGTACATGACACTAGATTACGCCACCTACGAGCGATGGGTGCTGATTGCGCACCACTGTTGGATGACGGAGACAGGTATGCCGCTATATTGTTAGCAATGAGGTATGGCATATTACTGTTTATTTAGCACTATTGTGGATATCATACGTTGATTTACTTATGTTGTCATGTGCTTGACGATGAGATTATGGACGTCGTGTACCGACATATATCGTCACGAGTCGACGATGTTATTTCAAAGTCATATATGGACAGGTACCGTCACGGGATGACGATGACATAGTGGATGTTATGTAGACGTGTAGCGTCGTTTTGATGATTAATACATTTATGTTTATGTATTGAGTTGTATGGTTTGAGTGCCTTTGGTGGGCACATGGTAGTGTCTGGGTCACTAGTTGTGGGGTCCTCGTTACTTAATTCATTATGTAGCATGTTAACATACATATGTGAGTCTGAATTAAGTAATAACATGCACTGATTAAGAGTATCGTACTAGTTAAGTTATTACATATGTACCAAACCACTAGTACAAATTCCAACTAACTTTTTCACATATACATTCCATGTAAAATTTACAACCTAATCCAGTACAACTCCTATGCAGTGGTTCACCTTGCAGCGGAATAAGACTCATGATTCCCACGTCTATGAAATCCTACAGAAACATTCACAACATGAGTATAGATAAACAATTATCTCAGTGCGATATCAAAACACAATATCAAGAACAATGATAAAGCACAATAAATCATCTAATGTGAATGCTCTGTATCATGCATCAACAAATGCATTATGTCATGACATGTCTCAACAATCACCCTATTATCACGAGCCCCATATGATATGCCTATTCAGCTCAATATGTCAGTGGAACCACATCACATCTTCATATTAGCAGCACATATCATAGTACCATACTCATCTGTGATAATAGCCAAAGCATATACCCAAACCAGACGTATATCTCTCAAGCCAAAGCATATGTAGTATATCTATCGTGGCAACGATCCCAGCCAAAGCATATACCACACCAGGCATATCTATCAAGGCACTGATCTTACCAAAGCATATACACATATCTATCAAGGCATCCATCCCAATCATATGAAATCCATGTATGCACATGCATATGATACTACCAATCATATGACACAAAGATAATCTAAATCATATGAATCATATGATACCAAAACCATAACATCATCATCACATCATATCTATACTCCGTAAGTCAACACGTACCTGTACTGCGACACAAAAGCGATAAATCAGGCGTTGATGGCTAATTGCCTCTTTGCCCTGTCCCCTGTGATGATGCTACAAGCACATGAACAACAGACCATGTTATAAGAGGCTTCAATATCAAAAACTACAAAAATATAACATTTGAAGTCTACCGATCGATCGGTCTCTCTAGCGATCGATCGGTCCAAACAAGTAACCCTAGCGATCGGTCGGTCAAAAGCTAGCGATCGATCGCTTAAATGTTTGAATTTCTCAAAAATGCTACGGCATTTCACCGATCGATCGGTCACTTTCAGCTATCGATCGGTACATGAACCGCCTTACTTTCCCCTGTTTTACCGATCGATCGGTACGATCCTAGCGATCGATCGGTCGATGACAAAATTTTGAAACCATGGCGATTTTGAGCTTATCTTCCAAGCTCTTCTCCTACAACTCAAAATTCAACATGTAAACAAGGTTCATGCACTCTCTACTAACATAACAACATGTTTCCACCATCTTAGAATCCAATTACTAGCATAAAACCATGATATGATTCTTCACATGCATGCTTTCATGCTTCCAACTTCAAACAAAATCAAAGAACTTCTAAATTACATGATAAAGTAATGAAAGTTTAGCCTCCTTACCAAGTAAATCACTTCCTCTTAGTGTTTAAAGATCTTTGAAAGTGAAACTCTAAATCAAACCCTCAAAAGCTTCCAAAGAACATGTAGAGATTTGTAGGTGAGTTTAGGTGAGTTGTGTGTTTAAAATCTGATTTTACATCTAAATACTCACCTTTAATTCCAAACTCACATGCACATGTAATTCCCTTCAAACTCATGTCAAATGTCTTATGGAATGCAACTCACATGTACATTCTAATGCACCTTCAAATGCATGCTACATGTACACCAATGGTATATTCTACTATACATGTATTAATTCATTATTGGTTCCACCCGAACCCCCAATAGCATACCGCCAATTGATATAATTACACCATAATCATATCACACGTGTATAAAACAAATCGAGGCATTACACTAGTTGACGAGACCATTATGCCGAGCAAGTTGCTCGAAGAATTATTGGGTGCACCATAGAGGGATTGTACCGCAGCACATATTTGGAGTATATATTGTTCGAGTAATGATACCCTTGGGTATACTCACTAGTTTGGCTTAGGCCAAGTGATTGGTGGTAAGAGTAGTCATTGAGGAAACTACTCGCTTGTTGTTGTGATCTGCAGTAGGCGTGGTCACACCCACCCTGAGGGTGTGGGATAAGTCCTAATGGGTTAGGATTGCTTCGTGGTTGAGCAAGGACACCAGGATGTCCATTATGCTTGGTGTTTTAGAGATATGTGGATGATGACCCACAACTCGAATGGTTTGTACGGTATGGTATACCGGAATAGGACGTGTGTCACGTTGATAGGTTGGTATGAACCTAAGGGACCAGAGAATTTTTAGCCAGGTATTGTTTCAGTGTTATAGTGTGCTTGTGATAGCCATTATACTGCTCGTGGGATTCGAGTTCAGCGAATCATATGATGATACGATGAGGACTTTTGGTAGACTCTTGTAGTCTCTTTGTGGCATGATAATTGAGGCAGGGAATACCTCACGAAGACGTTTATACGTCAAATGTTTTAAGAGACTTGTTTTGGGACAACTCAATTTTGTTGGAAATACCAACGTGAGCGTCGACAAGTCATTGTTAGCTCTGGTTGAGCATCTTTGCATATGGTATGCGATGGAAGTCGCAATTGGAATTGTGTGGTATAGTTAGTGGGGTGACACTACTATATTGACTTTATCTCTTGGAGAGATTTGGATTATACTGTCATGGAGACAGTTAGTATTGGTTGAAGGTTGATCGTGAATCAACCAGGGTAAGCCCTACTAGTGTTGGACTAAGTTATGACTTCGTACTTCCAGTGAGACGTTCGAGGAGACGTCTCCGGGGTGATGCTCGAGTTGTGTAGTACTATGGCAATAGTATAGGGCATCGTTGGTTGGGTATACCTGGCGTATACGAGTTTCGATTTGATGATAGTGGCTTCGATGCACTATTCTGAACCAATTGCATATTTTGGTTCCGAGATATATGTTGGTATGTATATCTAGTTTTCCGGACGGTGGTTCGAGGTTGGAGGGTCATGGATTCATGACACTTTCCTTTTGGGAAAAGCGGTATTGATATACCTGCCGGTTGAATCTTTTGGGAGATTCGTTGCTTTGGTTGTGTGGTGTTAATGTTGAAATCACACCCTTTGGCTTTGGTCTGTCGACCACTATTCTCCGTGGAGTGAGAATAATCGAGGTTTGACAGCAGGTTTTGGGACTTTGGGTATGCTTGGAGATACCCGAGTCTATTGCTTCGAGTGTGCCTGTTGTGTTGGTGCTTAGACATGTATACCCGTGTGTGTATACGAATGCCAACTCTATTTCGTTCCTTGTTGAACGTCGGGTTAGTGTGCTTGGTTTGATGAATCTCCGGTGGGAGATTGTGGCAATTCGAGATCGGTAATCTCGATGACACGATACATTCTGATGAATGATCGTGAGGGTTGTTTGACTTCCCCTGAGGAGGGATTGCCGTGTTTTGGAAGCATGGTAGTTCTTGTTGGATAATTCGATAGCCTTCCTGTTTTAGGATTGTTGAATCACAGGATAAATGAGGGATGGCCAGGATTCGGATTTGTTTAGTGTCACGGTCGACACGTGTTTGGGAATGCAATTGTTCGTCTTGCATGTCCCCTGTGGAACTTGAGACCTTGTAGAGTCTCGATAGTGTGTTTTGGACCAGAATGGGACTTCTTGGAACCCATGGTTGTAGTCATCTGTAGTGGTGTGTTTTGTGTGGATTAGTGACCGTGGTTTACCCGATCCGGGTTGCCAGGGGTACAACTACTCCTTTGGAGGAGATGAACGGGAAAGCGAAACCGGAATTTCCGGGAGTATACTGACTGTTTACTAGTGGTTCCCATCATAACGATGTGTGTTAAACATCGTGGGCGAGTAGTGGATATCATGGAGAGATATCTATGTTAGAACCAATGGGGTTTTGATTGATTTGCAGTCATGGTGGACTGACTCCCGGGACAATTCACATCGAGGTATGTTGTTATCTTTCGGGTTTATATTGGTTTTGGCGTTTGCTTTATTGTAGAGCTTGGTGCGATATTGGTGTTCTCGCAGTTGACGATTCGATTCTAATGAGGTCCAGAATCAAGGTTGTAGCTTGGCTTGGTTGTGTAGTCCTGGTGTTTCGTAGAGTACACCGGTGCAAATTTCGAGGACGAAATTTTATTAGTGGGGGATAATTGTGATGTCCGGGGATTTATGGTGTTAATCCCGGTGTGGTATTAATCCGTGATGGATTTTGATTATGGCAATTAGGAATTAATTGCGGTTTTGCGTCTCCCGAGGTTGTTAAATCTGGCATTTGGGATCGTTGGATCCAAAGGTTGAGATTGTATTCTCATCTTGGTGGGACTTGGAGTCCGGGGTGCTTTATGTTGGGGGCCAGTATGGGGATTTGATGTTGGAGAGAGAGTTTTTGAAAACAGATGATTTTTAATGAATCATGATGTATTTGTGGGAGTATTGGTATTTGGGGCATTTTGCTATATACCAGTTGGACTCGGGATTCCGTCATTCGGAATCCATTTCTCTCCTTCTCCCCCTCCTTACACGCCAACCCCTCTTCCCTAACCCTCACCCTTTCTCTTTGGAGGAAAATCGACGGAGGCTCGATTTAGGGGCCGGGTCTCTTGAAGAAAAGCTGGTAATCTCTTCCTCCTCTCTTGTAGCTTTGATTTGATAGTGGTTTTGTTGATTTTGGTTGAGTTTTGAGGTTGGTTTGGGTTGGGTGATTTTGATGAAAATCTAGAAAACTTTTGGGTTTGTTTTAATTCAAGTCTAACACCCTTGTTGGAGGTTCTTGTGTGTTGTTTTGTTGTGGTTTTGTGTTGGGGGGAGTTGGAGTATGATTTGTAGAGGTTTCAAGCTTTTAAAAATGGTGGTTTTCGAGTTGCAGGGCATGGCGATCGATCACCCGTAGCAGGCGACCGATCGCATGCAGGCAGTACGCTTTTCAGCATTGTGGCGATCGATCGCCACTTTTGGAGCGATCGATCGCCTCGCGCCAGTAAGGTCTGGCGATCGATCGCTATATCGAGCGATCGATCGCCAAGGGGCTAGCGATCGATCGCCAGCATGTGATTTGTGGTTTTCTTGGATTTTTCGTGGGATTTTGGATTTACGACTTAAATGGTCGGCTTCCGGGGCAATGTTCTCATTCCAATGGGAATGCTAGACTTTTAAAATGGTTTGGTTGGAGCCAAGTTAATTAAATGGAATTCTCGGATGAATTCTTGGCTATCTTTTTAAACATATAAAATGAGATATTTTGGGTTTTATGCATGCTTAGCCGGGGGGCTTTTATTTTGGTAATCGTCATGGATTGACGATATGATTGGGAGTCTTGAACGTGATTGGACGCGTGGTTGCATGCTTATACTTGATTGTGAGTTGTTTATGTGTTTTAGCACATATTTCTCGAGGTATGGAACTCAAGCAAAGTTTGGACTCGAGCTACGGAATTATAAGGTACGTGTAATGTACGAGCATAGCCCTTTATTTTAAATGCAATTATTGAGTGCATGACACACTGTATTGCAATAAATGTATATGGAAATGCCTGATACATGGTTTTAGCAATAAACGGATATTAACGGATATTGAAATACATGGTTAATGGTGATTGCTACAAATGGATGTATATGCATTGGGAATTGCATGTCGCCGCTTTTGAGCGAGCAATGATTGGATGTGGTCGCCTTTGAGCGAACATCGGTTTATGACGCCACTGCTGTTGAGCATGCGTGATACTGAAATGCCGTTATTGTAGAGCGAGCAATTAAATAGAACTATGGAACCATAAAAGAGATATATGAGATATTTGTGATCATTGTTTAATGATTTGTTATCATTGTTATAATGTCGGTATGTGGCAAATGAATTCGTTAATCAATGTAATGATTAACTGGCATTTGAGAATTTGATGGTTTCAGTTATTTTGAGAACAGGGACAGTACAGGGGATCCCGGATGAGGGTGATGCCATCCAGGGAGTATCGCTTATATTTCATAGCATTTACATATTGTAAATTATGAATTGTATTATTATGATTATGGGATTTGGGATATTGGTATGCTCACCCCGTGTGGGGGCTGTCTCTGTTGGAGCAGGTGATACAGGTGCAACAGCGGCTTTGGAGTTGAACTCGGGCTGTTGATTAGAGGTACTTCCAGGATCGAGGTACCAGAGCTGGATGGATAGGCGCTCAGATCCAGAGTCGCGATCGAGTTGCGCTTGAGAGGTGCTTCCATGATCGAAGCACCAGTAACGGTATCCAGTAGAGTGTTTTATACATTAGATACACGCTTATTCATTGGGTGCTCTTATGTGAGTGCATATTACGTGTATATGGAATGTATAAATGGGCTACGGCTTTTCTCTATTCATTTACGGTTAGTATGCAATTAAATGTAGAATTGCTAAATGAACTGAGAACATGTTAGTGTATTATGAGGGTGCATGTTATATATGTAATCATGGTTGGGGAATTTGAATATTATGTAGATCAAATGCAAGAAATTTTCAGTATGACATACGGTATGGTCTTTGCATATGGCTTTTCCCCATGATTTATGAATATATGCACTAATGGTATGGATTAATGCACTAATTACTGGATAAGGGCACGGGGGTCCTTACACAAAAGCACTGCCAGGAGCGAAGTTCAGCTACTTCTTGAGTATGCTTCGAGTAAGGGATTACAAAATACAAGCCAAGGTGGAGAATTGTTGAATGGATGGCTTGGATTTTTGCATGACAGATGCAGCTTGAAGACTAACTGATCTTGAGAACTAGTCGTTAGGTTAATTAGGTTCATGTTTGAGTATGCAGTTGTGTTATTTTCTTCATGTTAGTTCAAGAGATATTCGAATTCAAATTGGATTACGATAATTCAACTGTTTAATTAGATTTATAGTTCATGAATGTCTTCACCATTTAACGGTTTATCCAAATTATCTAAAACCTTGTTTTTTGTTGACTGAAGTATACAATGACGAAAGTAATTTACATTAATTGTATTTACATGAAGAAGCTGAAATTGCAAGCTTCATTGCATCTAAATAAGCAGGTATATAAGTCGTATACCGGTAATGATTGGATTTGACCTCCTACTTCATAACCTCTAAAAGACTTCGATAAAATTGACGATGAATTTAGGGACGAAGCTAGATGGTGAGTTTAAAGTGGACGTGAAATATATTTATATATATGGATATACCTATATTTATATACACATGTCTATATATACATAATTATGCAGAGCTATGGGGTGGCTTATCCCACCGCCTAGTTTCTTCACTGGCGACGATAATACATCTTAAAAGTTCATATAATCCCTACACCATAAGGTTGAATATGTGATGTTGTATTTGGTGGCAAAAAAATAATTCAATATTTTGCAATCCTTCAGTAGTATTTGGATGAGCGGGACAGTTATCCACAAGTAAGAAAACTTTTCTACCGGCAATTTTTCTATCAAGCAGTTGGACATGTTTTTCAAATAACACCTCAATCATGATACTCACAATTGAAACCACGCATACTGTGGTTTACCAAAAATATTCTCTCAAGAGAATACCCATTTTATAAAATCATGAATAATAAGTAATTACATTGATTAATCTTAAATTAGTAATTATTAATTTATTGATTATTTAATATCCATGGATTTTGGAACCTTAAATCTATTAATTTACAGAAGTTTAATTGTATTCTATAACTTCCTTTATATATATATATATATATATATATATATATCAAAGATGAAACCTTATCCACAAAGGAAAAAACACAAAAAGACTCATGACAAGTGCTGTCCGACAGACTTCAAAAAATACCATAATCCAAGTGCCTTTGACTCTCTGATATTATTTAATCTATATATTTTATACAATAAACAATATTTTTTTTTTTGGACAACACGAGTAAAGGATTTGCTTCGATCGAACTCACGACACCTCTCATTAGGGGAGGTGTTGGTGCCACTTCACCCAAAATGGATCAAGGAATGCATCGGGTTAAATTATTTAAATATTCATTTATAAAAATTCTAAATTAACGTATATTTTTTAACAATGTAATGTGGGTTTTTTTAAAAAATAATTCAAAAAAAAAAAATATTTTCAAAAATACATCGAAAATAAAAATGTTGCAAATATACCCTAAAGGGCGGCTGCTAATACATTGAGGGGCCGCTTCTACGTGAAGCGGCCCCTACATTTGAGGAGCCGCCCATTGAATGGGCGGCTCCTCTTATTTTTTTTGTAATTATATAAATATATATATATATATATTATTAATATAATATATTATTATTATTATAATATATATTATATACGTATATATATTAATATATATGTTTATTATTATTATATATAATATATACGTGCATATATATATATAAATATTATTATTATTATTATTATTATTATATATTATTATTATTATTATTAGGGCAATTCTTAAATCTTTAAAGGCAATCTAAAATTGATCATCAGTCTTTGTGTAAGAAAATTTTTGATGTCATTCCACATATTATCAATTACATTAGTTCTAACTCCTTATTCACCTAAAATTACTAAAATACCCTCGCTTTCTCACACGTAAAGTTTGTATGAAACATATATAATTTTGGTATTCAATATACATAAAATTAATATGAAACCTATACAACTTCAGTGCTAAGTATACATAAAATTGGTATGAAACCTATAATAACTCCTCATCACTTAAAAATACTAAAGTACCATTGCTTTCTCATAGGCAAAGTTGATCATAAATTGCTATGAAACCTATAATAATTTTGGTACTAAGTATATATAAAATTGATAAGAAACTTACAGTAAGAAAAAATTGGTAGCGGCCGCCAAACTGGTAGGCTGCTGCTAAATGATTTAAGGGCCGCTACATAATATTTTTGAGAAACGGCTGCTAATATAATATAATATATTAATAATATTATATATACGTATATAATATAATTATATACATATATAATATAATATATTATTAATATTATATATAATATATAATATATTATTGATATTATATATATTATATATAAAATAAAAAAATAATATTGAGGAGCCGCTTCATGGTGAAGCGGCTCCTCAATATTTATTTATATATATATATATATATATTGTTAACATAATATTATATATATATATACGTATATAATATATATAATAATAATATATTATATTTATTATTATTATATATATATGTACATATATATTATGATTATTATTATTAGGGTAAATTCTTAAATCCTTAAAGGCAATTTAAAATTGATCATCAGTATCTGTGTAAGAGAATTTTTTATGTCAGTTCACATGTCATAAATTACATTAGTTCTAACTCCATATTCACCTAAAATTACATTGATGTCAATGGTACTTTAGTATTTTTAGGTGAATATGGAGTTAGAACTAATGTAATTTATGACATGTTAACTGACATCAAAAATTCTCTTACACAGATACTGATGATCAATTTTAAATTGCCTTTAAGGATTTAAGAATTTACCCTAATAATAATAATCATAATATATATGTACATATATATATATAATAATAATAAATATAATATATTATTATTATATATATTATATACGTATATATATATATAATATTATGTTAATAATATATATATATATATATAAATAAATATTGAGGAGCCGCTTCACCATGAAGCGGCTCCTCAATATTTTTTTTTTATTTTATATATAATATATATAATATTAATAATATATTATATTATATATGTATATAATTATATTATATATATAATATTAATAATATTATATATAATATTAATAATATATTATAATATATTAGCAGCCGCTTCTCAAAAATATTATGTAACGGCCCTTAAATCATTTAGCAGCAGCCTACCAGTTTGGTGGCCGCTACCAATTTTTTCTTACTGTAAGTTTCTTATCAATTTTATATATACTTAGTACCAAAATTATTATAGGTTTCATAGCAATTTATGATCAACTTTGCCTATGAGAAAGCTGTTAGGATCGGTCCGGAGTGTTTAGAGGGGGGGTGAATGAACACTCCTTATAAAATTTATCCCTTGTGAATTCTTTCGGATTAGTGAAAGAAATCTGTTACTTAATCAACTCTTTGAACATAACAGACCACTAAAAAGATAAGTGCGGAAACGGTCTGCTCTTGTAAAAGTAAGAACGGCTCGATGGCTAAGTGCAGAAGGATAAAACACAGGATATGTTTCTGGAAGTTCGAAGGTGGTGTAATCCTTCTACGTCTCCCCTTCTTCCAATTAAGGAAGGTTTATACTAGAAGACTTTGATTTATACAATCCTGTTGTACAAACCCGATTCAGGCTGGATTTACCTCACTACCAGTCTGAAACTCCTAGTCACTCAACCTGCTCAGACACACTCTGTCTGACTGTTACAATAAGTTGCTCACTTCTATTTTTCGATACACAATGCGCACAGTGATCCTACAATGATCAAATGTTACAAAGTAATCGCACTTAAATAAATAACTTCAGCTCGAGAGCTTCTGAACTTTGTAAGCGTGTGCAGTTGCTTTCTTGTGTGTTTTTCAATTGATCAGCGTGAGTTCGAATCAAGTATCTATATGTCTTCCTTTTGTTGCATCCTTTTATAGTTGAGGGTAGCAACGTCATTGTTTCTCTTAATGTGCAACTTTGACTCTTTTTAAACTCTGAGAAAGCTACAGTCTTCTTCTTCAGGACACTTGCCGTTCTGGTGTATGCTTTCGGCGACTGTCAGGTAAGCTCTTCTTTGTCTTCTTACCTTTAATGGCAATCTTCAATTTTTGATCCTTTGTAGCATTAATTACAGCATTAAATGCTACAATAAATAACCATTAATGGTTCGGACTGAGAAGCCATCCTTTATGTATCTTTGACTGCTCTGATCTGATAAAGGTTGATATCGATCTGAAGTATCGATCTAGTCAGTCTGGAATCCATCGATCCGGTCTGATATGTGATATTCTTTATCAGCTTGCTCTGTTTTGCGCGATCGATCTGGTATGCCTGATTTCCATCGATCCGGTCTGAAATGTTCTGTTATCTTGCTCTGTTATGTCCGATCGATCTGGTCAATCTGATTTCTATCGATCCGGTCTGAAATGTTTTGTCATCTTTAAAATCTCATCGATAAGGTCCGGAACTAACAAATTCCCCCTTTTTGATGATGACAAAACCTAGCTTCTAAGTCTTTTTAACCAGTCTTGATAAGAGCTCTGAAGCGAATGCTTTCGGATCGATTACTTCTTTGTTCAAAATAAATGAACATCATTAAGTTGGATCGATTAAATCTTTATTATTAAGCCTTATGATGAGGTTCAAAATAAATGAACACAGACTTAATCAAACGAGGATTTTATTGATCACCAAGAAAATCCTAAAATACACAGTCCGAAAATATTATTTTCTAGAAGGCGGCCTGAAGTCTGTCTTCTTTTCCCCCTTTTTGTCAGCAGCAATCTCTTGAAGAAAGTCGACAACTTGTGCTAGCTGCGCGCTGATAGCGTCAAGACGAACGTCTTGAGCGCGGAGGGAATTGGCAACAGATGCTCTGACTTCAGTGGCTAGCTCGATCTGCTCTTTTCTCAGACTGTTCTTGTAAGAGGCCTGTTGAGAAAACAGATCGTTTATGCCGCGCTGAAGGCTTCCGATACTGGCATTCATCTTCTCTTTGAAAGAAGCAAAGTCCAAGGCTGTGACCCTCTGACCTTGATGAACTTCTAGAATGCGTTGAGTCAAGGACAGACAGGTATCAGAGAAGTGCTGGATAGTCCGTGCCAGGGATGGAGGTGCATCAGCTAGCTGGCTGGGAGAGTGATCTGATGATGACATGGCATGGTCATCCTCTTCAGCAATTGGCACGATGGAATAAATGGCAGCTTGATGACTTTCGGATCGGATCAGAGTGACCAGATCCGAAGAAAAACCTTGAATGAAGGCCAAATCTTCATCTGATGGTCCCGGAGGAGAGTGGGGACTGGGAGGTTCCTCAACTTGGAGAGCTGCAACCATTGTAGATACCACGAAATCCGGATCGATGAGGTCTGGTACTTCAGTTGTTACACATGCTTCAGCTGGACTGGGTTGTGCACGGGAGGCTGATGACTTCAGTGGAATAGATGTTGTCGGAGAGTCCAACAGAACATTCATTGGTTCATCATCTGTTGCAGACGGAGCATTAGGCAATGGCTGCTCCGCTGTCTGGTCTGGTACGTGCTCTGCAGGCTGATCCTCTGTCTGTGTTGCTGCATCAGAGGGAATAACCTCGATAAATGGTTCTGCCAGAGTCTTGCTTGCAGAAGGATGATCCGGGCTTGTGGCTGGAGTGGAGGTACCTAGCTTCTGTCGTTGAAAACGGACAGCTAAGGATAGAGCATGAACATCCATCTCGAGTTGAGCAATCACAGCCCCATCATCTCTGGCAGTTGGAGCAAGCGGATCGAAGTTCTTCTTTTTGGCAACTAGAAGCAGATTGGCCAGTCTGAATCTGTGTTTTGCCGTAAATAAATCTCTGCGCTGCACGGCAAGTCGAACATCATCAGTCTCTGTTCCTTTCAGAGCTTCCTCTTCCATCTTCTTCAATCTGTGCAACTTACCGTAGAACAGCTCAATGTGGTTGATAGTCCGGTACTGGACATATTCATCAAAAACCACAATGACTTCCTTTAGCTTCTCATCAACATCCTCCATAGCGATGTCGATGGCAGTCTGCGCTGCAGATTTGGGTTTAGAAGAGAGGGGTTCGGTGAGAATGGCTTTTCCCTTGCCGGTGGAGGAAGGGGACTTAATCCCTGATTGGGTATAGTCTCCCAACTCAGTGATAACTATCCCTTTGACCAAGGGATTGGCAGAGGGAATTCTAAGGGTGACTTTGGGTGCAGGGGTTGAAGCTTGTGAAAGCTGGGTGGAAGGTTGAGGGGCAGGGGTTGCTTTAGGGGGTGGCAGTATGGGTGGAGGTAGAGATTTGGTTGGTTTGGTGATCTGGGTTCGGGGCTTTTTGGGAAGTGGCTTGGTTGGTGATGAGTGAGCAGACTGGGTTTCTTCCGAGTCAGTCTGAATGGTCAGCTTCCGCTTGACCCGAGGTTTGCGCACAGCAACTTGTTCCTCGTCCTGCTCAAACTTGACTGCAGCCAGAGTAGCAGGAGTAGGCGGAACACTCTTGGACTTCAGCAGTGCAAGCCCTTTGGAGTTAAGGATCTTAAGGGGACGGAGAGCAGACGGCTTGCTCAGCTCGAGGCCTAAGGACTCCAAGAGCTTGCTGAGAGGAACAACAAAGCATACGGCGTGCTTGGATGCAATCACCGTTTCCAGCAGTACTCCAAACAAAATCATGGACCAGTTTATCTTCTGGCCGGATACAATAGCCGCCATAGCCCTGAACTTTTCGGCGGTTACAGCATCGAAACTTCCTGCTTTACCCAAAAGTGGCTTGCCTACCACTTCGCACAGCACCTGGAAATGGAAGAGCATTTCCTTCTTCTTAAAGGAGGGTTGCAATCGGTGGCCAGAAATAGAAATCTTCCCATGAAGATCTAAGAGTGACGCTTGAGGAGTCTGTCCGAACTCTGTCAGTCCGGAACTGGGGAGGCCAAAGGTCTTGGCCATCGTCATTGGCGAGATCTCGAAAGATTTGCCCCTGACAGTAGTAGAAATGGATGTCTTCCGGGAGACGGCGTTGGCAAACAGCTCGCGGATTTCTGATTCATAAACAACTGTTCCGCACTCCAAAAAGTTCCTTAAACTAGATGATTCCAGGGCTCTAAAAATGGACACCATCGCAGCATCTTCTGCCCTGTAAATGTCATCAAACTCAACGGAGAGTGAGTTATGAGTTATGGTAGCCATTTGAAAGGAGTTTAAAGAAAGTGCGAAGAGTAAGAGAGTGAGAGAGTAAGAAGGTAGAAAGCGGTAAATTGTAAAAAGTGAACAAGTAAGAAATGTTCAGCCCGCTAAATAGGAGAGAGAAGACACGTGTCTTTATCTCCAAGACTGAAAATTAAATAATTCAAAATAAACGGTCAGGATAAAGAAAGATAAGGCGGTTAAAGTACAACTAGTTAAAATGGTCAATCAGTCCGAGCTGTTGTTATTGTCAAGACAGATCATAGGATAAAATCAGACTGACAAGGATCGGTCTGAAAGTTCGGACCGGTCTGTGTCTTTCTGAACATTGTATTATCGATCTGTGGTGACAAAAATCTTCAAGTGCGAAAAGAATAAAAACATCTAAACTAATTAAGATAAGTCAATTAAACCAAGAATTTGACGGAAATAATTGAACTTAGCCTCAGGAAGCGGTTTAGTGAAGATGTCTGCTGCTTGCTGCTCTGTTGAAATGTGCTCGATCCGAATTTCCCTTTTGCCAACATGATCTCGAATAAAATGATGTCGTATATCAATATGCTTTGTTCGAGAGTGCAGAACTGGATTATACGTTATAGCAATTGCACTTGTGTTGTCGCAAAATATCGGAGAGTCAACAGCTTGGATGCCATAGTCTTTGAGCTGGTGTTGAATCCAGAGCATTTGAGTACAACAGCTTCCAGCGGCTAGGTATTCTGCTTCAGCTGTGGATGTGGCAATCGATGTCTGCTTCTTACTGAACCAAGAGATCAATCTTTCACCTAGAAATTGACATGTTCCACTGGTGCTTTTACGATCGATCTTACACCCAGCGTAGTCTGCGTCTGAATACCCGATCAAGCTGAAGTTTGAATCTTTGGAGTACCAAAGACCAACGTTCTGAGATCCTTTTAAATATTTCAGAATACGCTTGGCAGCAATAAAATGTGATTGCTTTGGTTCTGACTGAAATCTGGCGCACATACAGACTGAAAACATAATATCGGGCCGGCTCGCTGTAAGATACAATAGCGATCCGATTAGTCCTCTATACATGGTTACTTCAACTGCCGTTCCCCCTTCATCTTTGTCTAACTTGATTGTTGGACTCATTGGAGTTGATGCAGTTGAGCATGTTTCCATTCCAAATCTCTTGAGGAGCTCTTTGGTATACTTGGTCTGATTGATGAAAATGCCATTGTTGAGCTGTTTTACTTGTAGACCCAGAAAGAATGACAATTCTCCCATCATGCTCATCTCGAACTGTCCCTGCATTAACAGGCTCTTGGAGCTTGTTTCAGACCATACACTGCTTTATTCAGTAGATATACATGATTGGGATACAAATGGTTCTGAAATCCAGGTGGTTGCTCAATGTAGACTTCTTCCTGAAGCTTTCCATTAAGAAAGGCGCTTTTGACGTCCATCTGATATACTTTGAAGTCTTTAAAGGCAGCATAAGCAAGAAAGATTCGGATAGCTTCAAGTCTGGCGACTGGTGCAAATGATTCATCGAAGTCGATTCCTTCTTCTTGTCTGAATCCCTGTGCCACCAGTCTGGCTTTGTTTCTAACCACAGTTCCATCTGCGTCTAGCTTATTTCTGAAGACCCATCTGGTTCCAATAACAGGCAGATCGCTTGGTCTGGGGGTTAGACTCCAAACTTGATTTTGTTCGAATTGATTAAGCTCTTCTTGCATTGCTTTAATCCAGTTGAAGTCAGTCAGAGCTTCATCGATCTTCTTGGGTTCCAGAGTTGAGATGAAGGCAGCATGAGTGAACTCATCCATCATCTGTCCTCTGGTTCTGATCGGTGCAGAAGGACTACCAATCACTAGATTAGGTGGATGCTTCTTAGTCCATCGATAGCTTGACTCTGGATTGTCTGGTCCGGTCGGATGAACAGTAACAGCATGATCAGCATCTGCTTTAATATTTGAGTCATGAGCATCCGGATCAGCTCGATCTGAAGTTTCTTCAAAGCCTTGATCCGGTCTGTCTGGTACTTCTGGTTCTGGTGGATTGTCTCTTGACCTGTTAGCTACAATCTCATCATCACTGTTAGCTTCGAGATGGATATTTTCCATCTGATTTTGAATTGATTCTTTGTTGCCCTCAACACATAAAGTTTCATCAAAGACTACATGAACAGATTCTTCTACAGTTAAAGTTCGATTATTAAAAACTCGATAAGCTTTGCTAATTGATGAATATCCTAAGAATATACCATTATCTGACTTAGCTTCAAATGCTGTAAGATGACTCTTACCATTGTTGTGAACGAAGCATTTACAGCCAAATACATGAAAGTGAGAAACAGATGGTCTGTTACCAGTCCATATTTCATATGGAGTGAGATTCAGCTTCTTGTTAATCATAGATCAGTTTTGAGTGTAGCAAGCAGTATTTACAGCTTCTGCCCAGAACTTTTGAGAGATTTCAGAATCAGCAAGCATTGTTCTTGCTGCTTCCTTGAGCGTTTTGTTTCTTCGTTCTGCAACTCCATTCTGTTGAGGAGTTCGAGCAGCTGAAAACTCATGCTTGATTCCATGATCTTCTAGAAAGGATTCAAGATTCTGATTTGAAAACTCAGTGCCTTTGTCACTTCGAATCCTGTCTATGCTGGATGATTTCTCGTTCTGAGAGCGTTTCAGCAGCTTGATCAACTTCGGACCGGTCTGATCTTTACTGCTTAAGAATATAGTCCATGTAAAGCGTGAGTAATCATCAATAACAACAAGAGTATACCGCATTCCCCCTAAACTTGTTATTGGTATAGGACCAAACAAGTCCATATGCAGTAATTCTAAACAGCGGGAGGAGGATTTGGCATTCTTGTTTTTGAAGGATGATCTGATCTGTTTGCCCATTTGGCAAGCTTCGCAGATCTTATCCTTAGCAAAATCGATCTTGGGCAGACCGATAACTAAATCATGTTTACACAGGCTAGCAATGGTCTTAAAGTTGATATGATTCAAGCGCTTATGCCACAGCCAATGTTTATTATCATTGTTAGCGATGAAGCAAGTAGGATTATCAGGTTGAGCATGATTCCAGTTAATCTTATATGTGTTTCCATTCCTGATTCCTACGAGCATGGTTATACCGTCTGATGATTTAACAGTGCAAGTGTGTTTATGAAATTCTACAGCATAACCATTATCACAGAGTTGACTTATACTAATCAGATTATAGCACAGATTTTCAACTAACAGCACATCATTGATAATAATGTTACCATGGACAATCTTACCCTTGCCCACGGTCTTACCCTTTGAGTTATCCCCGAAAATGATTTTGGGTCCAATACATTCTGTCACTTCAGACAGCAGCTCGATGTTTCCAGTCATGTGACGGGAACACCCACTGTCCAAATACCAGTCTGATGCGAGTTTCTTCGGTACCTGTCATCAAATATAATTATTGTTGGTACCCAATCCTATTTGGGTCCAGAACGGATTAGCCCTTTGGGAACCCACACCTGTATCAGCTTCAATGGCTTGTGTGTGTAGGGTGTGCTGTGTGCTGGTCTGTTTCGATGCTGTGTGTGATAATGTGTGCGCTGTGAAAACCTTTGATTCTCATAAGGTAGTCTATATCTTCGTTGAATCGGTTTTGAGTTATAGTAATTGTATTGTCTTCCTTGCCTTCGATCTTGCACCTTTGGATTTGGTCTGATAGACGCAAATCTTGCTGGTGCCTTTTCTTTGGCTTGGTCAACATAACCAATTCCTTTTCTCAGATTTTGATTCTCGTAAGAGACTCCTGTTTGAATCTTAGGTGCTTCAGTTTCATATACTGTGCTGGATTTAACAAATGTCATTTGTTTGACTTGATTCTTTACCAGCAACAGCTCAGATTCATCTTTGGTGCATTCTTTGGTGTCAAAGCCTATGCCGGTGAAATCACCGACGTTTCTTTGAACCTCTTATAATTCTTCCAAGGATGTTCTGGATTTTGTCCATGTTTTGAATATATGTGAGAGCTTAGCATTTTGTGTGCTAATTCTCTTATTTTCTTCATGGAGCTGATCATAAGAGATTTTCAGCTTATTCAGCTCGATCTGGAGATTTTTGCACTCACCCTGCTCAGAGCAGCTTGGTTTGTTGTGCTCATCCATTTGAGTACTGATTTTGGCTTTATTCTTCTCAAATGATTCAGCTAAGATCCTATAATCATTAGCCATGTCTTGCAGTGCGGACATGAGCTCTTCTCGTGTAAATTCATTTGAGTCAAGATCATATACCTCGTCTGTCTGACTCATTTCTTCGTCTGCCAAAAGACATTGAATATCTTCTTCGCTTTCGCTGGAAGAATATTCAGAGCTTTCCGAGTCTGAGTCTGTCTGAGCCCATTTGCTGTTTCCTTCTTCAGCTACTAGGACTTTTTGGGATTTTCCATGATTCTTGCGGTCTTTGTAGTGCTTCTTCTTTCTATCATCACGATGCTTCTCTTTCCGTTCTTCTTTCTTCGGTCTGGTGCAATCTGCAATGAAGTGTCCGGTCTTACCACAATTGTAGCAAGCCTGATCGTTAACAGTATCATCTTTTCTTGATTTATAATGATGAGAGGGTTTGAAGTTCCTCTTATTTTTAGACATAAATTTACCAAATTTCTTGATAAATAATGACATAGCATCGTTACTCATCTGTTCAGCAGATCGGTCTGATGTTGAAGCGATCTGGTCTGGAGTGGCTGCCAGGGCCTTGTTTGGTTGAGAGATGAATGGCTCTGCTTCACCTCTGCTTATCAGTTCAAACTCATAGGCCTTAAGATCTGCAAACATATCATGAAGTTCAACCTTGTTAAGGTCTTTTGATTCCCTCATGGCAATGGTCTTTACATCCCATTCCTTTGGCAGAGCTCTCATTACTTTCAGAGCGACCTCTTTGTTAGAATATTCCTTCCCCAGACCATTCAGTTCATTTATGATGCCGGTGACTCTTTCATCAAACTCATTTAGAGTTTCTCCACTTTTCATCTTTATGCTCTCAAATCTTTGAAGAGCAACAGTTAACTTGTTTTCTTTGGTCTGGTCGTTGCCTTCACATAGCTGTGCTATCTTCTCCCAAATTTCTTTGGCAGTAGAGCACATTTTGATTTTGCTGAACATGTTCTTGTCCAAAGTCTTGAACAAGATGTCTTTGGCCACATTATCGAGATTTGCTTTCTTTCTTTCCTCATTCGTCCAGAGGGATCTGTCTTTTTCCACCATTTGTGGTTCTCCACCAGAGATGGCTACTGCTGTATTGATTTTTAAAATCTTCATTGGTCCATCAGTGATGACGAACCACATATCGTCATCCTGAGCTGCCAGATGAGCTTGCATTCTGATTCTCCAGTCATCATAGTCTTCTTTTGAGAACATGGGGATTTTGTTGAATGATGCCATCAGCTTAGTAGTCTTTGTGCTGATTAAGATGACCTGCTCTGATACCACTTGTTAGGATCGATCCGGAGTGTTTAGAGGGGGGGGGGGGGGGGTGAATGAACACTCCTTATAAAATTTATCCCTTGTGAATTCTTTCGGATTAGTGAAAGAAATCTGTTACTTAATCAACTCTTTGAACAGAACAGACCACTAAAAAGATAAGTGCGGAAACGGTCTGCTCTTGTAAAAGTAAGAACGGCTCGATGGCTAAGTGCAGAAGGATAAAACACAGGATATGTTTCTGGAAGTTCGAAGGTGGTGTAATCCTTCTACGTCTCCCCTTCTTCCAATTAAGGAAGGTTTATACTAGAAGACTTTGATTTATACAATCCTGTTGTACAAACCCGATTCAGGCTGGATTTACCTCACTACCAGTCTGAAACTCCTAGTCACTCAACCTGCTCAGACACACTCTGTCTGACTGTTACAATAAGTTGCTCACTTCTATTTTTCAATACACAATGCGCACAGTGATCCTACAATGATCAAATGTTACAAAGTAATCGCACTTAAATAAATAACTTCAGCTCGAGAGCTTCTGAACTTTGTAAGCGTGTGCAGTTGCTTTCTTGTGTGTTTTTCAATTGATCAGCGTGAGTTCGAATCAAGTATCTATATGTCTTCCTTTTGTTGCATCCTTTTATAGTTGAGGGTAGCAACGACATTGTTTCCCTTAATGTGCAACTTTACTCTTTTTAAACTCTGAGAAAGCTACAGTCTTCTTCTTCAGGACACTTGCCGTTCTGGTGTATGCTTTCGGCGACTGTCAGGTAAGCTCTTCTTTGTCTTCTTACCTTTAATGGCAATCTTCAATTTTTGATCCTTTGTAGCATTAATTACAGCATTAAATGCTACAATAAATAACGTTAATGGTTCGGACTGAGAAGCCATCCTTTATGTATCTTTGACTGCTCTGATCTGATAAAGGTTGATATCGATCTGAAGTATCGATCTAGTCAGTCTGGAATCCATCGATCCGGTCTGATATGTGATATTCTTTATCAGCTTGCTCTGTTTTGCGCGATCGATCTGGTATGCCTGATTTCCATCGATCCGGTCTGAAATGTTCTGTTATCTTGCTCTGTTATGTCCGATCGATCTGGTCAATCTGATTTCTATCGATCCGGTCTGAAATGTTTTGTCATCTTTAAAATCTCATTGATAAGGTCCGGAACTAACAAAAGCAATGGTACTTTAGTATTTTTAAGTGATGGGGAGTTATTATAGGTTTCATACCAATTTTATGTATACTTAGCACTGAAGTTGTATAGATTTCATATTAATTTTATGTATATTGAATACCAAAATTATATATGTTTCATACAAACTTTACGTGTGAGAAAGCGAGGGTATTTTAGTAATTTTAGGTGAATAAGGAGTTAGAACTAATGTAATTGATAATATGTTGAATGACATCAAAAATTTTCTTACACAAAGACTGATGATCAAATAACCTATTTTAAATTATTAACCTATTTTAAAAAAAATATTGATAAAATAACCTGAAATATAAAAGAATTTACACACTGACCCGAAACGCCAACTCAATTGGCGTGTTTAGAATGACACGCCAACTGAGATGGCGGGACCAAGTTTTGAAGCAGGACACGCCAACTGAGATGGCGGGACCAACTTTTAAAGCAGGACACGCCAACTGAGTTGGCGTGTCCAACTTTTTTTTTTTATTAAAGTTGGACACGCCAACCAAGTTGGCGTGTCCAACTTGTATTTTTATTTTTTTTTGTTTTTCTTATATAAAAAAAACAATTTAAAATAAAAAATATATAATAAAAATATGTCTCACATTATCATTGTCCAGAAAATATATCAACTCAAATATAATTTGACAATTTTACACAAAACCAGAATTTTACGTGATTTTGTAAGTTAATATAATTGTTCCTTCAAAAATATATTACCAAACATACTTTTATTCTTTAAAATCACTTCTCAGGTTGGCATGTCCAACTTAGTTTTTTTTTTAATAATATGTCTCATCTTATCAGGTAAATTGTAAAAACATCGTCCATATTTTTAAAATTGTATTTAAACAATTTTATTATCAAATTATAAAAAATTGTGCGGCCTGGAATGGCCGTCGCGGAACATTATTAAATTTTTTAAACATAAAATTTATATAATTATCTCGTCACCTTCCTCGTAACAGTTGATGACGTGAAACATTGCACATGGTTTCACTTCAAACCAAAGAACGGATGCAGCATCATTGTAACGAGGATTACTCTTAGGGATGTTAATGAGACGGGTCTAAACTCGTACCCGTATTAATAATGTTCCGCGGCGGCCATTCCGAGCCGCTCGCGAACTTTAATATTTTATTAATATAAATATATTTTGAACATTTCAGGTATATATTCTCGAGCAATAGTTCAAATAGCTCGCGAACATGCTCGAATCTTTTCGAACCAAACTCGCGCCAAATTTTCAAAACTATTCGAACTTTGAATCAAACCCGAGTTCGAATATGACTATTTCAAGCCGAACTTGGGTTTGAAATAGTTATATTCAAACTCGGGTTTGATTCAAAGTTCGAATAGTTTTGAAAATTTGGCGCGAGTTTGGTTCGGAAAGATTCGAGCATGTTCGTGAGCTATTTGAACTATTGCTCGAGAATAAATACCCGAAATGTTCAAAATATATTTATTTAATATATATTTATATTAATAAAATATTAAAGTTCGCGAGCGGCTCGGAATGGCCGTCGCGGAACATTATTAATACGGGTACGAGTTTAGACCCGTCTCATTGACATCCCTAAGAGTAATCATCGTTACGATGATGCTGCATTCGTTCTTTGGTTTGAAGTGAAACCATGTGCAATGTTTCACGTCATCAATTGTTACGAGGAAGGTGACGAGATAATTATATAAATTTTATGTTTAAAAAATTTAATAATGTTCCGTGACGGCCATTCCAGGCCGCACAATTTTTTATAATTTGATTAATAAAATTGTTTAAATACAATTTTAAAAATATGGACGACGTTTTTACAATTACCTGATAAGATGAGACATATTTTTATTATATTTTTTATCATAAATTGTTTGTTTTTTTATTAAAAAAAAAAAAACTAAGTTGGACATGCCAACCTGAGAAGTGATTTTAAAGAATAAAAGTATGTTTGGTAATATATTTTTGAAGGAACAATTATATTAACTTACAAAATCACGTAAAATTCTGGTTTTGTGTAAAATTGTCAAATTATATTTGAGTTGATATATTTTCTGGACAATGATAAAGTGAGACATATTTTTATTATATATATTTTTTATTTTAAATTATTTTTTTGTATATAAGAAAAACAAAAAACAAAAAAAAAAAATACAAGTTGGACACGCCAACACGCCAACTTTAATAAAAAAAAAAAAAAAAAGTTGGACACGCCAACTCAGTTGGCGTGTCCTACTTTAAAAGTTGGCCCCGCCATCTCAGTTGGCGTGTCATTCTAAACACGTCAATTGAGTTGGCGTTTCGGGTCAGTTTATAAATTCTTTTATATTTCAGGTTATTTTATCAATATTTTTTTTAAAATAGGTTAATAATTTAAAAAACCCCACGTTTCTCCATTAAAACATAAAAAAAGTTCTGTAAGAATGTTGATTCACGTTTTGCTCTTCTTTTAAAAAAGAACTATCCAACTTTTGTCCTTTATTAAAAAACTTATTCATGTTTTTTTTTTAAAATGTTTTGGTTAAAAAAAATATTTTTGGGCGAACTAACAAACAAAAATCGTGTATTTGAGATATATTTTTGACAATCCAAAAAATAGTCCAAATAAATAAACTGTAATATAAAAAAATATTAAAAATAATTAATATATTTATATAAATATATAATTATTAATATATAAGTTACATAATTAAAGATATAAAATTACACGATCCCAATCCTAATATATAATTATCAATCCACTTTTAGAAATATGGATTCCTTTAGGTTTTTTTTTTTTAAAAAAAATTTATTCGATTTTGTTAAAAAAATTATTTTTTTATTCTCCTTTTTTAAAAAAAAAATATTTGTTTGAAAAATTATTTTTGGTAATTTAGAAAATATACGTTTGAGATATGTTTTTCTTGAGTTTTCTGGAATTTGGTTGTTTTTTCAATTAAAACTTTTCTGTGTTAGGTTTATAATTAAAATAAATTTGCAAATTAAAGTAGCCTGTTTTTTTTTTACACAAATACTTTAAAATTATTAAATATTTGAAAAATGGTTAGATGGTTTGAAATAGTAGATAAAAATAAAATCGTATTTAACATAAATAATACAAAATAAAATATTATTTAATTTAAACTCTAAATATTTCCCACTATCTCACCCCAACCAAGTCTATGTAGTTTTCACAGTAGTCTTCTAAATGACTGCGCTTCCCAACATTCTGCGTTTGTAAATGATCATGAACAATGCAGGCGCCTTAACTTATGTATTACTAATTATATATTTATGTTAATATTATAGGATCAAGCGTTTGCCACTTTACCAAAAAACTATAGCTGATGATAATGTTGCAACTCAAATATTTTAAACGTATAACAGCACAAACACCACGTTTCTATCGATCACACAACAAGTGCAATTGTTGTACCCCGACAATCCCCTCCCAATAATTGCACTCCTTGTAATTCATGGGAATCGAGCACGTGATTTGGCTCTGATATTAATTATAGGATAACGTTTGCCGCTTTATCAAAAGTTATAGATGATGTAACGGTGCAACTCAAATATTTTAAACCATATAACAATACAAACACCACGTTTCGCTTGATCACACAACAATGTCAATTATTGTACTCAAACAAATGTGTTAACTAATATTAATATGTTTTATATTATAATTTATTTGAACTCCATTTACTGGATGATCAAAATACATCTCAAATATATGATTTCTTCATTGTCCAAACCCAAAATAAAATAAATTGTAAAGGTTTCACAATATATTGTTAAAAAGAAAAAAGTAATTTTTCGAATTTATTTTTAAAATAATAATATTTAATTAATTTAGCCGAATGCATATTGACTGAGAAAACAATTATTAAAACTACTACAAATTCATTATAATATTAATTCAACCAATTACAATTTACTTATGCTTAATTTTTAAACAAGAAAAAGAAAAATCATTGTTTGTTAATCAAGATTACGTGCCTGTAGATGCATTGAATGATCTTTTGCAATGAAGAATGGCGCCTTCAATCCCATCCTGCACCTGTAACAACGAGTCGTCGCGGCGGTTGCCCACCATCTTAGGTGCCGGCACCCCCGCCACAGCGGCTGACGCTGGCTGACTTTTTCCCGCCAGCAGCCCCATTTGCATATAGTTATTCCATTGCTTTGGACGAGTCTTCACATGGACCTTCACCGTCCCCTCCTTCCTTCTCTCAGCCGCGATATCCGGTGGGGGAATTGCGCCCCCGGTCACCGCACCTGATACGTTTAGCTGCCCATAAAACTTCAGTTTCTCTACGTAACCCTTTGAAACACGAATATAAAAAGGCTTCACCATTTTCAAGTACTTTTGCTTTAATCTTCTGTCCTCTGAAACTCTATTGGACTCTGAATTCTCCGCATTTTGTTTCATACCTTTTTCTTGTTTTTTCCCTTTAGAATCATTTTCTCTTCTAAACAAAGATGAAAAGGGCATTTTCGCTTCCTCAACCTTAAATTTCAAAGTAAAAAACTTGCGACCCGTTTCACCCTGATTTTCTTCAGTTTTTGACGTATTCTCGGTTTGCTCAGACTTGGATTTCTTGAGCTTCAGTAGAACTACACCAAATTTGGCTGCTGATTTCAGTAAAGAAATTGGGAATTTACAATTTCCTTCAGAATCATGCAGTAAAACACTTGAAGACTTGATAGGAACTAATTCTCCATCAAATAAGAGCTCCTCTGAAGGGAAAACGGTCACATTTTCTTCAATACAGGCGCCGTTGCTGGAGTCTATAAATTTTAGTTCTACTTCATTTTCATTATCTGATTCTTCTGCATGAGACGACCCATTTTCAGTTTCGTCTCCATTTTCTGGTTTTTGAGATTTGTAGTCTTCTTTTGGGTTATTTCTGTTGGTCCTTCTTGGTCAATATCATCCTCAGGGAGGGTGAATTCCAGGTCGAAATATGGCCCGTCTTCTCCGTCTGAAGAGTATGGACTCACGGTGGCGGTGATGATTGTATTGGTGTTGTCGGCGGATTCCGTGAATGTAGTGGCGGCGGCGGCGGCACTACCGCCACGCAGGTATTTCGCCAGTAAACTGAAGGTTTCCATTATTTGAAGAGACCGTTTTTAATGAGGAGAATGGGATAAAGTACTCGATATATATATATATATATATATATATATATATATATATGATCAGATTGTGATATTAATATTATAATATAGATATGATATAGGATATTTTTGGACAAAATAATATCTAATATACTGAAAAGTAATGATTATGTAAATTATAAGTGTATTTTATTGATATGATTGATTTTACAGTACAAGCAATGTTTTTCATAATATATCACCGATCATACCAATGGTCCTATATGTGTACTACATGTTATAGATATTTATTTTATTTTATTTTATTACATTATAAGCATTTATTGTGTATAACCTATGTCAGGATAGTCATGTGATGTTGCAGATTGTCACTCACAGAAACGTATAAATTAAATTTATTGCAATTCACGGGATTTTAATGAAAATGGAAGGACCATGGTTTAATTCCAAATGCACATCACTTAACATAATTAACACTAATTATAATCTAGGGCATCGTTTCGTACAACTGATGAAATATGATAAGTGAACATATTTTTAACATTGTGTTTAAATAACGATTTTATTCATGCTGAGAGGATAATTGGACGAAAATCCAGAGATATCATGCGGGAAACACACCTTGATGTGATTGGAGAATCATTCCATCTCACTGAGTAAGAGTATTTCGGAAGATTCCATCGTATATCAGGAGTAACACTCTCATGTAGCATAGAATCTTCCGAGTATTTCCCATGCTATAATAGGAAACTATGCCAAACTAGATTCTCAAAATAGGGATTGGATATGACGATTTATTCTGTTCTACCCCATGGGGTACATCCAACCCTTCATTGGGAATATTCTCACTTAACATCATTGAGAATATTCCCAACGAAGGGTTAGATGTACTCCATGGGGCACTACCCCATGGGGTAGCATAGAATATTTCGGATATGACGGACCTGCATGTTTCAAAGATTTTGAGGTTGAGGGTAGAGGGTAGAGCAGGGGGCGGAGCCAACTTTCGGTTGGGGCAGGTTTCAGCCCCATGTAATTTTTCAAAAGCAACATTTTTTCAGTGCTGAAAATTTTATTTTTTAGTCCAATCCTCTAAATCGTTGTAACTCTCTAGTTTTACCTAATCCGGTAATCCCCAATTAATATTTATTATTGGCACCGTCACTTCATAGAGTTCTCTAGCATGAGCTTAACAAAATCTTAGAACTAATGAAGGATTGAGCTAGCCTGACCAATTTTCCCAACTCAGTCCAGATGGCTCCAACCAGGCTAAAACATGTTTTTGCCTGCTCAACTTGTCATTGTCCTCTGCTGAAATCATGTTTGCTCAAGCTTGTCCTGGTCGGAACAACTTGTGAAGCATTTCGAAGAGGTCCCATGACAAAGGATATATGGATATAAGTATCACTCTGATTTGTTTGAAGACTTTAAAACAAATCAGGTGGGGACTATTTTAGAGATAGATAAAATACATGGGTCATGGTACATGGACTTACCGGCCATGCCGTGGGCCGGATCGACCTATAATTAGTTTTAACTTCGGTGTGTAGGCACCACTCCCTCTTAACCGCACTTGTCAAAAGAGGTGTCTGGCTAGTTGGTACCATGGAGATACTAGCGTTCAGAACCGCCTCTTCGACGGTTCAAAAAGCATCGATCCTTAAAATTAACCTTCCTTGATTGTTCCGGTTATGGTTCATGGATCACCGGCTACGGTGCCGGTTAAGTTACGGTTATCCAACAGTTACTGTTACAGTTTGATCCTTATTAATACTATTAAAATTTGAAAATAGTGTAAATAGTATTTGAATGTGTTGTCCTCCATGGATTAATCATAAAATAAAATAAATTCAAGCTCAAAGAATCAAAATGTGCAAGATATATTTATTTGATTAATATATATAAATTATAACACAGTATTTAGATCAACGAATCTCTTATAGCTTAGTGCCTGAAGCTAATTATTCAAGTTGGAGATCATGAGTTCAAATCTACAACATAACATCTGTTTTAAAATTTAAAAGCATAAAAAACATTAAAATTAACCGGCTGTTAATGGGTTAAAAAATTATACCCTTAACCGGCCGCCTATAAATGAGCCGATTCAAGGTCACTTAATGTATCATATTGTGTTGAATATGCCCTGCATATGGATATATGCACATGAGATTACGTAAAAGTATGTGTTAGTGAATAAATTATGGATATGATATTATAATCATATAGACTAACAGAGTATAGCAAAGATTTTTTTATTTTAAAGTTATTGATTTATTTTAATTGTAAAAACAAACAAAAATTATAAAAAAAATGTATTCATATCTTTAAATTTATCAATGATAGGATAGTTTCTTCCAAATTTAAAAATAAAAAATATACAGATTGCTCGTTTGTCTTGGTCTCATCAATCTAACAATCTCAATGTTGCATTGGGGTTTCGCTTTAGGCCTCATTAAGTGTGCAATATCGGGGCTTTGGGCTACATGATATCTAATTGGGATAACTTCGTGCCGTTATTAATTGAAGAAAGATTATTTGTCCCAGTTCGGTAAAAAAGCTTCAAATCGTTTAAGTCTTGATTCTGTAGAAATGATCGAAATAGACATAAGACACCAAAATACAAATACAAATAATAGTTTTTTTTGACTTCAAATATCATTTCTTCATAGTTTATGCTCAAATTTGTATTCGATATTCCACCATTCACAGAATAACTATTCCATTTCGAACTTTTCCGATTCAACTCACTGTAACAAATAAGTAGCATCGCCGTTATGATTAGTGTTTTAGGTTGAGTTGCGGAAATGTTGTTAAGATTGAAGAGTGTAAATGATAGAATAGTTGTTGCAAAAGTTTTCTTCTACTTCTCGATCCTGTTGATTTGGTTATACTTCTTATGAATTTCATTTTTGTTGTAATGACAACGTTTGGAGATTTTGAATGTGAAACCCAAAATTATAGTGTATTTAAAATGTTCGACGAATTGTTTGAATGAAAATTTTGAAGTTTTTTTTAATTTGAACAAGGTTGACGCTTAATTTTAACAAATGTACCACTTGAATTAGCGGTGCACGCAAATCATAACTGCACCAATAGACTCACACGTTGCACTTATGAAAACACGTACTTTTTTATATTAAGATGGTGGTGAACTTGCTTATATTAAAATGGTGCACCTAAAATTAACCAGGTGGTGCACGTAATTTTAAACAAGATTGTGCTTTTAAACAAGTTGGTGCAATTAATTTTAACAAGTGCTTCTCTTGAGTCTAGCGGTGCACGCAACCCATACGTGCATCGCTAGACTCAAGCGATATAACTATGAAAACATACATTTTTTTTTATATTAAGATGGTGATGCACTTGATTATATTAAGGTGATTACCTAAATTTAACAAGTCGATGAACGTAATTTTAAACAAGATGGTGATTTTAAACAAGATGGTGATTTTACAAGTTGATACACTTAAGTTTAACAAGTTCATTGGTATACTTATGAAAACACACAATATTTTAGAGTGGTGCACATTCTTAGACCAAGGGTGTTGCACCTAAATTTAACAAGGTGGCACACTTGATTTTACATAAGGTGGTGGTTTTAAACAAGTTTGTGCACTTAATTTTAACAAAAGCACTGCTTGAGTCTAAAGGTGCACGCAACTCATACGTGCACTGCTAGACTCGAGCGATGCACTTTTGCAAAGTTAACTTTTTTATATTAAGATGATGGTGCACTTGTTTATATTAAGGTATTGTACCTAAATTTAATAAGGTGGTGCACTTAATTATAAACAATGTGATGATTTTAAACAAGTTTGTGCACTCATTTAAACAAGTCAATCGCTTGAGTCTAGCAGTGCACGCAACTCATATGTGCATCGATAAACTCAAGTGGTGCACTAATGAAAACACACACTTTTCATATTAAGATGGTGGTTCACATATATATATTGAGGTGGTGCACATAAATTTTAACGAGATGGTTCACGTAATTTTAACAATGTGCTGATTTAAAACAAGTTGCACAAGTGCACGCTTGAGGCTAGCGATGCACGCAACTCATACGTGCACAGCTAGACTCAAACGGTCCACTTATGAAAACAAACACATTATTATATAAAGATGGTGTTGCACTTGGTTATATTAAGGGTGTGTACCTAAATTTAACAAGATGTCCCTTAATTATAAACAAGGCGGTGATTTTTAACAACTTGGTGCACTTAACTTTACAAAGTGCACAGCTTGAGTCTAGCGTGCACGCAATCCATACGTGCAACACTAGACTCAATCGGTGCACTTATGAAAACACTCATTTTTTATAGTAAGATGGTTGTTCACATACTTATATTGAGGTGGTGCATAGCAAGGTGGTGCACGTAATTTTAAACAATGTGGTTATTTAAACAAGTTGGTGCACAAGTGCACCACTTGAGGCTAGGGTGCACACAATCCATACGTATATCGTTAGACTCGAGCGGTACACTTATGAAAACAAATAATTTTTTATATTATGATGGTGATGCACTTTCTTATATTAAGGCGATGGCGATTTTAAACAAGTTGAAGAAGCTAATTCTGACAAGTGCATTGCTTTGTCTAGTGGTGGACGGGACTTTTACATGCACCGCTAGACTCAAGCGTTGCACTTATGAAATACACTTTTTTATATTAAGATGATGGTGCACATGCTTATATTAAGGTGTTCCACCTAAATTTTAACAAGGTGGTGTACTTAATTTAAACAAGATGTTGATTTTAAACAAGGCGATGCACTAAATTTAAACAAAGTGGTGATTTTAAACAAGTTGGTGCACTTAATTTTAACAAGTGTACCACTTGAGTCTAGCGATGCATGCAACACATATGTACACCACTAGACTCAAGCGGTGCACTTATGAAACACATTTTTTTTATATGAAGATGGTTGTTCGCATGCTTACATTGAAATGATACACCTAAATTTAACAAGGTGATGCGCGTTAAACAATTTGGAGATTTTAAACAAGTTAGTGTATAAGTGCACCGCTTGAGTCTAGCGGTGCACAATCCCTACGTGAACCGATAGACTCAAAGCGCTAGACTAGTGCGCTGTACTTTTTTATATTAAGATGTTAGCGCACATGAATAAGGTGGTGCTTTTAAACAAATTAGTGCACTTAATTTTAACAAGTTCATCGCTTGAGTTTAGCAGTACATGCAACTCATAGGTTCACCGCAAGACTCAAGCAATGCACTTATGAAAACACACACTTTTTTATTTTAAGATGGTGTTGTACTTGCTTATATCAAGGTGTTGCGTCTAGATTAAACAAGGAAAAACGGCTTCATTGTTCAAGATGAGCTAAATGCTCGATTTGTAACATTATATTTTTCCAAATTTGCTACAAAAAGTTTATTTAACTAAAGGGACATTTTCACAATCAGATAATGTGCACCAGAATTGAAATAGCAATTTCAATGCTAATTTAAGCCCAAAAATCCCATAAAAACAGCAAAAAAAAAAAAAACTTATAGAAAACGTTGAATGGAGAAGAAGTGACACATAATTAAAGTACATAGTTAAACAAATATGTCGACCTATCATCTTTATATAAATATGAGTATATTGCATAACAAAACATAGCATTCAATTGAAATGAAGCCGTTTGATGAGATTGTTTTAAATGATGCGATAGGGTAATTAAGGAATGTAAAAAGAATTAAAATATAAGAAAATAAAAGGATGGACTTATTTGAATAAAATGTTTTGGTAGGTGTATTTAGTAAGGAAGAAGAATTTTTGATAGATTTAGTTGAAATATATTTTTGAAAATGATAAATATATGTAATTTACTTTAGCTAATTTTTACCAACTAACTGCCAATGATTTCTTAGAAACTATAACCGATGGCCGACACATGGAGATTCATTATTTATATCGATTAAAATTTAACTACTAATAAATTGATTAATAAATAATATGTTGGAGAAAATTTAAAATAATATAATAGTAGAGTAGAGCTAAACTTTTAAAAAAGGAATTTTATTTATTAAGAAAAGATTAGAAAATTAACTACTTTAAATTGAATGATTAAATCAAAGACATCATGGTGGATATATATATATATATATATATTTAATTTTAACGGAAGAAATAAACTTCAAACTCCTGGATAAAAGAGAATAACTACATGACTTAGTACAGTCAAACTTTCATCTCTACAATAATCTTTACAAGCTACCAAATACGTCAACAAATCTCTTCGGCGTTTTGAACGAAAGCAGCAGAGCAAAGAATTGAAACGATGATTGCAAATAAACCCAACCCAATCCTCAGCGAATCCTCTGCCACCAAACCATTCCGGAAGTTGATTTCCATCCTTATTTGCTGCTTAGTTGCCTAAGAAATGAATCTGAACTTGGCAGTTTCCTTAGAGTTCTTAGATTGTCTTTTTTCATATTAACCTAGCTGCTCGCGCCTCTATTAATGCATATACAGTTGGGTGTGTCCTCGGCGTCAGAAATAATGCAACGAAAATATAAAATAAAAATTTAACTGTAAACCCGGGGACGATCGTTTGTGCTGGATTCATATATAGAATACAGTTATCAAATATAAATGCACAAAAAGAGATTTCAGGCATTTAATGAAGTTTGTATGCGGTGATTACTCGAGTCCAGTCAATCTGAGAAGATCTACAAGCCCAACGTTGGTAATAGTTTGATGTCAGCATTTCTACGATAAGAAAGAATGTGATTGACTATGATTGTGTTTTTTAAACAGGGACATGAACGATATATTTGTAGTTGGTGAATGAGTCTCTAACGGGCTTTGGGTGCATAAAGCCCAACAGACCAATTTTTGGCTTGCATGACATATATGCTAATAATCTGACACCTGCCCAAAAGCCAAAACACGAGCATTGAACTCATAATCTAATTATGTCAATCTAATTGAACAACTTGATGTACAACCGACGTACGTAATTATGATACACAAATAGATCATATGTTTTTATTTAGAACTTTTTATAGCTAGAACATTTCCAAATATAGAAACTCAACTAAAGTTAGGAGCTTTTGAAAATTAAATCAGTCACGTCATTTTAAACACTTAACATTTAAGTCTCAATTATCATCGGCAGATCGACGGCCAGTTGATTGTGACTACTGAGGCTCAAGTGTATCATAGCAATATGATCACAACCCTTTGTGATTTTAGAAGTCAAACATTTTTGCTTCTTTGGACTCAACCAGAATGTCCCATTGTCGATTAAACTCCTTTAATAGACAATGATCGAAATTTAATTCCAGCAACAACATACCTATCGTGGGTAGCACCTAACATCTATGCTTCATGGACCTAAATACAAATACTAGCACTGTACGAGAATCTCTCAATCATAGTTAGTGTGTAGTACATTCCTTTCATTCATATGCCACGGTTGAATCTAGTGCATTGGTTGGTCGAGATCCTTGCGATTTTAATAACTATGTATTTGTTTCACGTTCTATGATTCATCATATGTGTATATGAAAAAACCTCTTTTTGCACAAGCACTACCCACTTTAGCTAGAGATTCCTCGAATCATAAACAGAAAAACACATTGAACATCATGGTTTATAAAGACCAATGGTGAACCATCAACGACAATATAAGCCTCTCACATCATCATTGAACAATGAATATCTAAAATAACAACTTTATGACCCGTATGTGGCCAGTCATTAATCAAAGTACAACTATCTGTCAAGACATCAATGATGTCTTGGGTCATGATGTGTAATGTTGAACAACTATGACTAGAAATTCTATACTCGACAAATAGTTATCACTTCTAGAATTCCGAGTAGGGTCGTTCAGCGAACTCATTCCTAATGATCACCTATTCATGTGTGCTGACTTCCATAAGCCAACGCTGATGAAACACAACACACTATACTAGACACATCATGAACATCAGTCTCGGGCGAGCATATATCGATTTCCCGTTCTTGAATGCTCGTCGACCAGGAGCATTTAGAATGCAGTCTAGAATGTATTTCATGGCGACCGTCATGTGCGTAAACACATTCTATGGAATATAACAATTTCAATGATTTCATCAATGCATCATGATACATGGGTAAACAGATGAAGAATGCAATATTTATTAATAATCAAACTGTAATGTTCCCGAAATGATTATGTGCAATTGAACATTAATTATGTTATGTGAGGATTATGGTGGTAATTTATTGGTGTTGATTTAATAATAATGGGAAATGCTTAGTCATGCAGTGATCATGACCTAGTAATGCATTTCAGGGTGCATGTGATATATGTTGGGAATTTGAGTTAGGGCATGATTATTTGGGGTGGGTGTTGTTTGTTTTGGTAAAGCATGTGTAATTGGAGTTTTGATGTATTTTATTGAATAAATGCTATAAAATATCAAGTAGGGATATTTTAATACATTATGCTAATTACCGGTACACATTTGATCATGTTATTCCTCCTACCACTCATTAACCACCCCCAACACATACCCATCTCTGCAGACAGCATGCCCATACCCCCCATTTTGACCCTCCCACCACTCAATCTCTATCACTCCTTTTCCCCCAATTTTCTTCCTCATTTTCGTCCAACATTTGAGCAGCAAGAAGGTGTATGAAGCTTGTAAAATATTAGCTAAAGTCTTGCTAAGGAAGTGGGGCAAAAGGGAACCATCTCAGGTGGCAACACAACCAAGGAAGTAAGGTCCTACCACACCCTACTTTTGGAAAGGTACGTAGAGAGACTTACGGGCACCCAACGGTAACATGTAATTTATATACGCATTGGGACATGCATTGTGGATGCAAGTATATGTTGAATTGTGCATTGTAGATGCAAATACATGTTGATCTATGCATTATGATTGCAAATACATGTTGATCTATGGATTATGATTGCATATGTGTATGTTGATTGATTGGTGCACATCCCATGAGTCATGGTTATATTAGAGTGATGATTTTAATGCTTTGCCGCTGTCACTTGAAGCGATGATAGAATACTTGCCGCTGTCATATTATAGAGAGGAATGAATATTTGCCGCCAAATGTTGAAGCGAGGGTATTGCCGCATGTCGCATTTGAGCAAGGTTATTCAATGCCGCTAATATGTCGAAGCGAGGGGTATTGGTGCCGCTTTCATGACATGCGAGGTGCATTAAAATACATTGTTATAACAGACTAGGGATTGGTAATTGGTGATATGTCATGACATTTGTGAAACCATTAAATAATCCATTGATTATACTCATGAGTTATTATATAGGGGCAACCAAAAAGGGGGCGTTTAAAATGCAATTGAGAAACAAGAAGTGTTTTGTATTTACGGTTTCTGCATTTACGCTTTTTAATCATGCTACGCTTAATATGGATTATTATATGCTCATGATTTGTCCTTGTAGGTACATTTTGGCATAAAGGGGCTAAGGTCGGGTTGACGCAGTGAGCTAGCGAGGAGGGCTTTTGATATAGAAGTTGGGATTTTTTTGTATAGTTTCTACTCTAGGAGTAGTGTTAATCTATAGAATTAACATTCTTTTGTCAGGAATGTAATTAATCCATTTGGAAGTAATTACCTTGGCATGTAACCCTTAAAGCTCAAGGCCTCAACACGAAAGTTTTATACTCTGATAATATACTTTAGCTCTACTTATGTCCTTATTTCACACTTAAGGAACTAGAGTCCTTACATTAGTGGTATCAAAGCAGTGGTTAGAGAACCCGGGGAAGATTGAAGGGTAGCCTTAACAACTTGTTGGCTAGGAGTTACATATGAGAATGTTTATGCATATGGTGCATATTGGTATATATTAACATGCTTTTGTTATTCGTGTTATCTAACGGTGATATATATGTATTGTTTCTGAAATTGTTGTTAACCCTTGTATTACAGCATGTCGGCCATAAATTTGGGAAACCTCAATGAAGAGGTGGGCGATGTAGGAAGTGTTAACGCTAGCATTGCTCAGACGAATCCTCTACCACCACCTGCTGTGGGTGTGGAACCTGTTGTACAGCCGTTATTACATGGTGAACTGAGTCTGATACAGTTCCTCACCTTCCATCCGCCTAGATTCGAGGGAACTGAGACTGGGGAAGAGGCTGAGGAATGGTTAGAAAGGATAGAGCAGATCTTCGTGTCGGCACCCTGTGCCAAGACTGCCTGGCTGAGGTTGATGGAATTCCAACTAGCTAAGAAGTCCTCCATGTGGTGGAAGACTACTGTGATGGAGGTGAGAGCTCAAGGGGTACCTATTGATTGGAGCCTGTCAGAACTTGGTTTTTGAATCGATACTTCTCAGCTTCCGCCAGAGAGCTGAAAGAGGACGAGTTCACCAACTTGAAGCAGGGCAGCATGACTGTCTCAGATTATGACATGCACTACTCGTCCCTGTTGAGGTATGTCCCTCACGTTGCTAGCAATTGACATGCCAAGATGAGGCATTTTCTGAAGGGTCTGAGATCGGAGTTATTTGACCGGGTTATCTCCAATAACCCTAGCTCTTTTGATGATGCTCTTACTAGAGCAGAGCTGGAAGAAATCGGAGTTGGGGATTATGCTGATACTGTACCCCCACATGTGCCACCGCAGAGGTCCGTTGCCGATAGCCTGAGACCACGAGGAGAGCAGTTTAAGCCTCGTGGAGCTTCTTCATCTTCTCGATTTAGTGGGAAGAAGTCTTATAACCGAAAACAGGAGAATCGAAGGGGCAATGTATCAACCAACCGGGGGCCAATCTAAGAGAACAGGACAGGGGAAACAAGATGTGATAATTGTGGAGGGCCACACTCATCAAACAACTGCCTAACTTGTTTCAGTTGTGGCAAGATGGGCCATATTTCTCGGTATTGCCCCAGTCAGGGAGGACAGTCGGACTTCAGGATGAATAGGCCGAGATTTGATGATAGGACAGTGCATCAGAGGCAGCAGATTATGCCTCGACCATCGGGAGGACAGACAGTGACCGCCTCAGGGACAAGTATATGCACTGACCAGAGAGCAGGCCGAGGCAGCCCCAGAGGAGGTGATTGCTGGTACGTGTCATTTATTTATGTACCCTGATTTTATTTTGATAGACACATGTGCTTCCCATTCTTTTATATCTTCTGATTTTGTGGGGAGACATCGTATGTGCCCGTCTCCGTTGTCCACGCCTCTTATGGTCTCGACACCCACAGGAAGGAATGTAATTGCTGATCAGTTTCTTGTGGACTGCCTCATTTATTTTGAGGGCAATGATTTGAAGACTGATCTGATTGTACTGAGTATGACAGACTTTGATTGTATTGTGGGCATTGATGTGCTGAACAGATATCAGGCCGTGGTTTACTGCCGACAGAGAACTGTTCGCTCCCGATCTGATCAGGGGATTCAATGGATCTTTTATGGGAATGGTTCTCGTCCGAAGATCCCATTGATTTCAGCTGTTAAGATGACACGGTTATTGGAGCGTGGCATACATATTACCTTATCTATGGCGTTGATATAGCGGAAAAGAAGAAAGAGCTGAGGATTGAGGAAATACTGGTGGTTGCAGAATTCACTGATGTATTTCCGGATGAGATTCCAGGGTTTCCGCCGTGTAGGGATGTCGAGTTTGGAATCGAGTTATTACCGGGGACTTCTGCTATTTCTCGAGCCCCTTATAGAATGGCACCGGCGGAACTGAGGGAACTGAAGGTGCAATTACAGGAACTCCTTGATAAGGGATACATACGTCCAAGTGTATCGCCTTGGGGTGCACCAGTTCTGTTTGTCAAGAAGAAGGAAGGTTCGATGCGGTTGTGCATCGATTACCGACAGTTGAACAAAGCGACAGTTAAAAACAAGTACCCTCTTCCACGGATTGATGATCTGTTTGATCAGTTGTAGGGCACGAGACTATATTCTAAGATTGACTTGAGGTCTGGTTATCATCAGATTCAGGTTAGAGAGGAAGATGTGCAGAAGACAGCATTCCAGACTCGGTATGGACATTACGAGTTCTTGGTTATGCCGTTCGGTGTGACGAACGCCCCGACTGTCTTTATGGGTCTGATGAATAGGGTGTTCCAGCAATATCTTGGCCAGTTCATCATTGTGTTCATTGATGACATACTTATCTATTCTCGGAGTGAGGAGGAACACGTGAGTCATTTGCGGATTGTGCTACAGATCCTCAGAGATAATCAGCTGTTTCCCAAGCTCAGCAAATGTGAATTCTGGTTGAGCAGTGTGGTATTTCTCGGTCATGTCATTTCTAGGGATGGGATATCAGTAGATCCCAGGAAGGTAGAGGCGGTGATGGAATGGTCTACGCCTACTTCAGTGCCCGAGATACGGAGCTTTCTTGGTTTGGCCGGATATTACCGTCATTTTGTCGAGGGATTCTCGAAGATTGCCAAGCCACTGACGCAGTTGACTCAAAAGGGAGTACCATTTTATTGGTCTGAGGCTTGTGAACAGAGTTTCCAGGAGTTGAAGCACAGATTGACATCAGCACCAGTGTTGGTGATTCCTACGGAGAATAAGAGATTCGTTCTCTATACTAATGCATCACTTCAGGGCTTAGGATGTGTGCTGATGCAAGACAAGCATGTGGTAGCTTATGCATCGAGACAATTAAAGCCGCATGAAACTAGGTATCCAGTTCATGATTTGGAACTGGCGGCTATTGTATTTGCCTTGAAGATGGGCATCACTACTTGTATGGTACTTCATTTACCATTTATACAGACCACAAGAGCCTAAAGTTTCTCTTTACTCAGGCGGAGCTGAACATGAGACAGAGGAGATGGTTGGACTTACTCAAAGACTATGATTGTGAGATTGAGTACCATCCTGGGAAAGCTAACTCGACAGCAGACGCCTTGAGCCGGAAAGTGAGGTGTACTGCTGAGGATGTCATGCAATTATCAGCCATGATGACCTCCTACTGTTATCTGGGCTATGACTACGATGTGGATGCATCACCTGTACGTGTATCGACCTTATTAGCCGAGCCAGACATTTATGAGAGTATCAGGAGAGCTCAGAGATCAGACAAGGAGATACGGAGATGGTTATCTTTGATACGTCTTGGGCAGTCATCGAAGTTTAGGGTGGCTGAAGACGGTTCCTTGAGGCTCGGTAACCGTTGGGTGGTTCTGAATACGCCGGAGTTGCGTCAAGGAATCCTACAGCGGGCTCATAGCAGCAGGCTTAGTATCCACCCCAGAGGGAGGAAAATGTATAAGGATCTATGTGATCAATTTTGGTGGAAACAGATGAAGCGGGACGTCATCACTTTTGTCAAGAGGTGTTTAATCTGTCAGCAGGTTAAGGCAGAGAGGCAGAGACCTGGTGGTGAACTGAAGAGCTTAGAGATACCGAAATGGAAGTGGGAACACATATCCATGGACTTTGTGACCCACTTGCCGAGGATTATTTCAGGTTTTGATGCCATTTGGGTGATTGTAGACAGACTGACCAAAGTGGCTCACTTCATTCCCTATAGTATGACCTTCACCTATTTGAGGATGTCTCAGTTATATATTCGAGATGTGGTAAGATTGTAAGACCCCGTTATCTATACAAGATTCTAAGGTGCAATTAAGAGAACTAATCATTTCATAAATCAGAATATTAGGCCGTGTTGATAATCCTGAGCTTAAGAGATTACAGTACCAAAAGTTCAAAAGGAATTATACATATTCCTAACAAAAGGTTACTAAACTATAGCTTTACTCTACACTTTGTAGAAGCTATACAAAAGGAATTTCTCTATTCCGCTATCCTTGTAGCACTCTCTATAGCTCAAAGTATCAACTCCGACCCTGGTTCTCCGTAGTAAAAGCACCTACAAAGACAACCCCCAACACATGAGCACATCATAGTTCATATTCAACATAATATGAATGTAAAGCATAATTGCATAAATCATAGGCATGGGATACTTCCTGAATTCCAATGCATTTAAAACGCCCATTTTGGTTGTCCCTGTACCATAACTCATAATCAAATCAATATATGATATTATGGTTTCTTTAAATAAATGCCATGACATAACTTTACTTCTTAAATCTTTACTTCAATCCTTAGTCAGTTTATCATCAGTGTATTTTAATGCCCCTCGCTTCATAACTTTAGAACAAGCGGACCTCCCCCCCTCGCTTCTTCATACAAGCGGTATTTCTATCCTCGCTTCGTATGGTAAACCTCGCCTCCATGTCAAGCGGACCTACACCCCTCGCTCCACATTTTTAGCGATATAATAGCGGTAAGCATTAAAATCATCACTGTGATAATCGTGACTCGTGGAATACACACCAATGTTCCACAACATACATATGCAACAACAATGCATAACAACATGTATCGTACTCATAATGCACAAACTTGCATTTATCGTATGTCAAATAATAAACATATAATACATGTTACCGTTGGGTGCCCGTATGTCGCTTACGTACCTCTCCAAAATATCTTCAGTTGCAGGGCTCTATTCTCTGCGTTGTGTGGCTACATGTGATGGCTCTACACAAGTGTATAACACAATATTAGATGCCAATAATAGCCCAATCCAAAAATCCCACAAAATAATTAAAAAACATGTTTTGGCTTCTCGCGATCGATCGCCAATATGCCCCGATCGATCGCGAGATGCTATTGCCTCAACATTCAAAATTCTGTCTTCCGCGATCGATCGCTGATGTTGTGCCGATCGATCGCGGCTTCGCCGATCGATCGCGCCAAACTCGCGATCCATCGCTGAAGTGTTCTGCCTCGCACCCTAGTGCTCGCGATCGATCGGGAAGACGCGCCGATCGATCGCCAATACCTGCAAATCGCGAACAAATGACATTTTCGAGCACCTTTCAAAAGCTACCTTAAAACACACAATAAACCATCATATCCCAACCAATTTTCATGCAAAATACATCAATATACTACCATGAGGCTACTCAAAAACAAGTATCACAACAAAAGGCTACTTAACATTCCATTTTTACACCAATAAAAACATGAACTCAATTAAAACTTAAACCAAAACAGATTATGGTTCCTCACCCTCTTTTGCTCCAACTTTTGGAAGGTTTCCTCACCAAGAATTTGCAATCTTCACCTTCCTACTTGCTTACCTGATGTTGGACGATTTTTGGGTGAAAAAGGGGAAGGGTTTCTGAGATGAAAAGGTGGAGTGGGAGAGTGGGGAAGAGGTATGGGTGAAGCAGCTGAATGGGTATGGGTTGAGGGGGTGGTTGGGTGGTGGGTTATGTGATGTGTTATGTTTTGGTCCCGGTATTTAGCATGATGTATTAAAATATCCTCACATGATATTTTATAGTATTTAATCAATAAAATACTTCAAAATCCAATTAAACATGCTTCACCAAAACGAACAATACCCACCCCAAATAATCATGCCATAACCCAATTTCCCAACATATATCACATGTGTATTAAAATATCCTCACATGATATTTTATAGTATTTAATCAATAAAATACTTCAAAATCCAATTAAACATGCTTCACCAAAACGAACAATACCCACCCCAAATAATCATGCCATAACCCAATTTCCCAACATATATCACATGCACCCTGAAATGCATTACTAGGCTATGATCGCCACATGACTAAACATTTCCCAATATTATTAATTCAACCCAATAATTTAATACCATAATCTTCATAACATAATTAATGTTCAAATGAATATAATCATTTCGGGGATATTACAATACTCCCCTACTTATAAGATTTTGTCCTCGAAATCAGCATGCTTACCCAAAATAAAACAAAACATAAATCACATACCAGAAAACAGTTCCGGATAGTGCTGCACCATGTGTCGCTCTGTCTCCCACGTGGCCTCCTCGACACCCCTACGATCCCACTGAACTTTGATCATAGGTATAACTTTATTTCGTAGTCTGCGATCTGCCCGATCCAGAATCCTGTCAGGCCGCTCCACATAGGAAACATCAGACTCTAACTGTACTTTGAAGGGCTGCAAAACATGTGAAGGGTCTGGCTCGTATTTCCGTAGCATAGACACATGAAACACATCGTGTATGCCGGACAGAGAGGGCGGTAAAGCCAATCGGTATGCCAGGGTACCAATACGCTGTACAATCTCGTACGGCCCAACATATCTCGGGGATAACTTCCCCCGCATCCCAAAACGTACTACACCTCAAGGTGAGATCTTCAAAAAGACTCTGTCGCCCAATTGAAACTCTAACGGCCGACGCCGTTGATTAGCATACGCTGCATGTCTGTCCTGAGCTGCTTTCATCTTTCTTCTGATCACCTTTACCTTTTCTTCCATTTCTTGGACCAATTCTGGCCCTCCGACCGATTTACGGTCCACATCATCCCAATATAAAGGCGACCTACAACGTCTACCATAGAGGGCTTCAAACGGAGCCATTTGTATGCTTGCCTGGTAGCTATTGTTATAAGAAAACTCTACCAAGGCCACTGAGTCCTGCCACAAAGTATCGAACTCCAACACACAAGCCCGTAACATATCTTCGAGCGTCTGTATGGTACGCTCGGTCTGTCCGTCCGTTTGGGGATGGTATGATGTGCTCAACCTCAATTCTGTACCCAGGGCTGACTGAAGACCTTCCCAGAAGTGAGATGTAAATCGTGGATCTCGATCAGACACAATCGAAACAGGGATCGCATGCAGTCTCACTACATCTCTGACATATAACTGAGCCATCCTCAAGTACGTGAAGGTCATACTGTAGGGAATGAAGTGAGCCACTTTAGTCAATCTGTCCACGACTACCCAGATGGCATCAAAACCCGAAACAGTCCTCGGTAAGTGGGTCACGAAGTCCATGGATACGTGCTCCCACTTCCATTCTGGTGTCTCCAAACTTCTAAGCTCACCACCAGGCCTCTGCCTCTCAGCCTTCACTTGCTGACAAATCAGACATCTCTTGACGAATGTGGTGACATCTTGTTTCATTCGTCTCCACCAAAACTGGCCACATAAGTCCTTATACATTTTCTTTCCGCCCGGATGGATACTCATCCTGCTGCAATGGGCTCGCTGTAATATTCCCTGACGCAACTCAGGCGTATTCGGAACCACCCATCTGTCACCCAGTCTCAAGGAACCATCCTCAGCCGTCCTGAACTTTGACGACTGACCTAATCGAATCACCGACAACCATCTCTGAACTTCCTTGTCGGTCTCCTGAGCCTTCCGGATGTGCTCATAAATAACCGGCTCAGCTAATAAGGTCGATACCTGTATCGGTGAAGCAGACACATCATAATCAAAACCCAACTGACAGTAGGAAGTTATCATAGCTGACAAACACATGACGTCCTCTGCTGTGTTCTTCACTTTCCGACTAAAAGCGTCGGCTGTCAAATTTGCTCTTCCCGGATGGTACTCGATTTCACAATCATAATCATTCAGTAGCTCCATCCATCTCTGTCTCATATTCAGCTCAGCCTGCGTAAACAAGAACTTCAGGCTCTTGTGATCAGTGAAGATGGTGAATGAGGTACCGTATAAATAGTGTCGCCATATCTTCAAGGCAAACACTATAGCTGCTAGCTCCAAATCATGGACCGGGTACCTCGTCTCGTGTGGCTTCAATTGTCTTGAAGCGTAAGCCACAACGTGCTTATCCTGCATCAGTACGCATCCTAGGCCCTGAAGCGATGCGTCAGTATAGAGAGCGAACCCCTTGTTCTCCCTGGGAATCACCAATACGGGCGCTGAAGTTAATTTGTGTTTTAATTCCCGGAAACTCTGCTCACAAGCTTCCGACCAACAGAATGGAACTCCCTTCTGAGTCAGTTGTGTCAGTGGTTTGGCAATCTGTTAGGATCGGTCCGGAGTGTTTAGAGGGGGGGGGGGGGGGGGTGAATGAACACTCCTAATAAAAATTAATCCCTTGTGATTTCTTTCGGATTAGTGAAAGAAATCTGTTTCTTAATCAACTCTTTTTCAGAACAGACCACTGAATATTTTAGTGCGGAACGGTCTGTTCTTAAATTAGTAAGAACGGCTCGATGGCTTGAATAATAGAACGAGTGCAGAATGATAAAACACAGAATATGTTTCTGAAAGTTCGAAGGTGGTGTAATCCTTCTACGTCTCCCCTTCTTCCACTTAAGGAAGGATTCCACTAGAAGACTTTGATTTATATAATCCTGTTGTACAAACCTGATTCAGCTGGATTTACCTCACTACCAGATTGAAACTCCTAGTCTCTCGATCTGTTCAGACACACTCTATCTGACAGTTACAATTGTTTCTCACTTCTATATTTCAATACAGAATACACAAGATAGACTTTAGTCTATGCACACAATGATCCTAAATGATCAAATATTACAATATACTTGTGCTTATGAAGATTTTCAGCTCGAGAATATCTGAGCTTGTAAACTTGTGCTGTTTTGCTTTCTTGTGCTTTTTCGATTGATCAGACTGTCTTTTGAGCTCTTCTGTTGCATCCTTTTATAGTTGCATGTACCAACGATATTATTTCCTTTAATGTGCAACTCTTGACTCTGCTTAAACTCTGAGTAAGCTACAGTCTTCTTCTTTAGGGTACTTGCCGTTCTGGTTCATGCTTTCGGCGACTGTCAGGTAGGCTCTTCTTTGTCTTCTTACCTTTTATGGTAATCTTCAGTCCTTGGTCTTTTTCAGCATTAATTGCAACATTAAATGCTTCAATAAATAGCCGTTAATGATTCGGACTGAAGAACCAATCTTATTCAGCCTTGACTGCTTTGATCTGATAGAAGTTGAGATCGATCTGAAGCTTCGATCTGGTCAGGCTGATTTCTATCGATCCGTTCTGTTTTGCGATAAACCATATCAGCTTGAGCGATCGATCTGGTCAGTCTGATTTCTCTCGATCCGGTCTGATATGTTTTGTCATCTTTAAAATCCGGAACTAACAAATTCCCCCTTTTTGATGATGAAACCTAGCTTCTAAATCTTTTTATCCAGTCTTTTAAGAGCTCTGAAGCGTATACTTGCGGATCAATTACTTCTTCTTGTTCAAAATAAATGAACATAGTTAAGTTATAGTTCGGATTGATTAAGTCGTTTTAGTTCAAAATAAATGAACAAGGACTTAACTAAGAACTTAGATTTTTATTGATCACAAAAATCTTATATACAGACCAGTCTGACTTAAACAAAGAAACTTCTACTTTCTTGAAGACTGTGACTGATGCGGCTTGAAGTCTTTTCTCTTTTCCCCCTTTTTGTCATCAGCAATCTCTTGAAGAAAATCGATAATCTGTGCTAGCTGAACGCTGATAGTGTCAAGACGAGTGTCTTGAGCACGAAGGGAATTGGCTACGGATGCTCTGACTTCAGTGGCCAGCTCGATCTGCTCTTTTCTCAGGCTGTTTTTATAGGTAGCTTGCTAAGAGAACAGATCATTCACTCCTCACTGAATGCTGCTAATACTGGCTGTCATCTTTTCTTTAAATGAATCAAAGTCCAAAGACGTAGTCCTCTGACTTTGATGAACCTCTATGACTCGTTGAGAGAGAGACAGACAGTTATCAGAGAGGTGCTGAAGAGGCCTTGCCAAGGATGGAGCTGCATCAGATAACTGGCTTGGAGAGTGATCTGATGACGACAAGGCGTGATCAGCTTCTGCAGCAATGGGTATAAGTGAAGATAAAGCAGCTTGGCGTGTTTCGTACTGGATCAAGGTGACCAAGTCTGAAGAAAAATCTTCTAAGAACGCCATATCTTTAGCAGATTGTTCTGGAGGAGTGCTAGGTCTCGAAGGCTCCTCAACCTGTAAAGCTGCAACAACGGTTGAGACCACCAGATCCGGATCGACAAAAACTGGCGAGACAACTGTTGTAAGTGCGGCGGTTGGACTGAGTTGAACATGGGAGACTGATGATCCCAGAGGAATAGACGTTGTTGGAGAGTCCAACAAAACATTCAAGGGTTCATCTTCTGCAGCAGACGGCGCATTAGTCCTTGTCTGCTCCGCTGTCTGTTCTGGTGTTCGATCTGCTGTCTAGTCCGCTGCTCCAGAGGGAATAGTTTCTATGAAAGGTTCTGCCAGAGTCTTGCTCCCAGATGGATGATCCGGGCTGCGTACTGGAGTGGATATGCTGAGCTTCTGTCGTTGAAAGCGGACAGCTAAGTGAAGAGCATGAATATCCATTTCCAGTTGAGCAATAACAGCACCATCATCTTTGGCAGTTGGAGTGCTCGGATCGAAATTTGCTTTCTTAGCGGCCAAGAGCAAATTTGCCAGTCTGAATCTCTAGTTGGCCTGAAACAGATCTTTGCGCTGTACCGCAATTCTAACATCGTCTGTCTCTGTCCCCTTAAGGACTTCTTCTTCCATCTTTTGTAGGCGTCTCAGTTTGCCGAAGAACATATCAATGTGGTTGATCGTTCTGTACTCGACATATTCATCAAATACCACAATAAGCGCATTCACCTTTTCTTCAACATCCTCCATAGCGATATCGATGGCTGTTTGCACGGCAGATTTGGGTTTTGAGGAGAGTGGTTCAGTAAGAATGGCCTTGCCCTTGCCGGTGGAAGATGGGGATTTGATCCTGATTGGGTGTAGTCTCCCAATTCAGTTATAACAATCCCTTTGACCACAGGGATGACAGAGGGGACTCTGATGGATACTTTGGGTAAGGTGGTTGAAGCTGTTGAAGGCAGGGTTGTAGGTTGGGGTGCAGGGCGGCTTTTGTGGGAGGCAATATGGGTAGGGTTTTGAGAGGTAGGTTTTTGATTGGCTTGGTGATCTGGGTTCTTGGCTTTTTGGGAGGGAGCTTGGCTGGAGATGAAGGAGCAGACTGGGTTTCCACGGAGTCAGTCTGAATGGTCAATTTGCGCTTGACTCGAGGTCTTCGAGCAGCAGCCTGTTCTTCTCCTTTCTCAATCTTGACGGCCACCAGATCGGTAGGAGTGGGTGGAGCACTCTTGGACTTCAGGAGAGCCAATCCCTTGGAGTTGAGAATTTTAAACGGACTGAGAGCAGACGGCTTCCCCAGCTCGATGTCCAGCGTCTCCAGTAGTTTGCTTAAGGGCACAACAAAACAGACAGCCTGTTTGGAGGCGATGAATGTCTCAAGCAGAACTCCAAATAATATTGTAGACCAATTCATCTTCTGCCCTGAGTGAATAACAGCCATGGCCCGGAACTTCTCAGCAGTAACAGCATCATAGCTTCCGGCTTTGCACAATAATGGCTTGCCAACAATCTCGCATAACACCTGGAAATGAAAGAACATTTCCTTCTTCTTGAATGAAGGCTGCAGGCGGTGGCCAAAGATGGATACCTTCCCCTGAAGATTCGTGAGGGAAGCTTGAGGAATCTGGCCAAACTCAGTCAGTCCGGAGTTGGGAAGGCCAAAGGTCTTTGCCAGTGTCGACGGAGATATTTCAAACGATTTGCCCTTTACGATGGTGGATATGAATGTCTTCTATGATACAGCATTGACGAACAGTTCTCGAATCTCCGACTCGTAAACCACGGTGCCACATTCCAGAAAATTCCTTAAACTAAAAGATTCTAAGGACTTGAATATAGAGACCATTTCAGGATCTTCAGCCCTGTAGATATCATTGAACTCAACGGAAAGAGAATTATGAGTTATGGTAGCCATTTGAGTGTAATGGAAAAATACGAAGAGTTTGAAAAAATATATGAGAGAGTTAGAGAGCAGATAGCGGTAATTCGTAAAAAGTGAATGAAAATGAAATGTTCAGCCCGCTAAATAAGAGAGAAAAGACACGTGTCTTTATCTCGAAGACTGATAATTAAATAATTCAAAATAAACGGTCAGGATGAAAGAGAGATAAGGCGGTTAAAATTGCGATCAGTCCGGGCTGTTTTAAACAATTATTTTATTTAAAGATTTGTTGACCAGACAGATCATGGGATAACATCAAATTTGACATAGATCGGTCTGAAAGTTCGGACCGGTCTGTGTCGTTCTGATCATTATATTATCGATCTGTGCTAGCATACAATCTTTAAAAAATAACTAAAAGAAAGATACTTCTAAAACATCAAGATAAGTCTATTAACCCAAGAATTTGACGAAAATAATTAAACTTAGCCTCAGGAAGTGGTTTGGTGAAGATATCTGCTGCTTGCTGTTCTGTTGAAATATGCTCGATCCGAATTTCCTTTTTGCCAACATGATCTCGAATAAAATGATTTCTTATATCAATGTGCTTTGTTCGAGAGTGCAAAACTGGATTATACGTTATAGCAATTGCACTTGTGTTGTCACAAAATATCGGAGATTCAACAGCTTGAATGCCATAGTCTTTGAGCTGGTGTTGAATCCAGAGCATTTGAGCGCAACAGCTTCCAGCGGCAAGATATTATGCTTCAGTTGTAGATGTGGCAATAGATGTTTGCTTCTTGCTAAACCACGAGATCAATCTTTCACCTAAGAATTGACATGTTCCACTGGTGCTTTTACGATCAATCTTACATCCAGCATAGTCAGCGTCTGAATATCCGATTAAGCTGAAGTTTGAATCTTTGGAGTACCAAAGACCAACGTTCTGAGATCCTTTCAAGTATTTCAGGATATGCTTAGCAGCAATAAAGTGTGATTGCTTTGGTTCTGACTGAAATCTAGCGCACATACAGACTGAGAACATAATATCAGGCCGGCTCGCTGTAAGATACAAGAGCGATCCGATCAGTCCTCGATACATAGATACTTCAATTGTTGTTCCCCCTTCGTCTTTATCTAACTTGATTGTAGGACTCATTGGAGTTGATTCAGTTGAACACGTTTCCATTCCGAATCTCTTGAGTAGCTCTTTGGTATACTTGGTTTGATTTATGAAAATGCCATTGCTGAGCTGTTTGACTTGGAGACCCAGAAAGAATGAAAGTTCTCCCATCATACTCATCTCAAACTGTCCCTGCATTAACTTAGAGAATTTCTCGCATAATTTGGGGTTAGTTGACCCAAAAATGATATCGTCAACATAAATTTGAACTAACAAAGTATGTTCCCCCTTAATAAATTTAAATAGAGTTTTATCTACTGAGACGATCTGAAAATCATGGTTCAGCAGAAATTGAGACAGAGTATCATACCAGGCTCTTGGGGCTTGTTTCAGACCATATACTGCTTTATTCAGTAGATATACATGATTTGGAAATGAGTGGTTCTGAAATCCAAGAGGTTGCTCAATGTAGACTTCCTCCTGAAGCTTACCATTAAGAAAGGCACTCTTAACGTCCATTTGATATACCTTGAAGTCTTTAAAAGCAGCATAAGCAAGAAATATTCTGATTGCTTCAAGTCTGGCGACTGGTGCAAAAGATTCATCGAAGTCAATTCCTTCTTCTTGTCGGAATCCTTGTGCCACCAGTCTGGCTTTGTTTCTAACCACAACTCCATCTGCGTCTAGCTTGTTTCTGAACACCCATCTGGTTCCAATAACAGGCAGATCGCTTGGCCTGGGGGTTAGACTCCAAACTTGATTTTGTTCAAATTGATTAAGCTCTTCTTGCATGGCTTTAATCCAGTTGAAATCAGTCAAAGCTTCATCAATCTTTTTAGGTTCCAGATTTGATATGAAAGCAGCATGAGTGAATTCATCCATCATCTGTCCTCTAGTTCTAATCGGTGCAGAAGGACTTCCAATAACTAGATCAGGTGGATGCCTATTTGTCCATCGATAACTCGATTCTGGATTGTCCGGTCCAGACGGATGAGTAGTAGCGGCATTATCATCATCTGATTTAACATTAGAGCGAGGAACATCCGGATCGGCTCGATCTGAAGAAGCTTCATTGCCCTGATCCGGTCTGTCTGGTACTTTAGGTTCCGGTGGATTGTCTATTCACCTGTTATCTACAATATCATCATCACTGTTAGCTTCGAGATGGATATTTTCCATCTGATTTTGAATTGGTTCCTTGCTACCCTCAATACATAAAGATTCATCAAAAACTACATGAACAGATTCTTCTACAGTTAAAGTGCGATTATTAAAAACGCGAAAAGCTTTGCTATTAGATGAATATCCTAAGAATATCCCATTATCTGATTTAACTTCAAATGCTGTAAGATGATTCTTACCATTATTGTGAACGAAGCATTTGCAACCAAATACATGAAGGTGAGAGATAGACGGTCTGTTACCAGTCCATATTTCATATGGAGTGAGATTCAACTTCTTGTTAATCATAGACCGATTTTGAGTGTAGCACGCAGTATTTACAGCTTCTGCCCAGAACTTTTGCGAAATGCCAGAATCAGCAAGCATTGTCCTTGCTGCCTCTTTAAGCGTTATGTTTCTTCGTTCTGCAACTCCATTTTGTTGGGGAGTTCGGGCGGCTGAAAATTCATGCTTAATTCCTTGATCTTCTAGAAAGGATTCAAGATTCTGATTTGAAAACTCAGTGCCTTTGTCACTTCGAATCCTGTCTATGCTTGATGATTTCTCATTCTGAGTGCGTTTCAGCAGCTTGATCAATTTCGGACCGGTCTTATCTTTACTGCTCAAAAATATAGTCCAAGTAAAACGTGAGTAATCATCAATAACAACAAGAGTGTACCGCATTCCCCCTAAACTTGTTATTGGTATAGGACCAAACAAGTCCATATGCAATAGTTCTAAGCAGCGTGATGAGGATTTGGCATTCTTATTTTTGAAGGATGATCTGATCTGTTTGCCCATTTGGCACGCTTCACAGATCTTATCCTTAGCAAAGTCGATCTTGGGCAGACCGACAACTAAATCATGTTTACACAGGCTAGATATAGTCTTAAAGTTGAGATGATTCAAGTGTTTATGCCATAGCTAGTGTTTATTATCATTATTAGCGATGAAGCAAGTAGGATTATCAGGTTGAGCAAAGTTCCAGTTAATCTTATATGTATTTCCATTTCTGATTCCTACAAGCATGGTCATACTGTCTGACGATTTAATAGTGCAAGTGCGTTTGTGAAATTCTACAGCATAACCATTATCACATAGTTGACTTATACTAATCAGATTATAGCATAGATTTTCAACTAACAGCACGTCATTGATAATAATATTACCATGGACAATCTTACCCTTGCCCACGGTCTTACCCTTTGAGTTATCTCCGAAGATGATCTTGGGTCCAGTACATTCTGTGACTTCAGACAGCAGCTCGATGTTTCCAGTCATGTGACGAGAACGCCCACTGTCTAAGTACCAGTCTGATGCAAGTTTCTTTGGTACCTGTCATCAAACATAATTATTGTTGGTACCCAATCCTACTTGGGTCCAGAACAGATTATCCCTTTGGGAACCCACACCTGTATCAGCTTTAATGACTTGTGTGTGTCTGGTGTGCTGTGAGCTGATCTGTTTCGATGTTGTGTGTGATAATGTGTGCGATATGGAAACCTTTGATTCTTATAAGGTAGTCTATATCTTCGTTGAACTGGTTTTGAGTTATAGTAATTGTATTATCTTCCTTGCCTTAGATCTTGCACCTTTAGATTTGGTCTGAAAGACGCAAAGCTTGCTGGTGCCTTTTCTTTGGCTTGGTTAACATATCCAATCCCTTTTCTCAAACCTTGATTCACAAAAGAGACTCCCGTTTGAATTGTAGGTGCTTCAGTTTCATATACTGTGCTGGATTTAACAAATGTCATTTGTTTGATTTTGTTCTTTACCAGCAACAGTTCAGATTCATCTTTGGTGCAGTCTTTGATATCAAAGCCTATGCCGGTAACATCGCCGACATTTCTTTGTACCTCTTGCAATTCTTCCAATGATGTTCTGGATTTTGTCCATGTTTTGAAGATATGAGAAAGCTTTGCATTTTGTGTGCTAATTCTCTTATTTTCTTCATGGAGCTGATCATAAGAGATTTTTAGCTTATTCATCTCGATCTGTAGATTGTTGCACTCACCCAGCTCTGAGCAGCTTGGTTTGATGTGCTCATCCATTTGATCATTGGCTTTAACTTTGGTTTTCTCAAATGATTCAGCTAAGATTCTATAATCATTAGCCATGTCTTGCAGTGCGGACATAAGCTCTTCACTTGTAAATTCATTTGAGTCAAGATCGAATACCTCGTCTGTTTGACTCAGCCATTAGACATTGAATATCTTCTTCGCTTTCGCTGGAAGAATATTTGGAGCTTTCTGAATCTGAATTAGTCTGAGCCCACTTGCTGTTTCCTTCTTCTGCTACTAGGACCTTTTGGGACTTCCCATGATGACTTTTACGATCTTTGTAGTGCTTCTTTTTCTTGTCATCACGATGCTTCTCTTTTCGTTCTTCTTTCTTCGGTCTGGTGCAATCTGCAATGAAATGTCCGGTCTTACCACAATTGTAGCAAGTCTGATCATTAACAGCATCGTCCTTTCTTGATTTATAATGATGAGAGGGTTTAAAATTCCTTTTATTTTTAGACATAAATTTACCAAATTTCTTGATAAATAATGACATAGCATCATTACTTATCTGTTCGATAGATCGATCTGTTGTGGGGGCGGTCTGGTCTGGAATGGCTGTCAGTGCTTTGTTTGGTTGAGAGATGAATGGCTGTGCTTCACCTCTGGTGATCAGTTCGAACTCATATGCCTTAAGATCTGCGAACAGATTATGAAGTTCAACTTTGTTCAGATCTTTGGACTCCCTCATTGCAATGGTCTTAACATCCCATTCTTTTGGCAGGGCTCTCATAACTTTCAGAGCGATCTCTCTGTTTGAGTATTCCTTGCCCAGACCATTCAATTCATTGATGATACCAGTAACTCTTTCATCAAACTCATTTAGAGTTTCTCCAATCTTCATTTTATGCTCTCAAATCTTTGAAGAGCAACAGTCAGCTTGTTTTCCTTGGTCTGGTCGTTCCCTTCACATAGCTGTGCTATCTTCTCCCACAGTTCTTTGGCAGTAGAGCACATTTTGATTTTACTGAACATATTCTTGTCCAATGTCTTGAACAAGATGTCTTTGGCAACGTTGTCGAGGTTTGCTTTCTTTCTTTCTTCATTCGTCCAGAGGGATCTATCCTTCTCGACAAGTTGGGGTTCACCACCAGTAATGGATACTGCTGTATTGACTTTCAGAATCTTCATTGGTCCATCAGTGATGACGAACCACATATCGTCATCCTGTGCTGCCAGATGAGCTTGCATTCTGATTCTCCAATCATCATAGTCTTCTTTTGAGAACATAGAAATTTTGTTGAATGATGCCATCAGCTCAAGTGTCTTTGTGCTGATTAAGACGACCTGCTCTGATACCACTTGTTAGGATCGGTCCGGAGTGTTTAGAGGGGGGGTGAATGAACACTCCTAATAAAAATTAATCCCTTGTGATTTCTTTCGGATTAATGAAAGAAATCTGTCTCTTAATCAACTCTTTTTCAGAACAGACCACTGAATATTTTAGTGCGGAACGGTCTGTTCTTAAATTAGTAAGAACGGCTCGATGGCTTGAATAATAGAACGAGTGCAAAATGATAAAACACAGAATATGTTTCTGGAAGTTCGAAGGTGGTGTAATCCTTCTACGTCTCCCCTTCTTCCACTTAAGGAAGGATTCCACTAGAAGACTTTGATTTATACAATCCTGTTGTACAAACCCGATTCAGCTGGATTTACCTCACTACCAGACTGAAACTCCTAGTCTCTCGATCTGTTCAGACACACTCTGTCTGACTGTTACAATTGTTTCTCAATTCTATATTTCAATACAGAATACAGAAGATAGACTTTAATCTATGCACACAATGATCCTAAATGATCAAATATTACAATATACTTGTGCTTATGAAGATTTTCAGCTCGAGAATATCTGAGCTTGTAAGCTTGTGCTGTTTTGCTTTCTTGTGCGTTTTTCGATTGATTAGACTGTCTTTTGAGCTCTTCTGTTGCATCCTTTTATAGTTGCATGTACCAACGACATTATTTCCTTTAATGTGCAACTCTTGACTCTGCTTAAACTCTGAGTAAGCTACAGTCTTCTTCTTTAGGGTACTTGCCGTTCTGGTTCATGCTTTCAGCGACTGTCAGGTAGGCTCTTCTTTGTCTTCTTACCTTTTATGGTAATCTTCAGTCCTTGGTATTTTTCAGCATTAATTACAACATTAAATGCTTCAATAAATAGCCGTTAATGATTCGGACTGAAGAACCAATCTTATTCATCCTTGACTGCTCTGATCTGATAGAAGTTGAGATCGATCTGAAGCTTCGATCTGGTCAGGCTGATTTCTATCGATCCGTTCTGTTTTGCGATAAACCATATCAGCTTGAGCGATCGATCTGGTCAGTCTGATTTCTCTCTATCCGGTCTGATATGTTTTGTCATCTTTAAAATCCGGAACTAACACAATCTTTGAAAATCCTTCGACAAAGCGTCGATAATACCCAGCCAAACCAAGAAAACTTCGGATGTCAGTGACTGAAGTCGGCGCAGACCAATCCATAACTGCCTCTATCTTACTGGGATCTACTGATATCCCCTCTCGAGAGATAATATGACCCAAGAACGCTACACTGTTCAGCAAGAACTCACACTTGCTGAGCTTGGCGTACAACTGATGATCCCTCAGGATTTGTAGCACCGTCCTCAAGTGATTGGCATGCTCCTCCCTACTTCTCGAGTAGACAAGAATGTCGTCGATAAACAAGATGACGAACTGATCAAGATATCTCTAAAACACTCTGTTCATCAGGCTCATAAAGACAGCCGGGGCATTCGTCACCCCGAACGGCATCACTAAGAACTCGTAGTGCCCATACCGAGTCCGAAAAGGTGTCTTTTGTATGTCATCAGCTCTAACTTGTATCTGGTGATAGCCTGACCTCAAGTCAATCTTCGAGTAAAGCTCTGTGCCCTGAAGCTGATCGAATAAGTCATCAATCCTCGAAAGGGGGTACTTGTTCTTAATCGTCACCTTATTCAATTGACGGTAATCGATGCACAGACGCATCGAACCATCCTTTTTATTTACAAACAAGACTGGCGCACCCCAAGGTGATACACTAGGACAAATTTATCCTTTGTCGAGGAGCTCCTGCAACTGCACCTTCAGCTCTCTCAGCTCTGCCGGTGCCATCCTATAAGGGGCACGGGAAATAGCATATGTCCCTGGCAGTAACTCAATGGCAAACTCCACATCTCTGATCGGCGGGAATCGTGGAATCTCATCCGGAAACACATCGGTGAATTCCGCAACTACTGGTATATCCTCGATCCTCAACTCTTCCTTTTCCTCTGACACGTCCACGGCATAAATAAGATAGCCAGTGTGACCGTATTCTAACAACCGCGACATCTTAACTGCCAAAATCAACGGAATCCTTGGACGAGAGCCGTCCCCATAGAAGGTCCACTGAAACCCCTGATCAGACAGAAAACGCACCATCCTCTGTCGGCAATCAACCATGGCCTGGTATCTGCTCAACACATCAATACCGACAATACAGTCAAAATCTGCCATATCCAACAAAATCAGATCAGCCCTCAGATCATTGCCCTCAAAATAAATGAGGCAATCAGATAATAGTCGATCCGCAATCACATGCTTCCCCATGGGTGTAGAGACCATAAGAGGCATGGACAACAGCGACGAGCACATATGGTGTTTTCTCCACAAAAGCAGAAGATATGAAAGAATGAAAAGCACCTGTATCTACCAAAATAAATGCAGGGTACGTAAGTAAGTAGCACGTACCAGCAATCACCTCCTCTGGGGCTGCCTCTGCCTGCTCACGCGTCAATGCATATACTTGACCCTGCGGCGGTCCTGCCGCCTGACCTCCCCGCGGTCGAGGTGCAAACTGCTGTCTCTGGGTGCCGTCCTGGCGTCAAATCTTGGCCTATTCGGCCCAGAGTCTACCTGACCTCCCCGATTGGGGCAAACCCGAGCCAGGTGGCCCACCCTGCCACAAACATAATAGCCTCGACAGTCACGTGTCAAATGAAATCCTCCACAGTTGTCACACTTGTTCCCTCCTGTTTTACTTCCCTGCGCTGGTCCCCGATTACCTTGCTTCTGATTCTGAAATTTCTTCCCACCAAATCGAGAAGATGAAGAAGCCCCACGAGGCTTAAACCGGCCCCTCGAGGCTTCAGACTGTCTGCAACTGGTCCTTGTGGTGGTACGAAAGGGGGTACAACTTCCTTGTACACGCTAACCCCAATCTCTGCCAGCTCTGCTCTAGTTAGGGCATCATCGAACGAGCTGGGGTTGTTAGAGACAACCCGGTCAAACAACTCTGGCCTTGGTCCCTTCAGAAAATTCTCATCTTAGCATGACCGTTTACAGCAATGTGAGGCACATACCTCAACAGTGAAGAATACTGCATGGCATAATCTGATACAGTCATGCTGCCCTGCTTCAGGTTGGTGAACTCATCTTCTTTTACTTGTCGGGCAGTGGCGGAGAAATACCGATTAAGGAACCGGGTCGTGAACACAGTCCAATCTGCTGTCATACCCTGAGCCCTCAGCTCCATAACTGTTGTCTTCCACCACATGAAAGACTTCTTTGCCAACTGAAACTCTGCCAACCTCAGCCAGGCAGTCCGTGCACAGGGTGCTGATATAAATATCTGCTCCAGTCTTTCCAGCCACTCCTCAGCTGCTTCCCGGACTCATTTACCTCAAAGAGCGGCGGATGGTAGCTCAAAAACTGAGTCAGACTGAGTTCCCCTAGTAGCAATATCTGTGCACTGGGCTCCATGCCTGCAGCAGGTGGCGGTAAAGGATTCGTCTGAGCAATACTAGCATTTATACTGCCCACATCTCCTACCTCTTCATTGAGGTTCTCCGGATTAATAGCCGACATGCTGTAACATAAGGGTTAACAACGATACCAAAAGCAGTTCATAATATAAGCCGTTAGATATCAAGAGTAGTCATATTCAAAAGCATGTTAGTATAACAACTTATACAAAAATATGCACCATATGCATAAACATGCCCACCAATGAATACCTAGCCAACTTGTTTCTAAAGGCTACCCTTTACTCGTTCCCTGGTTATCTAACCTGGCTCTGATACCACTAAATGTAAAACCCCGTTATCTATACAAGATTCTAAGGTGCAATTAAGAGAACTAATCATTTCGTAAATCAGAGTATTAGGCCGTGTTGATAATCCTGAGCTTAAGAGATTACAGTACCAAAAGTTCAAAAAGGAATTATACATATTCCTAACAAAAGGTTACTAAACTATAGCTTTACTCTACACTTTGTAGAAGCTATACAAAAGGAATTTCTCTATTCCGCTATCCTTGTAGCACTCTCTACAGCTCAAAGTATCAACCCCGGCCCTGGTTCTCCGTAGTAAAAGCACCTACAAAGACAACCCCCAACACATGAGCACATCATAGTTCATATTCACATAATATGAATGTAAAGCATAATTGCACAAATCATAGGCATAGGATACTTCCTGAATTCCAATGCATTTAAAACGCCCATTTTGGTTGTCCATGTACCATAACTCATAATCGAATCAATATATGATATTATGGTTTCTTTAAATAAATGTCATGACATAACTTTACTTCTTAAATCTTTACTTCAATCCTTAGTCAGTTTATCATCAGTCTATTTTAATGCTCCTCGCTTCATAACTTTAGAACAAGCGGACCTCCCACCCCCTCGCTTCTTCATACAAGCGGTATTTCTATCCTCGCTTCGTATGGTAAACCTCGCCTCCATGTGCAAGTGGACCTACACCCCTCGCTCCACATTTTTAGCGGTATAATAGCGGTAAGCATTAGAATCATCACTGTGATAACCGTGACTCGTGGAATACACACCAATGTTCCACAACATACATATGCAACAACAATGCATAACAACATGTATCGTACTCATAATGCACAAACTTGCATTTATCGTATGTCAAATAATAAACATATAATACATGTTACCGTTGGGTGCCTGTACGTCGCTTACGTACCTCCAAAATATCTTCAGTTGCAGGGCTCTATTCCCTGCATTGTGTGGCTATCTGTGATGGCTCTACACAAGTGTATAACACAATATTAGATGCCAATAATAGCCCAATACCAAAAATCCCACAAAAATAATTAAAAACATGTTTTGGCTTCTCGCGATCGATCGTCAATATGCCACGATCGATCGCGAGATGCTACCTGCCTCAACATTCAAAATTCTGTCTTCCGTGATCGATCGCTGATGTTGAGTCGATCGATGGCGCCAAACTCGCGATCGATTGCTGAAGTGTTCTGCCTCGCACCCTAGTGCTCGCGATCGATCGGGAAGACGCGCCGATCGATCACCAATACCTGCAAATCGCGAACAAATGACATTTTCGAGCACCTTTCAAAAGCTACCTTAAAACACACGATAAACCATCATATCCCAACCAATTTTCATGCAAAATACATCAATATACTACCATGAGGCTACTCAAAACAAGTATCACAACAAAAGGCTACTTAACATTCCATTTTTACACCAATAAAAACATGAACTCAATTAAAACTTAAACCAAAACAGATTATGGTTCCTCACCCTCTTTTGCTCCAACTTTTGGAAGGTTTCCTCACCAAGAATTTGCAATCTTCACCTTCCTACTTGCTTACCTGATGTTGGACGATTTTTGGGTGAAAAAGGGGAAGGGTTTCTGAGATGAAAACGTGGAGTGGGAGAGTGGGGAAGAGGTATGGGTGAAGCAGCTGAATGGGTATGGGTTGAGGGGGGTGGTTGGGTGGTGGGTTATGTGATGTGTTATGTTTTGGTCCCGGTATTTAGCATGATGTATTAAAATATCCTCACATGATATTTTATAGTATTTAATCAATAAAATACTTCAAAATTCAATTAAACATGCTTCACCAAAACGAACAATACCCACCCCAAATAATCATGCCATAACCCAATTTCTCAACATATATCACATGCACCCTGAAATGCATTACTAGGCCATGACCGCCACATGACTAAGCATTTCCCAATATTATTAATTCATCCCAATAATTTAATACCATAATGTTCATAACATAATTAATGTTCAAATGCACATAATCATTTTGGGTATATTACAAAGATTGGATGGGATCCCTATTTCTATAGTGTCTGATCGAGATCCACGATTCACATCTCATTTTTGGGAGGGTCTTCAATCAGCTTTGGGAACTGAGGTAAGATTGAGCACTGTATGCCATCCCCAAACGGATGGCCAGACCTAGCGTAATATCCAAACGCTCAAGGACATGTTGAGGGCATGTGCATTGGAGTTTAATACTACATGGTAGGATTCAGTGGGCTTGGTAGAGTTATCGTATAACAATAGCTACCAAGCAAGTATTCAGATGGCTCCTTTTGAGGCCTTTATGGCAGACGATGTAGATCACCCTTATGTTGGGACGACTTGGTTCGTAAATCAGTCGGAGGACCAGAATTGGTTCGGGAAATGGAAGAGAAGATAAATGTGATAAGGCAGAAAATGAAAGCAGCCCAGAACAGACAGGCGGGTTATACTAATAAACGGCGGCGACCGTTAGAGTTTCAGTTGGGAGATAAGGTCTTTTTGAAGATCTCACCTTTTAGAGGTGTTGTGCGATTTGGAATGCGCGGGAAACTATCTCCGAGATATGTTGGGACGTACGAGATCTTGCAGCGCATTGGCACCTTAGCTTACCGACTGGCCTTGCCACCTTCTTTGTCTGGTATCCATGATGTGTTCCACGTGTCTATGTTACGGAAGTATGAACCGGATCCGTCACATGTGTTGCAGCCTTCTGAGGTTCAGTTAGGATCCGATGTATCTTATGTGGAGCGGCCTGTTAGAATCCTGGATCGAGCAGACCGCAGACTTCGGAACAAAGTGATACCTATGATCAAAGTTCAGTGGGATCGCAGGGTGTCGAGGAGGCCACGTGGGAGACGGAGCAACATATGATGCAGCACTATCCGGAACTATTTCTGGTATGTGGTTTATGTTTTGTTTCGTTTTGGTAAGTGCATGCTGATTTCGAGGACGTAATCTTATAAGTAGGGGAGTATTGTAATGTCCCCGAAATGATTATGTGCAATTGAACATTAATTATGTTATGTGAGGATTATGGTGTTAATTTATTGGTGTTGATTTAATAATAATGGGAAATGCTTAGTCACGCGGTGATCATGACCTAGTAATGCATTTCAGGGTGCATGTGATATATGTTGGGAATTTGAGTTAGGGCATAATTATTTGGGGTGGGTGTTGTTTGTCTTGGTAAAGCATGTGTAATTGGAGTTCTGATGTATTTTATTGAATAAATGTTATAAAATATCAAGTAGGGATATTTTAATACATCATGCTAATTACCGGTACACATTTGATCATGTTATTCCTCCTACCACTAATTAACCACCCCTAACCCATACCCATCTCTGTAGACAGCATACCCATACCCCCCATTTTGACCCTCCCACCACTCAATCTCTATCACTCCTTTTCCCTCAATTTTCTTCCTCATTTTCGTCCAACATTTGAGCAGCAAGAATGTAAGGCCCTCGTACCGTATTATCGGAAATCAGGTTTAGCTTCTCAATAATTATGTGATTTATTTTATGTTAATCAAATGGTTGAGAATAAACATGAGGAATATTAGCTTTGATCATAACTTGATATCAGATTTAACATTTTATAAATGTGATGTCCTGATATTTGATAATGAGAATTAAGTACAATTTGTACATTATTTTGTTAATTAGCTAGAAATTAATTAACGAGAATATAATCTAATTAATGAGAATGGAAATGGATCTTGTATATGTCAATTGACAGTCGGGTCAGAACATGATGAATGAAAAATATATTTTTGGAATATTCGGATTAACACCGAAATTTTATTAAAATGATTTAATAAATATAAAATTTGTATTAAATCGAAAGATTTCATTTTTTTGATTCAAAGAAGAACACGAAGTCAGGTGTGGACTGTACATGTGATATACATGCACCAGTACACCGGTGACACCCCGATGTTCATAATTGGTCGGGAATTAATATATATTGGTGTAGGGTGTAAAACACATAACAAAACGTGCAAAAACACATAATGAATCGCGGACACCTACTAAAAGGTGCGAAAACACACACTGCTCGTGCGATTCACCGACCACCTTGTACTTATCCGCTCCGTTCGCCGCCGTCCGACCACCTCTAGACGAGACCGATATACCACCGTGTTCCTTACTCAGAGGCGCTTCTTTCAATACCAAATAATTGAAATATGGTGTTCGAAAAGTTGTTCGATTTGGTCTGAAACGAACGAAGTCGCGACAGTGAGGGTTTGTGCACTTTTGGTTCGATTTCTTCGAATCTACTACGAATTGGACGACACCAAGGCATTGTATCTCTTCCTTGCACCTAGACAAAGATTTATATACCGGTCACCGCCACTATCGCCGCCGGAGCTCGCCGGAATCGGCTGATAAGCGTGCGTGAACTGTGTGCGATTTTGGTAAATTTTGATATCCGATTTTTACGACTTTGCTTCGATTATTACTAGTTAATTTGGACTATAATTATTGAATAATAATTTGAATTGGTGAAAAATAATTTAGTAAATTAAATTGTGATATAATCGCATCAATTTAATTACCCTAAATTGGTTAAGCTGTGACTAAAATTGATAACTAATTTTGAATGATTGGTTTATTGAATTGTGAATTTTTATTGATATACAGTGACTACTTTGACCCTACAAGCTCAAGTACCCTTGTAGATCGAGAAAGAAAGGTATGTTGCGATCGGGTAACATACGACAGGTATCTGTATCATTTGATCTATGATTTGTTGACTTCTGTGAATTATGTGAGATTATGTGGCTACGTGATTTTATTGAAATTATGTGGCATTCATAGCATTCATGAATTGACACATCGGTGTATGAAATTAAATGTTTTGTTAACACACATCAGTTTTATACATACATCGATGCATGACATTGCACGTTGAGCTATGATCCTTAAATACCCTGTTTATTTCTGGATTCTGGGATAATCATTGGAGATTGGTACCGCGATACTATGACCGGCATTAAATGGCCCGAAAGGTATAGGGAATCGTGGTCTCCTCTGATTACCATGATTTGTTGAGACGAGGGATTGGTGGCACCTTGCTGATGTCATCCTGTGTATGTCCCTGACTATGTCGAGACTTGGGATGTGATGACGCTTTGACGACGCATCACTGATGATCCCTTATGCTTGGCAGGCTCGAGCTATGATGATTTGATAGCGATTTGATTGATTCTGATACACTCAGTGGATGGGTGATTGACCTGATATCGGCATGACATGACATTGCATTGCATTGCATTGCATCATATATCACATTTTATAGATACATGTTGTATATTCCATGATCGTTCCATATTGGGCTTTTGCTCACCCCAAGGGGGGCTGTTGTTGTCTTTGTGTGTGGACAATGGCAGGTGATACAGGTGACCAGGACGCCAGAGAGGGCACGTCTGGTGGGAGTCACACTTGAGGTTTTACTCTTGTTTATCCCAGTAGTCTTTGTACCAGGTATGTATCCCTGTAGTGTGATGAGTCTATGTATATTTCATTTATGTTAGCCTAGTTTGATTTACGTATGCTGGTTTATGTTGATGGATATGCAACTGGTAGTATATATATATTTTCAGTAGATGTTGATTTGAGTTGGTGGTATGTTCCTCGTGCGATGAGGTCATGCCGAAATTTTTAGGGCCACATGTTAATAAATGTTAAACAAATCTTCCGCTGTTTACGCTATAATTATCCTTGTGTGATAATTAATCACATTATTAGGATTGGGCCCTCACAAAGAAGGTGTATGAAGCTTGTAAAATATTAGCTAAATTCTTGCTAAGGAAGTGGGGCAAAAGGGTACCATCCCAGGTGGCAACACAACCAAGGAAGTAAGGTCCTACCACATCCTACTTTTGGAAAGGTACGTAAAGAGACGTACGGGTACCCAACGGTAACATGTAATTTATATACGCATTGGGACATGCATTGTGGATGCAAGTATATGTTGAATTGTGCATTGTAGATGCAAATACATGTTGATCTATGCATTATGATTGCATATGTGTATGTTGATTGATTGGTGCACATCCCATGAGTCATGGTTATATTAGAGTGATGATTTTAATGCTTTGCCGATGTCACTTGAAACGATGATAGAATACTTACCGCGGTCATATTATAGCGAGGAATGAATAGTTGCCGCCAAATGTTGAAGCGAGGGTATTGCCGCATGTAGGGCCCCTCGAGTTAATCTCACATTAGCATGCAATTAATACATTTAATCGCGATCAATAATCAATCAATAATATTCCGGCTAATAGATTTTTTTTTAAACAAATATTAACTAGACACACTGGGGCCCTCCTAAAAGCAAGACTAACCACTTGATGATGTATAAATATATTTGAGCCGGAATTTATTTAAATCAAACAACAAACAGACAGCATCTCGACTATAAATATTGGAATCCAATATCACAATCCTAAGTAAATGATGAGAGGCCCACTATCGCCAAAGTAATTACTTTCCATCATAAATAAAATTTGACAAACCTGATCGAGATGCTAATCATCATCACATAAACACAAACATAAACATCAACATAAACATATAATCTCTTAAACCATAAACATAAACATATAATCTCTGAAACCTATTGGACATCAAAAGTATATTCTAGGAATATCAAACACTAGAAACTAGTGGGCTCTACCCTATATCCCATCGTCAGTCTAACTCTGACCCCGTCCACTAGTACCAGTCCTGTCACCTGAAAAACAAAACCCATAAAAGGGTGAGCTAACGCCCAGTACGTTCTTACCAAAATACCAACAGAAATTATACAGATCGTAAACATCTCATCAATATAACTCAACAGTTTAACAAATAATAATACATTGTTCCGTTACCTCGGAACTAATCCTGTCAAACCAGACAACAATAATATAATATAAACGATGTCCAATGTTACATCATATCATCACATCATCTATATATGAAATGCATCACAATGCATTCACTATCATTAGACCAGATATGCCATCCATTGGCCTACATCAAGGACTCGTCAGTCCAGGACTCGTCAGTCCATATCATCCATATATATGATATCAGGACCAGAAATTTCATCCACTGTCCCAAATCCTGGACTTATTAGTCCACATCAACCACATCTAGAACATTTATCCAATCATCAATCCATATATAAAATATACACCAATATCCACATCCTCTTTCTATCTCACCTCGTCATATAACATAATGTCATTATTCTATCTCAACTCTATCATCCCATCACATATTATCAAATCTTCTCATTTAATGATATTCAATTTATATGTTTACTCAATGATAATTTACTACTCTTATTAATATAGAACGTACCTGAATGGTTGGAATAAAATGATTATAGTATTCAATTTTCCACCTATCGTCAACTGCTTCTAGCTGATCATCACAAAATATCAACATTTTCCAACTCAATATTAACTCGTAAATCTCAACGACTATACATACCACAATATTAATTTTTTTTTTAAAGAAAACTTGACAAATATACTTAATCCCGATTTCTGATGTCTTAATTAATCTTAACCTTATGTTAATTAAAATTACAAAGGATATCAAAGTATGATTCTTTAATTTTAAAAAAAAATACACACCTCAACCAGTTACTTGTAGCAACACTTTGTTAGACTAATTTGTTTTTTTATAAATAAATCAACTACTTTGGTGAACTAAACATACAACCTAGTTTACAACATAGAATCCATAAATATTTCCTAATTCGTAGGGGATTTTCTCGGACGAGATATCTGTACACATATATTTAATACATGAATATTTTGCATAAATCATCTTAGAATATAAATCTACAGGTTGTATTATAATTTGCATATTTAGAGCAACGTAATTAATTCTTAACCATAAAATTCTGAAAACTCAATCCAACAAGAATTAGTTATACCACATAAGAAGTAAAATTTCTCTTAACAAAACCCATGCATATTTCCTAAAAAGAAAGGAGGAGGATGAGTAACTTACAATTTCCTTTACCCAAACTTGATCAAAAGATTTAGTTGAAGGTTAACAGTAAAGGAGGTTAGGATCTCAAAAATTGAGTTGGAGGACAGTGCACGAAAATTTACTTTTCCTCCTCCGGTAGTGCTTCGTAAAGGCAAGAGTGTGCACAGACTTATTTCACTCCTTAAATATTAAAATATAAATATATATATATATATATATATTGTTGGGAGACAGTAGACACATAAAGTGGGACACTAAGCTTTCTTACAATAAAGGAACGTGTAAATTGCCCATGCCATTATATCTCTCTTTTTCTTAAAACAAATAATTATTTATTTAGTTATTTACCTACAACATTATCCTTCCAATATCTGTAAGCTTTCGTTTTTTTTTTTTTTTTTTAATTTTATGTTCCGATTCATAAACAAATTAATCGACTATATATAATTACATAATTATCACTAATCAAATCTCGGGGCATTACATCGCATGTCGCATTTGAGCGAGGTTATTCAATGCCGCTAATATGTCGAAGCGAGGGGTATTGGTGCCACTATCATGACATGCGAGGTGCATTAAAATACACTGTTATAACAGACTATGGATTGGTAATTGGTGATATGTCATGACATTTGTGAAACCATTGAATAATCCATTGATTATACTCATAAGTTATTATACAGGGACAACCAAAAAGGGGGTGTTTAAAATGCAATTGGGAAACAGAAAGTGTTTTGTATTTGCGATTTTTGCATTTACGCTTTTTAATCATGCTATGCTTAATATGGATTATTATATACTCATGATTTGGGGGTTGTCCTTATAGGTACATTTTGGCATAAAGGGGCTAACGTCGGGTTGACACAGTGAGCTAGCGAGGAGGGCTTTTGATATAGAAGCTGTGATTCTTTTGTATAGTTTCTACTCTAGTAGTAGTGTAAATCTATTGGATTAACATTCTTTTGTCAGGAATGTAGTTAATCCATTTGAAAGTAATTACCTTGGCATGTAACCCTTAAAGCTCAAGGCCTCAACACGAAATTTTTATACTCTGATAATATACTTTAGCTCTACTTATGTCCTTATTTTACACTTAAGGAACTAGAGTCCTTACACAAACATAGAGTCCTTGCACAAACAAAGATATGTCACAAAATGATTATAAATACATTTATTTAACTATTGACTTACTTATATCATTTATGACAAGCTTGCAATTTTTTCTAACGTGAACTACACATGTGCATCAAACCCATCTTCTCCAGACGTCTCTCAAACACCAGTCATGGTAAATGTTTTGTCAGTGGATCCACAACATTTTTTGTTGAAGTAACTCTCTCGATAAGGATATTGCCTCTACCAGCTATCTCTCGTATTATGCGGTATTTTCTCAGTATATGTTTGAATTTTTGATGAGATCTTGGCTCTTTTGTTTGTACAATAGCTCTATTGTTGCCACAATGCACAAAGATTGGGTCAACTGCACTATAAATTACACCCAACTCTTTGATGAAATTTCTCATCCAAACTGCCTCATTTGTTGCAATTGATATTGCAATGTATTCATCTAACTGAAAACTAGCATCGACGTAGCCTTCAAGTTTTTTCTCTCACTTTTAGATCCCAAAATCCTGAACTTATCATGAGTTCTTCGCAAGTACTTAAAGATTGTTTTCACATCTTTCCAGTGACTTCACCGGGATATGCCTGATATCTGCTCGTTATAAGAGCATACACCACATCAGACCTAGTACATACCTTAGCATACATTATGCTACCAACAACCGAAGCTTAGGGTATCAATGCCATATTTTCTCTCTCTTCATTAGTCTTACTGTTCATTGACCTCCAAAGATGAACACCATGAGATGTTGAAAGATAACCTCTTTTCTATTGTTCGATGCTAAACCTTTTAAGCAAAGTTTTATGTGATTGAGAGAGCCCCAATATCCTCTAAGATCTATCCCTATAGATCCTTATGTCATACACATTTGATGCTTCTCTCAAATCTTTCGGATAACTTAGCAGATAACCATGCTTTAGTCGATTTCATCAATCATATATCAATCCTGATGAGCAATATATCATCGACATAGAGCATTACAAATGTAACTGCACCTATTAACCTTCTTGTACACGCATTGTGAGAGCCTGTTACTAATCAAGTGTTTAATTACCACATCATGGTTCTTTTAGAGATAAACATCGGAAGATTTTTTTATACTAACACCTGGCCCTAAAAAAAATTCGGCATGACCTCCCCGCACGAGGGACAAACCAATAATAATACATATATCAATATCTCAATACTGAATGTAAATACATAATACCATAATCATGCACAATATGCATCCATCACATAAGCTATACTAAAAATATTTACATAATACCATCTATCATATGTATATCAATATATTAATACTGAAAATATTTACATAATACCATCAGCATTAAATACCACATATCAACACATATCCAAGTCTGAGCACAAATAAACTTAGTTTACATATTTTATATTCCAGGACACAACCTGACATAAATAATTAACTTCCTACGACTGGGATAGATAGACGACAACCTCAGGTAAGGCTTCCACCGAGCATTCCCTCTTTGGGATCATGATCACCTGTGTTTCATGCCATTGTCTACATACAAAAACAACAACAACCCCCTTGGGGGTGAGCCAAAACCCAATATGGAAAAGGGAAGGTGAGTTGCCTAATTATAAACTATAACAAGTAAAGTGAAGATTGAAAAGGGGAGGTTCACATATGTTACTGGAAATCATTTTTCTTTCTTATATGACACTCATTGCTACACTAGTTATTGTGTTGAACATGGTAATTAAAAGTAATAATGATAAATATGGACTTGAATTCCTATTTTCATGCACTGTTACGTTTATGGTTTTGGTAATTTTGTTATTGGTTTCAATACTAAATCTTACACTCTATATAGTGCTTGATTTTCTTTTAAATTCCGAAACCTGAAGCAGATTAGTGAATTAGAACAGAGATGAAATATTAAGTTGTATAGAGGTATTGGGAATGGTCCAGCTGAATTAGTAAAGAAATAGAGCAAAAACAAAGTTTTAGTCCAGATTCTTCTATTCTGCAAAATTCATGTTAGATAGATTTGTTAGATGAGAAACTAAATTTAAAATTTGTAAATTAATATGGAACATGTGTTATTTAAATAAAAATCTGGAAATCGTGAGGAATATGGTTGTTGTACAGAAAATGTTAAGTAATAATATTTAAATAAATGTGAATAATACTTGAGATTTCACGAATTAATATTGATTTGGAAAATGTTGAAATTTTGATGTGATGATCAGATAGAAGTAGTTGAAGATATGTGGGAAGTCGAATACTGTACTTCTTTTTATTACAACCAATCAGGTCATTCTGTCATAACATGGACAATAATTATCATTGAGTAAACATATCATTCAATGAGAAGATTTGATGACATGTGATGAATTAATGAGTTGAGATTCACTGATGATGTAATTATTATCGTATATTTTTATATCGATATTGATGATTGAACAAATACGATAGAGTTAAATGATTGTGTAATTGGCACGAGTCATAGATTAATGTGGGTCAATTGATAACTATATAAGTTTGATATTAATGATGTGGTGATGGGGACTGACGAGTTCATGATGTTGGACAGTGGATGGCATATTTGGTCTTGATATTACGTATATGGATGATATGGACTGACAAGTATTGAGTCCTAGATGTAGGCCAATGGATGACATATCTGATATGATGATGGTTAATGCATTGCGATGCATTAACATTGAAATGATGAGATGAGACAAATTGTCATTGAACCTTAATTGTATAGCATATTTTCATTGTGGTTTTGTTTGACAGGATAGTTCCAGCATGAGGAACTTTTATAATTAGTTGTTAAATATTCAGTTATTTATGAGATGTTTACAATTTGTTAATTTTCTGTTTATGTTTTGATATCAATGCACTGGGTGTTAGCTTACCCTTTTATGAGTTGTTTTTTAGATACATCTCAGGTACTCGTGAATAGGGTCAGAGTTAGATTCATGACTGGATAAAGGGTAGAGCCACTATACACCATTGTATTTTCTTTACTAGGGAGACATGTTGGCTTTTGTAGGACTGTATAATCGTATGTTTAAGACTTAAGGGGGTTGGTAATAATGTTCAGATGTCGTGGATCTGTATGCCTGCATAAATGTTTGAAAATATATATGTTTATGCTTATGTGATGTTGGTCATTGTAAATCGGGAATGTCAAATTTTAAATTATGCTGGGACGTAAATACTTTGGTGATAGTGGGTCTCTCATATTTTTTTTAGGATTGTGATAATTACAGATGGGAATGATGTCTGTTTTATTGTTTGGTTTTAATACATTCCTGCTAATGTATATATAAACCATTACGATGTCAATTTTGGTTTTAGAAGACACCATTGTGTCTGATTAAAATTTAATATTTATTTTAAAAAGAAACTTTTAGCTGGAATACTATTGATTATTGATTGATTATAATTAGACTTATTAATTGTGCGCTAATGCTATCGTGAGAGTATGGTCATGTATTCCACCTACAAGATCACATTCACATAATTGCCCCGTGTTTTCATGCCCAGCGGAAAACTGCTCAATGATGGAGTGAGCCTACATATGTTGTATTTCTCTTACTCTGAGATCCCCTAAGCCCACAATCTCTTTCAGTTACAAAAATAACATCTAAGTGAGTTTGTTTAAGATTTAGAAGAGTCTTAGCCAGAAAATAAACATTCTCATAACATGTGATTGAGTAAGAACGACAATGGCATGAGGTACACAATTTGTTCCATTTTGTTCCGTGTTTGATCTATATGCTCTTTGGATTGTTAAAACATATTTATATCATTTATATTTTGCTTATTGTTGGTATCAGAGCCTTGTGTTGCCTCTGTCTTGCTATTTTTTGCTCTTTGCAAAAAAATTGTCATGACATTAAAATATTCAGAAATTTCAAACTTTATTTTTTGATGAAACATAAGGTTATGAATAATTAGAAAATTGGATTTCTAACATTTGGAATCTAAAACGATAATTTTGGTGTCCGGAGAGCCAAAAAATCGCCAGGTTTCTATTTGGGTCAAAATCGGGTCATAACTCGGCTAGAAGTAAGGAACAACTAGACGTCATTTGGAATGACAAACTGACAAAGACTATTTCCTTCCAAAAAGATAAAAGGTTTCATATTAAAATAATAAAATAAATAAATTATTAAATTTATTTACAACAATGAAGTTTACATGGATTTTTTAATATTATAACCTAATTTTAAAAAAAAAAAAACTTGTCAAAATAACTTGAAATAGGAGATGTTGACAAACTGATCCAAAACGTCAATTGGGTTGACGTCTTCTAATGAAGACGACAATCTAATTGGCGTCTTCAACTTTAAAAGTTGAAGAAGCCACCTTGGTTGGCGTGTTCAACTTTTAAAATTGAACACGACAACCAAGTTAGCAACTTCAACTTTTTTTAAAACAAACAAATTTAAAATAAAAAGAATATAATAAAAAATATGTCTCACTTTATCAGATAAATTGCAAAACCATGTCCATAATTTTCAAATTTTACTTAAACATTATTTTTATTATCAAATTCAAAAAAGATAAATTTGCAAGAATTAGAGTAATGCCTCTTTATAGGGATGGTGTTTCTGTTCATTGGTTTGAAGTGGGACACTAAGCTTTCTTACAATAAAGGAACGTGTAAATTGCCCATGCCATTATATCTCCCTTTTTCTTAAAACAAATAATTATTTATTTAGTTATTTACCTACAACATTATCCTTCCAATATCTGTAAGCTTTCGTTTTTTTTTTTTAAATTTTAAGTTCCAATTCATAAACAAATTAATCGACTATATATAATTACATAATTATCACTAATCAAATCTCGGGGCATTACAATTCTCTCTCCCCCTTAATAAATTTCGTCCCCGAAATTCAAGTGTATTAACTCACACAAACATTTATTTATACAGAAGGACATACCGTCAAAATATCTCAGGGTATAACTGATGCATTTGCTTTTCTGTTTCCCATGTAGCCATCTCAACCCCTCGTCTGTGCCATTGTACCTTCACCATCGGAATAGTTTTACTTCTCAACTTTCTCTCTGCCCTATCAAGAATACCGATAGGTCGTTCCACGTATGTCATATCCGGATCAAGTTCAATTTCTTCAGTTTGTAATACATGTGACTCATCAGGCTCATATTTTCGTAACATTGAGACGTGAAAAACATCATGCATTTTTGACAGTGCGGGTGGCATTACTAATTTATATGCTAAAGTACCAATCCGTTCCAGGATTTCGTACGGTCCAATATATCTTGGTGATAGCTTTCCTCTATTTCCTGTTCGTACCACACCTCTGAATGGTGAAATTTTTAGAAATACTCGATCCCCAACAGCAAATTCTACCGGTCTATGTCTCCGATTTGCATAACACATTTGTCTGTCTTGCGCCGTTTTTATTCTCTGTAAAATAACTTGCACTTTCTCTTCTGCTTCTCTCAATATATCGGGGCCCACAATACTAGCATCAGAAATAGTATCCCAATAAAGGGGTGATCGACACTTCCTTCCATATAATGCCTCAAATGGAGCCATACCAATACTAGATTGATAACTGTTGTTATACATGAGAATTCTATTCTGCTAACGGTAGAGATTTGTGAGACCCCGATATCTCAAGATACTAATAGGTGCGATTAAGAGAACTACACATTCATATGAATAAATCAGAGTAATGAGTCATGTTGATTAACCTGAGCTTAAGAGATACAGTACCAAAAGTATCAAAAGGAATTTCACAAATTCCTACAAAAGGTACTACACTAGTCTTACTCTACCACATGTAGAAGCTATACAAAAATTTTCTCTAACATGCTAATCCTGTAGCACTCCTTACAGCTCAGCTTTTCAACCCGACCCTGGTTCTCATCATCAAAAGCACCTACAAAGACAACCCCAACACGTGAGCATAACATAATTCATATACCACAAAATATGAATGTAAGACGTAAATGCATAATCATAAAATACAAAGCACTTCATGTATTTCCATCGCATTTACAATGCCCATTGGTTGTCCCTGTACCACAATTCATAATCAAAACACTATATGAATATATGGCTTCACCAATAAATGTCATGACATATCATCTCTTTTTCTTGAGTCAGTCATCATCAGTTATTTTAATGCTTCTTCGCTTTACAATCTCAAAACAAGCGGTATCTCATCCTCGCTTCTTCATACTAGCGGTATCTCATCCTCGCTTAGTATGGTATACCCCGCCTCCATGTGCAAGCGAGCCTCCCCCCTCCCGCTCCACATTTTTAGCGATCAAACGTAAGCATTAAAACCTTCACTGTGATCACCCCTGACTCGTGGAATACACCCCTTTATTCCACATCACAATATGCAACAACAATGCATAATATGCAACAACAATGCATAATAACATGTATCAACTCTTAATGCATCACATTGCATTCATCATGTGTCAAACAGACAAACATAAGTACATGTTACCGTTGGGATGCCCGTACGTCGCTTACGTACCTTTCCAAAATGTAGTGTGTTGTGGGACTCTATCCCCTGTGCTGTGTAGCTGTCTGTGAAGGCTCTACACCAGTGTACAACACAATATTAGATGTCTCATTACAATCCAATATCAAAATTTAAACAAATTCTACATTTTAAAAAAAAATGGCATTACCGATCGATCGGTCCTCATCATCGATCGATCGGTGAACTGTTTGAATTTTGGAAAAATGCTACGGCTTTTGCCGATCGATCGGTGTTCTTCACCGATCGATCGGTCGCTCTGTTTCAGCCCATATTTTCAGAATTCTCTAACACCGATATTCACACCCTTAAATCTAACATGTAAGACATACAACATGCCAAGACCAACATGCTAGCAGTTATAACACACTACCCTGAGTGTATTCATATCAAATTTACACCCCAAACATAAGCCCACATGCATTAACGTCGACCATTCACACAAGTACTCGATCAACTTTTCTGGAAACAGGGCAACATAATCATTTTCAGATTTCTTGAGCACCTCATTTCATGCTATTAAAACTACAACATATAACATAAAGCATGATCGAAGAAACATGCCAAGGGCTTCACAAAACTACCATGCATATTTTCACATCAAAGGTTTACCAAAACCTAAGCTAACGTGCATGATATCACCTTCATAAAAACACTCACAACTCATATTTTTCCAGAAAACAGGGCACAACCTTACCCAGATTTTCGAACACCATACTTTACATGCTTATTTCCTCTACATAAAACATGTAATATACATAAGGAAAAATACTGAGAGCTTCATAATAACACCATAATTGAACTTAAATCGAAGGTTCAACGAAACCTAAGCTATCATGCCATTTTTACACCAAGTAAAAACATGACTCAAAACACAACTTGACCCAAAACAGAACATGGTCTCTCACCCTCTTTTGCTCCGATTTTTACAAGCTTTCCAAGAAATGAAAATGGAAGATCTCCTCCCTAACTTCCTTAGCAGCTGTTGGACGAATTTTGGGAGAGAATTGGAGTGATTTCAGACATGGAAAGGTTGGGTGAGAGATGGGACAAGTAGTATGGGCAAGCAGCTGGCAGCTGGCAGCAGGGTATGGGTCAAGGGGGGTGGTTGAGTGGTGGGTTAAGTGATGTGTTATGTTTTGGTCCCGGTATTTAGCACGATGTATTAAAATATCCTCACATGATATTTTATAGTATTTTCTCAATAAAATACTTCAATTCCCATTTAAATATGCTTTTACCAAAACAAATAACACACACCCCAAATAATCATGCCACAACCCCAACATCCCAACATATGTCGCATGCGCCCCGAAATGTAACTCCTCAACCATATTAATTCAACCTCATGAATTAACACTAAATCATCATAATATAAATAAATGATTAAAATCATATATTCATTTCGGGGATATCACAATACTCCCCTACTTATAATATTTCGCCCTCGAAATCAGCATGCACTTACCCAAAATAAACAAAACATAAATCACATACAAGAAAACAGTTCTGGATAGTGCTGCACCATGTGTCGCTCTGTCTCCCACGTGGCCTCCTCGACACCCCTACGATCCCACTGAACCTTGATCATAGGAATAACTTTGTTTCTCAGTCTGCGATCTGCCCTATCCAAAATCCTGATAGGCCGCTCAACATAGGAAACATCTGACTCAATCTGAACCTCAGAAGGCTGCAACACATGAGAAGGATCTGGCTCGTACTTCCGCAACATAGACACATGAAATACATCGTGAATGCCAGACAGAGAGGGCGGTAAAGCTAACCGGTAAGCCAGAGTACCCACACGCTGCAAGATCTCGTACGGCCCCACATATCTCGGGGATAACTTCCCCCGCATACCAAATCGTACCACACCCCTGAAGGGTGAGATCTTCAGAAAGACTCTGTCGCCCAACTGAAACTCCAACGGCCTACGCCGCTGATTGGCATACGCTGCCTGTCTGTCCTGAGCTGCCTTCATCTTTCTTCTGATAACCTTAACTTTCTCTTCCATTTCCTGAACCAACTCTGGTCCTCCAACCGACTTACGGTCCATGTCATCCCAACACAAGGGTGACCTACAACGCCTACCATAGAGGGCCTCGAAAGGAGCCATCTGTATACTTGCCTGGTAGCTGTTGTTGTAAGAGAACTCCACCAAGGCTATCGAGTCCTGCCATGAAGTGTCGAACTCTAGCACACAAGCTCCCAACATATCTTCGAGCGTCTGTATCGTACGCTCAGTTTGTCCGTCCGTCTGAGGGTGATAGGTTGTGCTCAGCCTCAACTCTGTACCTAGAGCTGTCTGCAGACCCTCCCAGAAGTGAGATGTGAACCGCGGATCTCGATCGGACACTATCGAATCAGGGATCCCATACAGTCTCACCACATCTCTGACATATAACTGTGCCATCCTCAAGTGCGTATATGTCATACAGTAGGGAATGAAGTGAGCCACTTTAGTCAATCTGTCCACGACTACCCAGATGGCATCAAAACCCGAAACAGTCCTCGGTAAGTGGGTCACGAAATCCATAGACACGTGCTGCCACTTCCACTCGGGTATCTCCAAACTCCTTAGCTCACCTCCAGGCCTCTGCCTCTCGGCCTTTACCAGTTGACAAATCAAACAGCGCTTGACAAACGAAGTAACATCCCGTTTCATTCGCCTCCACCAGAACTGGCTGTATAAATCCTTATACATCTTCTTCCCGCCTGGGTGGATACTCATCCTGCTGCAATGAGCTCGCTGTAATAAACCTTGACGCAACTCGGGTGCATCTGGAACCACCCACCTGTCGCCAAGTCTCAGAGAACCGTCCTCAGCCACTCTGAATATCGATGGCTGACCTGAATGAACCACTGACATCCATCTCTGAACTTCTGCATCGGTCCCCTGAGCCTTCCTGATGTGATCATAAATGACAGGCTCAGCTAACAAGGTCAAAACCTGTATCGGTGAAGCAGACACATCATAATCAAACCCCAACTGACAGTAGGAGCCCAACATAGCTGATAAGCACATGGCATCCTCTGCTGTGCTCCTCACCTTCCGACTCAAGGCATCAGCTGTCAAATTTGCTTTCCCGGGATGGTATAGGATTTCACAATCATAATCCTTCAGCAGATCCATCCATCTCCTCTGCCTCATGTTCAGCTCAGCCTGTGTAAACAAGAACTTCAGGCTTTTGTGATCAGTGAAGATGGTGAATGAGGTACCGTATAAGTAGTGTCGCCATATCTTCAAGGCGAACACTATAGCTGCTAGCTCCAGATCATGGACTGGATACCTCGTCTCATGTGGCTTCAATTGTCTAGAAGCATAAGCCACTACATGTCTGTCCTGCATCAGTACGCATCCTAGGCCCTGTAGCGATGCGTCAGTATAAGGATAAACCCCTTGTTCTCCTTGGGAATCACTAGAACTGGTGCCGTAGTCAGTCTGTGCTTTAATTCCCTAAAGCTCTGCTCACAAGCTTCTGTCCAACAAAAAGGGACTCCCTTCTGAGTCAGCTGTGTAAGTGGCTTGGCGATCTTTGAGAAACCCTCGACGAAACGTCGATAATAGCCAGCCAACCCAAGAAAACTCCGAATCTCACTGACTGAAGTATGGGTAGACCAATCCATAACTGCTTCTATCTTCCTCAGGCCTACTGATATCCCCTCTCGTGAAATAATATGGCCCAAGAATGCTACACTGCTCAGCCAGAACTCACACTTGCTGAGTTTGGCGTACAACTTATGATCTCTGAGGATCTGGAGTACTATCCTCAGATGATCGGCATGATCCTCCTCACTCCTTGAATAGACAAGGATGTCATCAATGAATACGATCACAAACTGATCGAGGTACTCCTGAAATACTCTGTTCATCAGGCTCATAAAAACTGCAGGTGTATTTGTCACCCCGAATGGCATCACTAAGAACTCGTAGTGCCCATACCGAGTTCTAAAAGCCGTCTTTTGGACATCGTCAGCTCTAACCCGCACTTGGTGATAGCCTGACCTCAAATCTATCTTCGAGTACACCTCTGTACCCTGAAGCTGATCGAACAGATCATCAATCCTCAGAAGTGGATACCTGTTCTTCACTGTGGCCTTGTTCAATTGCCTGTAGTCAATGCACAGACGCAATGATCCATCCTTCTTTTTCACGAACAAGACTGGTGCGCCCCAAGGCGATACACTAGGACGAATGTATCCCTTGTCGAGGAGCTCCTGTAACTGTACCTTCAGTTCTCTCAGCTCTGTCGTTGCCATCCTGTAAGGGGCACGAGAAATAGCAGAAGTCCCTGGCAGCAGCTCAATGGCAAACTCAACATCCCTGATAGGCGGAAACCCTGGAATCTCATCTGGGAAGACATCAATGAATTCCGCCACAACTGGAATGTCCTCGGCTCTCACTTCCTTTTCGTCCGATGCATCCATGGCATAAATAAGGTACCCAGTGTGGCCACGTTCCAATAACCGTGACATCTTAACCGCTGGGATCACTGGAATCCTTGGACGAGAGCCGTCCCCACACCTGACCCTGCGGCGGTCCCGCCGCCTGACCTCCCTGCTGTTGAGGCGCAAACTGCTGTCGCAGTGGTGCCATCCTAGCGTCAAATCTTGGCCTATTCGGCCCTGAGTCTGCCTGACTTGCCCGATTGGGGCAGTTCCGAGCTAAGTGGCCCACCTTGCCACAAACATAACAGCCTCGGCAGTCACGTGACAAGTGAAATCCTCCAGAGCGGTCACACCTGTCCCCTCCTGCCTTACTCCCCTGTGTAGGTCCTCGATTGCTTTGCTTCTGACCCTGAGATTTCTTCCCGCTAAATCTGGAAGATGATGAGGCTCCACGAGCCTTAAACTGATCCCCTCGTGGTTTCAAACTATCAGTAACAGGCCTCTGTGGTGGTACGGAAGGGGGTACAACGTCTTTATACGCTCCCACCGCAATCTCTGCCAGCTCTGCCCGTGTCAGGGCGTCATCAAAAGAGCTGGGGTTGTTGGAGACAACCCGGTCAAATAGTTCTGGCCTCAGTCCCTTCAGGAAATGCCTCATCTTCGCATGGCTGCTCACAGCGATATGAGGGACATACCTCAACAGTGAGGAATACTGCAAAGCAAAGTCTGAAACTGACATGCTGCCCTGCTTCAAATTAGTGAACTCGTCCTCCTTTACTTGTCTGGTAGCTGCAGAAAAATACCGGTTAAGAAACCGGGTCCTGAATACAGTCCAGTCCACTACCATACCCTGAGCCCTCAGCTCCATCACAGTGGTCTTCCACCACATAGAAGGCTTCTTCGCCATCTGAAACTCGGCTAACCTCAGCCATGCGGTACGTGCACAGGGCGCAGTCACAAGTATCTGCTCTATCCGTTCTAGCCACTCTTCGGCCCCTTCTCCAGACTCGGTCCCTTCAAACATGGGTGGACGGAAGTTCAGAAACTGTGTCAAACTGAGCTCCCCTGGTAATAACATCTGTGCACTGGGCTCCACTCCCACAGCAGGTGGCGGTAAAGGATTCATATGAGCAACACTAGCATTCATACTGCCCATGTAAGGCCCTCGTACCGTATTATCAAAAATCAGGTTGAGCTTCTCAACAATTATGTGATTCATCTTATGTCAATCATATGGTTGAGAATAAACATGAGGAATATTAGCTTTGATAATAACTTGATATCATATTTAACATTTTATAAATGCGATGTCCCGATATTTGATAATGAGAATTAAGTACAATTTTTACATTATTTTGTTAATTAGTTAGAAATTAATTAACGAGAATCTAATCTAATTAATGAGAGTGGAAATTGATCTTGTATATGTCAATTGACAGTCGGGTCAGAACATGATGAATGAAAAATATATTTTTGGAATATTCGGATTAACACCGAAATTTTATTAAAATGATTTAATAAATATAAAATTTGTATTAAATCGAAAGATTTACTTTTTGTGATTCAAATAAGGACACAAAGTTATGTGTGGACTGTACATGTGATGTACAAGCACCAATACACCGGTGACATCCCGATGTTCATAATTGGTCGGGAATTAATATATATTGGTGTTGGAAGTAAACACATAGCAAAAACGTGTAACACACACACACATCGCGGACACACACTAAAAGGTGCGAAAACACGCACTTCTGCCGCGACCACCGACCACCTTGTACTTATCCGCTCCGTTCGCCGCCGTCCGACCACCTCTAGACGAGACTGACCATTGCATCTGTACTTACTATTCCTTATGGCCAGAGGATATATGATTTACACAGATGTGTTTTTTTTTTTAAAAAGGTTTGGGTTACGTCTCGCCAACTTAAATCTTATGAGATTTGATAACCCATTTTGAATGATTGGTTTATTGAATTGTGAATTTCTATTGATATACAGTGACTACTTCGACCCTACAAGCTCAAGTACCCTTGTAGATCGAGAAAGAAAGGTATGTTGCGATCGGGTAACATACGACAGGTATCTGTATCATTTGATATATGATTTGTTGACTTCTGTGAATTATGTGAGATTATGTGGCTACGTGATTTTATTAAATTATGTGGCATTCATAGCATGCATGATTGGAACATCGGTGTATGAAAATAAATATTTTGTTAACACACATCATTTTTATACATACATCGATGCATGACATACACGTTGAGCTATATCCTTGAATACCCTGATATTTCTTGGATTCTGATATCGAACATTGGGGATTGGTACTGCGATACTATGTTGGCATTACATGGCCCGATAGGCATAGGGAATCGTGGTCCCCTTTGATTGATATGATTTGTTGAGACGGGGATTGGTGGCACCTTGCTGATGTCATCCGTCTGGATATCCCTATATGATTATGTGATGTCAGGACCTGGGGTTGGTGGCGCTTTGCCGACGTCCATCCGTCTGGATACCCTATAGGCTTGACAGGCTCGAGCTATTCTGATATGGTTGGACTTTCGTTTATTGATTCAGATACACTCAGTGGATGGGTGATTGACCTGATACCGGCATGACATGACATGGCATGCATTGCATTGCATTGCATCATATATCACATTTTATAGATACATGTTGTATATTCCATGAGCGTTCCATATTGGGCTTTTGCTCACCCCCAAGGGGGGCTGTTGTTGTCTTTGTGTGTGGACAATGGCAGGTTATACAGGTGACCAGGACGCCAGAGAGGGCACGTCCGGTGGGAGTCACACTTGAGAGGTTTATTCTTTTGTTTATCCCAGTATTATATGTATATGTTACCAGGGGTTTATCCCCGTGGTGTGTGATGAGTTTATGTATTTTAGTTTATTTCACACAGTGTGGATATCTGTTTAGCAATTTGATTGGTGTATGCTGGATATGAAACTGGTGGTATTTGTATATTTTCAGTAGAGGATGATTTGGGTTGGTGGTATGTTCCTCGTGCGACGAGGTCATGCCGAAATTTTTAGGGCAACATGTTAATAAATGTTAAACAAATCTTCCGCTGTTTACGCTATAATTATCATTGTGTGATAATTAATCACATTATTAGGATTGGGCCCTCACAGCCCATATCCCGTACCTCTTCATTGAGGTTCTCCGGGTTAATAGCCGCCATGCTGCAACACAAGAGTTAACAACAATACCAAAAGCAGTTCATATTATAAGCCGTTAGATAACAAGAGTATTATATTCAAAGCATGTTAGTATAACACTTATACAAAAATATGCATCACATGCATAACATGCCCAACAATGAATACCTAACCATCTTGTCTCTAAAGGCTACCCTTCCTTCTTCCCTGGTTATCTAACCACTGCTCTGATACCACTAAATGTGAGACCCCGATATCTCAAGATACTAATAGGTGCGATTAAGAGAACTAAACATTCATATGAATAAATCAGAGTAACGAGTCATGTTGATTAACCTGAGCTTAAGAGATACAGTACCAAAAGTATCAAAAGGAATTTCACAAATTCCTACAAAAGGTACTACACTAGTCTTACTCTACCACAGGTAGAAGCTATACAAAAATTTCTCTAACATGCTAATCCTGTAGCACTCCTTACAGCTCAGCTTTTCAACCCCGACCCTGGTTCTCATCATCAAAAGCACCTACAAAGACAACCCCCAACACATGAGCATAACATAATTCATATACCACAAAATATGAATGTAAGACGTAAATGCATAATCATAAAATGCAAAGCACTTCCTGTATTTCCATCGCATTTACAATGCCCATTGGTTGTCCATGTACCACAATTCATAATCAAAACACTATATGAATATATGGCTTCACCAATAAATGTCATGACATATCATCTCTTTTTCTTGAGTCAGTCATCATCAGTGCTTCTTCGCTTTACAATCTCAAAACAAGCGGTATCTCATCCTCGCTTCTTCATACTAGCGGTATCTCATCCTCGCTTAGTATGGTATACCCCGCCTCCATGTGCAAGCGAGCATCTCCCCTCCCGCTCCACATTTTTAGCGGTCAAGCGTAAGCATTAAAACCTTCACTGTGATCACCCCTGACTCGTGGAATACACCCCTTTATTCCACATCACAATATGCAACAACAATGCATAATATGCAACAACAATGCATAATAACATGTATCAACTCTTAATGCATCACATTGCATTCATCATGTGTCAAACAGACAAACATAAGTACATGTTACCGTTGGGATGCCCGTACGTCGCTTACGTACCTTTCCAAAATGTAGTGTGTTGTGGGACTCTATCCCCTGTGATGTGTAGCTGTCTGTGAAGGCTCTACACCAGTGTACAACACAATATTAGATGTCTCATTACAATCCAATATCAAAATTTAAACACATTCTACATTTTAAAAAAAAAGGCATTACCGATCGATCGGTCCTCATCACCGATCGATCGGTGAACTGTTTGAATTTTGGAAAAATGCTACGGCTTTTGCCGATCGATCGGTGTTCTTCACCGATCGATCGGTCGCTCTGTTTCAGCCCAGATTTCCAGAATTCTCTAACACCGATATTCACACCCTTAAATCTAACATGTAAGACATACAACATGCCAAGACCAACATGCTAGCAGTTATAACACACTACCCTGAGTGTATTCATATCAAATTTACACCCCAAACATAAGCCCACATGCATAAACGTCGACCATTCACACAAGTACTCGATCAACTTTTCTGGAAACAGGGCTACATAATCATTTCCAGATTTCTTGAGCACCTCATTTCATGCTATTAAAACTACAACATATAACATAAAGCATGCTCGAACAAACATGCCAAGGGCTTCACAAAACTACCATGCATATTTTCACATCAAAGGTTTACCAAAACCTAAGCTAACGTGCATGATATCACCTTCATAAAAACACTCCCAACTCATATTTTTCCAGAAAACAGGGCACAACCTTACCCAGATTTTCGAACACCATACTTTACATGCTTATTTCCTCTACATAAAACATGTAATATACATAAGGAAAAATACTGAGAGCTTCATAATAACACCATAATTGAACTTAAATCGAAGGTTCAACGAAACCTAAGCTATCATGCCATTTTTACACCAAGTAAAAACATGACTCAAAACGCAACTTGACCCAAAACAGAACATGGTCTCTCACCCTCTTTTTCTCCGATTTTTACAAGCTTTCCAAGAAATGAAAATGGAAGATCTCCTCCCTAACTTCCTTAGCAGCTGTTGGACAAATTTTGGGAGAGAATTGGAGTGATTTCAGACATGGAAAGGTTGGGTGAGAGATGGGACAAGTAGTATGGGCAAGCAGCTGGCAACTGGCAGCAGGGTATGGGTCAAGGGGGGTGGTTGAGTGGTGGGTTAAGTGATGTGTTATGTTTTGGTCCCGGTATTTAGCACGATGTATTAAAATATCCTCACATGATATTTTATAGTATTTTCTCAATAAAATACTTCAATTCCCATTTAAATATGCTTTTACCAAAACAAATAACACACACCCCAAATAATCATGCCACAACCCCAACATCCCAACATATGTCGCATGCACCCCAAAATGTAACTCCTCAACCATATTAATTCAACCTCATGAATTAACACTAAATCATCATAATATAAATAAATGATTAAAATCACATAATCATTTCGGGGATATCACAAGATTCATGCCAATTAGGACTGAAATCCATCACACAAGCTCTCAACAAATCTTCTAAAATTTGGATAGTGCGTTCAGACTGCCCATCGGTCTGTGAATGGTATGCAGTACTCATCCTCAATCGAGTTCCTATAGCATCTTGGAATTCCCGCCAAAAACCAGAAGCAAATCGAGGGTCACGATCTGAAACTATTGACTTTGGAACACTATGTAATCTTAGTATCTCCCGGATATAAATTTCCACCATCTTGTCCAATTTGAATATCCTGTTGTAGGGTATAAAATGTTATGTCTTTGTCATTCTATCTACAATGACCCAAACTGCATCATGTCCCCTTGGGGTACGTGGTAAATGAGTAAAGAAATTCATCGTTATGTGCTGTAAGGCCTCTCTACCTTAACAGTGAAATCAAGATATAAACAGGGCTAAATATGTATTTGAGACATCTTAGAGTTCTGGTTGTTATGTGAGCTCAATGTAATTACAGGCCAAAAAATAAAACTTCGATAGTTGGTTAGTTACATTCCCAAAATGAATGTTAAGACTAACAAAGATCCTGTATTCTATCTTCTTTCATGTCTCCTTCAGCTCACAGTTCAACCCAACCCTTAGCCCCTTTTGTCCAAAAGCGTACCTACAGGAACAGCTCACCATGAGCATATATATATCACCACTTAACACAATTCAACTTAATAAAATAATTAAGCGCATGAGAAAAATAATAGATATGCTCCTTGATCACCACATTAACACATTCCATTGTTGTTCCTGTTTCACAAACTTATGCACAAAATCATTAGTTCACAATATAATGATCGATAACGCTTTTCCAATTATATCCACAATATTCCACATTAATCACTAGAATTGTGACTGTTCCGGTCCCAATACAACAGCGGAATTTTAGGACCCCTCGCTTTGACATATAGCGGCATCATATGATATCCCTTGCTTCGACAATGACAGCGGCATGTTACTTCGCTTAGACATGACAGCGGCAAATATCATACCACCATCGCTTCATATGACAGCGGCAAGTACCTCCCTCGCTCGGAGATAAAGGCTACCGGAACATTCATCAATTCTACCACAATAATCAAACACAATTGATTCCAATATCATGATATAACACCATCATTTCACATATTCCATCACATATAAGGACACACTATTCACAATGTACATCATCAAAGTTGTAACACGTTTTACCGTCCGATGTTCGTACGTCTCACTACGTACCTTAGTTTCAAAAGTGGAGAAGTTGTATAACTTTATCTCCTCGATGTTGTTGGTACCTGGGATGGTTCAAGAATCACCAAAAGGAAGCTTTTGCAAGCACTTCCTTCCCACTTAGAAGCTAAAAACGAGTTTGAGGGGGAAAGTAAGGGTTTTGGGAAAGGGATTTGGGGATTAAGAGTGTAAGGAGTAAAGTGGAATGAGGTGGTGGGGTAAGGGTTAAACTTTTATTTAAATTTGTACCCCAACAATTAACATGATGAAAATTATACCCCAACATGGTATTTTAAACACATTTCACCACAATGCACCAAATTCCAATTAAATGTATGTTTCACAAAATAAATGACTACCAACACATGTAAGCCATTGAAACACCCAATTACCCAACATGCATAACATGCACCCTGAAATGCTCTACCAGCCCACATGACCAAGCATTTCCACATGGCAATTAATTCTAACACATAAGGCAATTACCACCATAATTAATCATATTTAATCATATGAACACAATTAATGCCTTAAACACAATTAATCATTTCGGGGACATCACAATACTCCTCTACTTAGAAGATTTCGTCCTCGAAATCGCATGCACTTACCCCAAAAGAAACTAAACATAAACACATACCAGAGAATAGTTCCGGGTAGTGCTGCACCATATGCCGTTCCGTCTCCCACGTGGCCTCTTCGACACCCCGACGATCCACTGAACCTTGACCATCGGTATAACCTTGCTTCGAAGTCTGCGATCCTCTCGATCCAGAATTCTGACTGGCCGTTCAACATAGGATACATCTGAACTCAACTGAACCTCTGAAGGCTGCAACACATGAGACGGGTCTGGCTCATACTTTCTCAACATAGATACATGGAAGACATCATGTATACCAGACAAGGACGGCGGTAGGGCCAAACGATAAGCCAAAGTGCCGATGCGCTGTAATACCTTGTACGGCCCAACATATCTCGGAGACAACTTCCCGCGCATACCGAAACGAACTACACCTCTGAAAGGTGAGATTTTCAGAAAGACTCAGTCTCCCACTTGGAATTCCAAGGGTCGCCGTCGTTTATTAGCATAGGCCGCTTGCCTATCTTGAGCCGCTTTCATTTTCTGACGGATCACTTTGATTTTCTCTTCCATTTCTCGAATCAATTCCGGTCCTCCGACCGTCTTACTAGTCAAATCTTCCCAGTACAACGGTGACCTACATCGTCGACCGTAAAGGGCCTCGAATGGAGCCATCTGAATGCTCGCCTGATAACTGTTGTTGTAAGAGAACTCCACAAGTGGCACTGAATCTTGCCACGGAGTATCGAACTCCAAAACACATGCCGTCAATATGTCCTCAAGCGTCTGTATGGTACGCTCTGTCTGACCATCTGTCTGAGGGTGATAAGCCGTACTCAGCCTCACTTCTGTACCCAAAGCCGATTGAAGACCCTCCCAAAAGTGCGATGTGAACCGCGGGTCTCTATCAGACACAATCGAGACTGGAATGCCATGCAATCTCACCACGTCTCGTACATACAACTGGGCCATCTTTAAGTATGTGAAAGACATACAATATGGGATGAAGTGAGCCACCTTCGTCAGTCGATCCACAATCACCCAGATCGCATCGAATCCCGAGGCAGTCCTTGGCAAGTGGGTCACGAAATCCATAGAGATGTGCTCCCACTTCCACTCTGGTATCTCTAAACTCTTCAACTCGCCTCCGGGCCTCTGCCTTTCTGCTTTCACTTGTTGGCAAATCAGGCACTTCTTAACGAATGATATAACGTCTCTCTTCATCCGTCTCCACCAAAATTGATCACACAAGTCCTTGTACATCTTTCTCCCACCTGGATGGATGCTAAATCTGCTACTATGAGCACGATGCAAGATTCCTTGACGCAACTCTGGTGCCCTCGGCACTACACAACGGTTACCAAGCCTCAAGGAACCATCTTACGCCACTCTGAACTTCGATAACTGACCCAGTCGCAAATATGATAACCATCTCTGTAGCTCAACGTCTGTCACCTGAGCTTTCCTGATAAGTTCAAAGATGTCCGGTTCTGCCAATAGGGTCGATACCAGCACCGGCGATGCATCTAAATCAAAGTCATATCCCAAATGACAACAAGAGGTCATCAAGGTCGATAACTGAATAACATCATCTGCCGTATACTTCACCTTCCTACTTAAGGCGTCAGCTGTCAGGTTCGCCTTCCCTGGATGGTACTCTATCTCGCAATCATAGTCCTTGAGCAAGTCCATCCACCTCCTTTGCCTCACATTCAGTTCCGTTTGGGTAAATAGGAACTTCAAGCTCTTATGGTCCATGTAAATGGTAAAAGAAGTACCATAAAGATAATGCCGCCAAATTTTCAAAGCGAAAATAATGGCCGCCAGTTCCAAATCATGAACCGGGTACCTGGTCTCATGAGGCTTCAACTGCCTCGATGCATAAGCCACCACATGCTTATCCTGCATTAGTACACAGCCCAAACCCTGTAGTGATGCATCCGTGTACAAAACAAACCTTTCGTTCTCCGAGGGGATCACCAGAACAGGTGCTGTAGTCAACCGGTGCTGTAGTCAACCGGTGCTTCAACTCTTGGAAGCTTTGCTCACATGCCTCAGACCAAGAAAACGGAACACCCTTCTGAGTCAACTGCGTCAACGGCTTAGCGATCTTAGAGAATCCCTCGACGAAACGTCGGTAATAACCCGCTAAACCGAGGAAGCTACGGATCTCGTGCACAGATGTAGGCGCAGACCAATCCATCACTGCCTCCACTTTCCTGGGATCCACAGAAATCCCATCACCAGAGATCACATGCCCCAAAAATACAACGCTGCCATAAACTGATCAGCAACGACATTTCTTCCAGTGGATGTCGAGACCAAGAGAGGCGTGAGTAAAGAAGACGTGCGCATATGGTGTCTTTCCACAAAACCCACCGATACAAAAGAGTGGGAGGCACCTGTATCGATCAAAATAAAAGCAGGGTACGTAAATAAATGACACGTACCGGCAATCACCTCCTCTGGGGCTGCCTGGGCCTGCTCCCTGGTCAGTGCATACACCTTCCCCTGGGGTGGTCCTACTGTCTGACCTCCCGATGGTCGAGGCCCAAACTGCTGCCTCTGCTGCACTGTCCTATCATCAAACCTCGGCATGTTGCCCTGAAACTCTGACTGTCCTCCCCGGGTGGGGCAATACCGAGCGATGTGGCCCATCTTGCCACAGATATAACAGGCAGGACACTTGTTTGAAGAATGTGGCCCTCCACAATTGTCGCACCTCGGCTCTCCCGGCCTATTCCCTTGTGAAGACCCTCGATTGGCCGACCAATTGCCCTTCTTGCCCTCCTGCTTCTGTCCAAAGAATTTCTTTCCACCAAATCGCGAAGATGAAGAGGCACCACGAGGTTTAAATGGCTCTCCTCGGGGCCTCAAGCTGTCATTAGTCTGCCTCTGTTGCGGTACTGGTGGTGGCAAGCACTAGGATAAGCTCCCACCCCAAGCTCGACAAGCTCCGCCCTTGTGAGAGCATCATCAAAAGAAGTTGGGTTATTGGTGATAACCCGGTCATAGAGCTCCGGTCGCAACCCCTTCATAAAATTCCTCATCTTTGCGTGCCCATTGGTGGCAATGTGGGGGACATACCTCAGCAACGAAGAGTACCGCGTGGCATAATCTGACACCGTCATGTTCCCCTGTTTCAAACTTGTAAATTCGTCTTCCTTCGTCTGTCTCGCCGCTGCGGAGAAGTACCGGTTCAAAAACCTAGTCCTGAAGAGTGTCCAATCAATCACAGCACCCAGTGCTCTTAGCTCCATCACCGTGCTCCTCCACCACATTAGAGGTTTCTTAGCTAACTGAAACTCCGCCAGCCTCAGCCAAGCTGTAACAGCACAAGGAGCCGATACAAAGATCTGCTCAAGTCTTTCCAACCACTCTTCAGCCTCTTCTCCGGACTCTGTCCCCTCAAACCGGGGCGGATGGTAAGACAGAAATTGCGTCAGACTGATCTCACCCGGTAGTAATAACTGAGCTACGGGTTCCATGCCTACGGCCGGTGGAGGTAGAGGGTTTGCCTGTCCAATACTTGCGTTCACACTACCAACATCTCCAACCTCCTCATTAGCAGCCATGCTGTAACACAAATGTTAACAACAATTCCAAAGCAATATATATGTTATGCCGTTAGATAACAGGAATGAGAATAAGCACGTTAGTATAACAGGATATACATTAATATGCACCACATGCATAAACATGCTTCAAATGTAAGCACCTAGCCAATCATGCTAAGGCTACCCTTCACTCGTTCCCGGGTTCTCTAACCACTGTTCTAATACCACTAATGTAAGGACCCTAATCCTTAAGTGCGGAATCAAGGCATAATAGAGCTATCATAATAATCAGAGTGTAAAAGAACGTGTTGAGTTTATGAGCTTAAGCATTACATGCCAAAAATAAGGACTACTAAATGGATTAATTACATTTCAATCAATGAATGTGTTCAACTATAGTTTTATACTACTCCTAGAGTAGATACTATCCAAAATAATCCTGTCCTTTCTGCCTCAAAAGAATTCTTCAACAAGCTCACCATCTCAACCCGTCTAGCCCTTCTATCATGCCAAACGTGTACCTACAAGGACAACCCCCAAACATGAGCAATAATAATCATTCATATTCAACACAATATGAAGATAAAGCGTAAATGCATAATCATAATAAAACACTTCCTGTTTTCCCCATGCATTTCAAACGCTTCCCGTTTGGTTGTCCCTGTACCATAACTCATGAGTATAATCAATAGATTATTTTTAATGGTCTAAACATGTCATGACATATACCAGCTCATCAATACCAAATACTGATCACCAATCCCTAGTCTGTCCATCACAATGTATTTTAATGCCCCTCGCTTATTTACATATAGGCGGCATAGGATAACCTCGCTTCAATGGACATGCGGGACTCCCACCCCTTGCCTCACATTGAGCGGCAAATACCCTTTCCTCGCCCTATATGATAACCACGCTCAAATGTGACATGCGGCGCTCCCACCCCTCGCTTCACATTTAGCGTAACCAAACAAATAGCGGCAAGCATTAAAATCATCAAGGGATGACCACGACTCATGGGATGTGTACCAATAATCATCATATGCATCTATAAACATCATGCATAACATGTATTTGCATCCACAATGCAATACCACATATATACTCGCATCCACAATGCATAAACAATGAGTATATAAGATACATGTACCGTTGGGTGCCCGTACGTCCACTACGTACCTTTCCAAAAGTGGATTTGATATGGCTTCAGTTCCTTGGTTGCGTTGCTACCTGGGATGGTTCTACACAATCACACAACCCCATATTAGAAGCCAAATAATAGCCAAATACCAAAAATTTGACAAAAGAAATCATTTCCCAAAAATCCACAGGCGGCGATCGATCGCTTCCCTCAGGCGATCGGTCGCCTCAAAATTTTCATCGCGGCGATCGATCGCGCCAAACATGGCGATCGATCGCCTAGCCCTTGATTTGGCTACTGCCTCTCGGCGATCGGTCGCCTCATTTTAGGCGATCGATCGCCTATCCTTCGAAAAGCCTACTGTCCCATGGCGATCGGTCGCCTCTTTTCAGGCGATCGATCGCCTCGCGCAGAGGCGCGATTTTCACCATTTTTGCACCCAAAAATCCTTCCAATCCATACCAACACTTAACCCAACAAACCAACAACATTTAATACAACATAAACCTCCAAAATATACTTCAAAACAAGTATAAATCCAACATACAACCAAAACCACAACAACCCAAAACAAACCCATTTTAAAATTCTTCAAAATCATACCAAACTTAAACAAAACCTTACAAAAACAACCATGAGGTATCCATACCTCTTGGGGATCTCAAATCACCCAATAAACTCCACAAAACAAGATTTTGCAAGGACTTCTCTTCACCCCAAAGCTCAAGAACGAAAATGAAGGGGGAGGGTTTGTGGGAATTGATTTTGGTAAAGTAAGAGTGGATGAGGTGGGGTTTGGGTATAAAAGTTGAGTTAATTAAAAATGCAATCCACAACCCATGGTGTATAAAACACCCCAACATGATATTTTCCAAAGCATTAAACCAAATGCACCAAAATATCAATTAAACACATGATTTCTAATTAATTGCTAACCAAGGCAAATAAATCATGCTTCCAACCATAATTCCCAACATACCCAACATGCACCCTGAAATGCTATCCCGGGTCACTCTAACACGTGACTAAGCATTTCCACATAATAATTCCAACATATAATTAATTACCATCATAATTAATCATATAATCACAGTTAATGCCCAAATGCAAATAACCATTTCGGGGATATCACATCCTCGCTCCGAGAATAGATAAGTATATCGTCAATAAATACGATGACGAATTGATCCAAATAGGGTTGGAACACTCGATTCATCAAGCTCATAAACACAGCCGGGGCGTTTGTCACTCCAAACGGCATGACCAAAAACTCATAGTGACCATAACGGGTCCGGAAGGCTGTCTTCTGCACATCATCCTCTCTAACTCGGATCTGGTGGTACCCCGACCTCAAATCAATCTTACTGTACAACCTCGTGCCCTGCAACTGATCAAACAAGTCATCGATCCGCGGAAGAGGGTATTTATTCTTCACTGTGGCCTTATTCAATTGCATGTAGTCGATGCACAATCTCATCGACCCATCTTTCTTTTTCACAAATAATACAGGCGCACCCCAAGGTGATACGCTGGGGCGTATGTAACCCTTATCAAGGAGTTCCTGTAGCTGCTCTTTCAGCTCTCTTAACTCCGCTGGTGCCATCCTGTAAGGGGCACGAGAAATAGCGGATGTCCCCGGTAATAATTCGATCCCGAACTCGACTTCCCTAACCGGCGGGAATCCGGGAATCTCCTCCGGAAATACATCGGCAAACTCGGCAACCACGAGTATATCTTCGACTCTTAACTCTTCTTTCTTTCCAGCAATGTCAATGGCATATATAAGATAACCCTCATGCCCACGTTCCAATAACTGAGTCATTTTTAAGGCCGATACCAACGGAATTCTTGAGCGGGAACCATCCCCATAAAAAGTCCACCGAACCCCTAAATCAGATCTGAATCGTACTGTCCTCTGAATGCAGTCCACTACTGCCTGATATCTGTTCAGCACATCAATACCCACAATGCAGTCGAAGTCCGACATTCCCAGAACAATCAAATCTGACTTCAACTCGTTGCCCTCAAAATAAATGAGGCCGCCATCAACAAACTGATGTGCAATCACACTCTTTCCAGCGGGTGTCGAAACCACAAGAGGCGTGGGTGACGGAGTCGTGCATATACGGTGCCTCTCCACAAAACTCGTCGACACAAAGGAGTGTGACGCACCTGTATCTATCAAAATATAAGCAGGGTGCGTAAATAAATGACACGTACCCGCTATCACTTCCTCTGGAGCTGCTGTAGCCTGCTCCCTGGTGCGGGCATACACTTGCCCTTGAGGTGGCCCCAACGGCTGTCCTCCCAATGGCCTCGGTGCAAATGGTGGTCTCTGATGCGCTGGCCTGTCTGAAGGTCTCCCCATAGTGTTCTGTGGCCCTCCCCGGTTAGGACAATTTCGGGCCAAGTGACCATGTTTCCCACATTCATAACAAGCAGAGCATCCTTTCACTGAATGGGGTCCTCCGCACAGAAAACACTTAACTTTTTCGAAGCTGCTAGCTTGCGATTGTCCCCTAGGCGGAGCATTACTTCCACGACCACCCCTTCCACGAGCATCCGACCATCTACCACTGAATCTGGAAGATGATGAGTTTCCCTTTGACTTAAAATGATCGCCCCTTGGTTTCAAGTTTTCAGGGGTCGGCCTCTGTGATGGTGCTGGAGGCGGTGCCACAGTCGGATATGCACCCACTCCTAATTCTGTCAGTTCAGCTCGTGCCAGGGCGTCATCAAAACAAGTAGGGCCATAAGTGATCACCCTATCATACAACTCCGGCCTCAAGCCTTTCATAAAGTTCCTCATCTTTGCTTGGGTGCTAGTGGCGATATGAGGCACATATCTAAGTAAGGAACAGTACTGGAGAGCATAGTCAGACACCGGCATAGTACCTTGCCTCAAGCTAGTGAATTCATCCTCTTTAGCCTGCCGTGCCGCTGCTGAGAAGTATCGGGTCAGAAATCGAGTCCTAAACAGCTTCCAGTTTATTTCCTGACCCTGAGCCTCCTGTTCAATCACTGTGGTCTTCCACCACATCAGCGCCTTTTTGGCCAATTGAAACTCTGCTAGCCGTATCCAAGCTGTCTTTGCGCACGGGGCAGCTACAAATATCTGCTCCAACCTCTCTAGCCATTCCTCGGCCTTCTCCCCTGTTTCAGTCCCTTCAAAAGTCGGGGGTCGATAAGCTAGAAATTGAGTCAAACTCAGCTCTCCCGGCAATAACTGCTGTTCGGACGGCTCTTCGCCCAAGGCTGGCGGCGGTAGGGGATTTGTGTGCCTAGCACTAGCATTTACACTTACTGCATCACCAACATCGACATTTGCTGCCATACAGCAACACAAGGGTTAACAACAATATACAAAAACAATTCACATAATACATCGTTAGAAAGCCATAACACGTTAGCATAACAGTCACACACTTCATATGCGCACAACATGTTTAAAAGTAGACGCCTAGCCAACTTATTGCTAAGGCTACCCTTCACTCGTTCCCGGGTTCTCTAACCACTGCTCTGATACCACTAATGTAAGGCCTCTCTACCTTAACAGTGAAATCAAGATATAAACAGGGCTAAATATGTATTTGAGACATCTTAGAGTTCTGGTTGTTATGTGAGCTCAATGTAATTACAGGCCAAAAAATAAAACTTCGATAGTTGGTTAGTTACATTCCCAAAATGAATGTTAAGACTAACAAAAATCCTGTATTCTATCTTCTTTCATGTCTCCTTCAGCTCACAGTTCAATCCAACCCTTAGCCCCTTTTGTCCAAAAGCGTACCTACAGGAACAACTCACCATGAGCATATATATATCACCACTTAACACAATTCAACTTAATAAAATAATTAAGCGCATGAGACAAATAATAGATATGCTCTTTGATCACCACATTAACACATTCCATTGTTGTTCCTGTTTCACAAACTTATGCACAAAATCATTAGTTCACAATATAATGATCGATAACGCTTTTCCAATTATATCCACAATATTCCACATTAATCACTAGAATTGTGACTGTTCCGGTCCCAATACAACAGCGGAATTTTAGGACCCCTCGCTTTGACATATAGCGGCATCATATGATATCCCTTGCTTCGACAATGACAGCGGCATGTTACTTCGCTTAGACATGACAGCGGCAAATATCATACCACCATCGCTTCATATGACAGCGGCAAGTACCTCCCTCGCTCGGAGATAAAGGCTACCGGAACATTCATCAATTCTACCACAATAATCAAACACAATTGATTCCAATATCATGATATAACACCATCATTTCACATATTCCATCACATATAAGGACACACTATTCACAATGTACATCATCAAAGTTGTAACACGTTTTACCGTCCGATGTTCGTACGTCTCACTACGTACCTTAGTTTCAAAAGTGGAGAAGTTGTATAACTTTATCTCCTCGATGTTGTTGGTACCTGGGATGGTTCAAGAATCACCAAAAGGAAGCTTTTGCAAGCACTTCCTTCCCACTTAGAAGCTAAAAACGAGTTTGAGGGGGAAAGTAAGGGTTTTGGGAAAGGGATTTGGGGATTAAGAGTGTAAGGAGTAAAGTGGAATGAGGTGGTGGGGTAAGGGTTAAACTTTTATTTAAATTTGTACCCCAACAATTAACATGATGAAAATTATACCCCAACATGGTATTTTAAACACATTTCACCACAATGCACCAAATTCCAATTAAATGTATGTTTCACAAAATAAATGACTACCAACACATGTAAGCCATTGAAAACCCAATTACCCAACATGCATAACATGCACCCTGAAATGCTCTACCAGCCCACATGACCAAGCATTTCCACATGGCAATTAATTCTAACACATAAGGCAATTACCACCATAATTAATCATATTTAATCATATGAACACAATTAATGCCTTAAACACAATTAATCATTTCGGGGACATCACATGTGCTCTCATTTCCACTCTAGCACATCAAGACTTTGCATTAAGCCTCCTGGCTTTAATTTTTCTTCTTTCACCTGTTGACATGTTAAACATCGTTTCACGAATTTAACAACGTCAGTCTTCATTCTTTTCCACAAATAATGAGTACGAAGATCATGGTACATCTTTTACCTCCAGGATGAATACTGAAACGACTGCAATGTGCTTGCTGTAATATTTCACCTCTCAAATCAGAATCATCAGGAACCACTAATCTCATATGTAATCGAAGAGTGTCATCCTCAGCAATATGAAAAACAGATCTGTTTCCCTCTGTCACCAATCGTCTCCACCTCTGAATCTCAGGATCAGATTTCTGTGTCTCTCGGATACGAGCAATCAACTCTGGTTCACCCTGTATAGTATATACTCTAACAGGGCTACGAGATATATCAAAGTTATACTCAGAGGTACAACAGTCAACAATCAAAATAGACATCTGACAAGAAATAACTGCCTTCTGACAAACTTGTCTACTCAATGCATCCGCAATAGAATTGGAGTGGCCTGGGTGATATCTAATTTCACAATCATAATCTTTCAATAGATCTAGCCACCGTCTCTGTCTCATATTCAACTCAGCCTGTGTGAATAAATACTTCAAACTTTATGATCAGTATAAATATCAAACGTCTCACCGTATAGATAATGCCTCCAGATCTTAAGGGCGAATACAATGGCCGCAAGTTCCAAATCATGTAAGGGTATTTCAGCTCATGTGGCTTCAATTGTCTTGAAGCGTATGCAATCACATGCTTGTGTTGCATCAAAACACAACCCAAACCATGAAAAGAAGCGTCAGTATACACAACATAACCACCTGTATCAGAAGGGATAGCAAGAATGGGAGATGTCGTCAATCTCGTCTTCAACTCCTGAAAGCTAGCCTCACACTCAGGAGTCCACACAAACTTGATATCTTTCTTTGTCAATGTAGTCAGAGGTCGAGCAATCTTTAAAAATCCCTCGATAAACATTCTGTAGTAACCAGCCATCCTAAGAAAACTCCGAATTTCAGGTACTGAAGTAGGTGCTGTCTATTTCAACACTGCTTCTACCTTGCTGGGATCAACAGATATACCGTCTTGAGAGATAACATGGCCAAGAAATACGATTTTATTCAACCAGAACTCACATTTACTCAGTTTGGCATACAATTGTTTTTTCCCGTAAAACCTACAGGTAGGGGTGCTTACCGGTTGGAACCGGTCCGGTCCGGACCGGAACCGGCCGGTCCGGACCCGTTATGGGCGGAACCGGTCCGGTCCGTTAAGGATCCAGATCGAACCGGTTCCGGTTCCAACCGGTTCCGGTTTGGTTCGGATCCTTATCGGTTTTTCATTTTTTTTTTAAATGTTGTAAATGTTTCTTCAATGATGTTCATCACAAATTCAATATATTTCTTCTTCATTTCATAATATAGATTCATACAAATAATTGTAAAGACATGACAATTGAAAATCTAAATAAAAAAATATTACAATTTAGTACTTAGCAGTCTTCATAATTGATAAGTATTGTTTTGGCGTTCTCTTCTTCTTGCTCGTCATAATGATTTACGAATTCGTCAACCGTCCCATCTCTTCTATTTTTGCATTCTGCTTCAAACCAATCTTTAAGTAACGTGGGCATGCATAACGAATCAGCTGATAGACTACTTCTGTAGTCTCCAATAATACGGCCGCATGTTGAGAATGCCGATTCAGAAGCGACGCTTGAAGCTTGTACAGCATACACGTCTCTAGCCATTTTGGCTAAGATAGGGAATTGTGCTGTATTGGACTTCCACCATTGTAAGACGTCGAAGTTGTCTTCGGTTAGAAATTGATAATTCAGATAAATTTGCAACTCAGTCGACGTGCTAGTAGAAGGTCCTTTTCCCTTAAGTTTTTTCCTGCCCAGCATTCTAAGCAAATTGATGCCCCCACCTTTAGATTGAGCTTGGGGTTGTTCTTGAACAGGCCTTTGTTGCGATGATTCACTTGCCTGTTGATTATAATACAATTGAAACATATTTTGGAGAGATTGCATTGTAGACGTCTTTTGATCGTCAACAACCTTCCCCAAAAATTTAGCATAATATTCAAAAAATATCTCAAATGAAGATAAACATTGACTAGGATCTAGCAATGTTGCGATGCAGTGCACGGGTGGGATTTGTTCCCAATACTTTATAAATTTAGTTTCCATTGCATTAACAAAAGCATGCAAGTCATAGTCATCTCTAAATTCTATAAATTTATCAAACAAGTTAAATATTAAAGGAAGAAAATAAACGGAAGTTGGATAAGTAACACCAGAGAAACGTTCTGTCGCTTCTTTGAAAGTACCTAACAATGATACACAATTTTCAACAAATTCCCAATCCTCATTAGTCAAATAAATACTTTCATCGCTATCAGGCATTTGATATGAATTATAAAATGGAGTTAAAATATCTTTGTAAGGTAACATAGCATTCAACAAATTGTACAACGAATTCCACCTAGTTTCTATTGGTGATGGAAAAAGAAGATGCTTTAAACCATTAGATAAACATAATTGTTTCCAATCACGCTTAACACGGCTCGTGCGTAATCATTTAGCGTAATCATTTAGCGCAGTATTTCATTTTTTCAATACATGCTGAGTGATTGTCCTCATAACCAACTTTAACAGCCAAATTAATCACATGACATGCACATCTAACATGAAAAAAATACCATCAAGCATTGGTTTAAGATAGGTCTTTAAATCACGCATCGCAGCATTGTTATTCGCAGCATTGTCTAATGTGATTGAAAATACCTTATCCTGAATTCCATAATGTCTACAAGTGTTGAATACATATAGCAATTACATAACCAGTATGTGCACAATCTAACTCATCTAAAGACAAAATCCTTTTTTGCATACACCAATTATCATCAATCCAATGACAAGTGACAACAAGATATGAATCAGAATTTACATTTGTCCAAATATCAGTTGTTAAACTAACCCTACAAGGCAAACTAGAAAGATGTTGAAACAATGTATTTCTATATTCAACAAATACGTCCATACAATTTCTTTTTAGTGTGTGCCTGGAAATTTGTTTAAACATGGGTTGTATAGACGAAGCAAATTCAATAAAACCAGCACGTTCAGCTTGTATAAAAGGTAGTTCACATCTGATCACATATCTAACAAGTGACCTACGATTAATTTCAGCAGTTAAAATAAAATTCGTGCCAGTAAGAACATTAATTTGTGCTTGTGTTGCTTCTCGACTTAATGGTTGTAATGTTGTCTCATCAAAATTATGTTTTTTTACTAAGTGTTTTTTAAATGTTCCGGTGCCTCCACTGGAACCACCAGCTTTATATGAATACTGGATCTTACATAATTTACATATTGCAACAGATTCATTCGTACCTTCTTTTTGAGCGAGTTCAAAGTGATCCCATATCTTACTTCTTTTGGCACGAGTAGGTTGTATACTCGCTGCTGTAGTGGCTTCGGATGACTCCACATGTTGTCTTTCTTGGGCTTGGACAGCAACAGGTTCGGCAGGTTGTTGGGATTGTTGTGGTTCGACATTCATAGAAGAACCACCAACATTGAGGTCAGCAAAAAAATCATAACTTTCATTTAACTCAGGAATTGGCACAGGTAAATTCATTGCAGAAGATGAACTCAGTGATAGACGACCCAGAACGAGACCCCGACTACGACCCCGGCTACGACCAGCACCACTGCTAGATGAAGATGCCATTATGATATAAGATTATAAGTAAATTGTAGATAGCACAATTGAGAGAAAAATATGAGAGTGAAGTAATTTTCGTTACAAGAATTGTTATGAAATAATACACAACACAACATCCCCTATTTATAATTTTTTTTTTTTTATTAAAGAATTTAAAAAAAATAAAAAATAAAAATAAAAAGTTAACGTTGGCAACGGCTAAGAGCCGTTGCCAACGTTAACAAATGTTAACGTTGAAGGCAACGTTAACATTTGTTAACGTTGCCTTCTTCTTTTTTAATTTTTTTTTTTTTTTTTAAAATCTACCGGTTTCGGTTCCGGAACCGGAACCAAACCGGTAGCACCGGAACCGACGGTGCTACCAGTTTGGTTCTTCGGGACCGCCCCGGACCGGTTTCTAACCGGTTCCGGGGCGAACCAGAACCGTTAAGTCCGGTTCCGGTTTCGGACCGGACTTAACGGTCCGAATCCGGGCCAGGTCCGGTATGACCCGGCCCGGTAAGTACCCCTACCTGCAGGACAATTCTCAAATGGTCTGCATGCTCTACCTCGTTTCGTGAGTATATCAAAATATTATCAATAAATACAATTACAAATCTGTCTAAGAACGGTTTGAAGATTCTATTCATCAAATCCATAAATACAGCAGGAGCATTAGTCAAACCGAAAGGCATAACAAGAAATTCATAATGTCCATACCGTGTTCGAAAAGCTGTTTTGGGCACATCTCCCTCTCTTACCCTCAACTGGTGCTACCCTGATCGTAAATCCATTTTTTAAATATATGGCTGATCCTTGTAACTGATCAAACAAGTCATCAATACGAGGTAATGGATACTTATTTTTTATCGTCACCTTGTTTATCTGTCGATAGCCAATACATAATCTCATTGTTCCATCCTTTTTCTTGACAAATAACACAGGAGCACCCCAAGGCGATACACTAGGTCGAATGTATCCCTTATCTTGTAGATCTTGTAATTGTATCTTTAATTCCTTCAATTCTACAGGTGCCATTCTGTATGGGGCTCGAGAAATAGGAGCTGTATCAGCCATCAATTCCATGCCAAACTCTACCTCCCGGACTGGAGGAAAACAAGGAATCTCATCAGGGAATACATCAACAAAATCTGCTACTACAGGTATATCAGCCACTGTTTTCTCTTGTTCTTTCTCGGTCACATTAACTGCATAAATCAAATAACCTTCGGCTCCACGGTCCAACAATCTCCTCAGTTTTACTGCTGATATCAGAGGAACGCGATTGCGAGCACCCTTACCATAAAAAGTCCACTGATCACCCATTTCAGGTCGGAATTTCACTATTCTCTGATCACAATCCACAATGGCCCTATATTTCTTTAAAGTGTCGATACCCAGAATAATATCAAAGTCGGACATTTCAAGTAATATCAAATCAATTGTCATTGTGTTACCCTCAAAGTTTAACACACAATATTTAGCTACTCGATATGATATCACACTAGTCCCCGTAGGAGTCGAAACAAATAATAAGGTAGATAAAGGACATGTAGAAACATCATTCAACTCAATAAAGTTACAGGATATGAAAGAATATGAGGCTCCAGTATCTATCAAAATATATGCATCAACATTGCTGAAAATACAAGTACCTGCAATCACATCATCCCGAGCCTCCTCTGCTTGCTCCTGAGTCAGAGCAAATACACGACCTGGGGCTGAGGGACGAGGCTGCCCCTGACTCTGATATCCTCTCCCATGCCCCCGTGAAGTCCCCTGCATCGGTTGTTGCACTGATGCTTCAGATGGCGCGGTTCTAATGTCATATATAGCCCCACTACTGATTCGGCTTCCCTGATATGTCTGACTACCAGTTCTCTGATAACAATGTGTAGCTTTGTGGCCTATACAATGACAAGTAAAACATTCTTTGTCTTTATATGAACAAATTGATGCATGATGTGGTACCCCACATCTAAAACATAACCATTGTGATCCACCACTTCCTCTACTCAATTCTGGACAAGGTGCCCGACTTGAACTACCCCCAGAAGAAGATGATGATGACCCGAATCTTTTAAAACTTTGTCCCTGTGGGCGCATACTACCAGTATGTCCTCTCGCTCTGTCATTATCCCGACCTGATGGCCTAACTGCTACTGAAATTTGCTGATACGATCGCCATCCGGTCTCTGCTCGTTGTGCCATGTCCAACAGTTCAACATAAGAGGTGGCTTTTACAGTAATAACTCGGTCATATATTTCAGGTCTCAAGCCTTGGAGATAGTGACTTATCATTGATTCCTCGGTCTCATCAATATAAGGAACATATGGCAGCAATGTAGTGAATCTGGTAGTATAATCATCGACAGACATATATCCTTGTTTAAGATGTATCATTTCAGCACGTCGAGCTTCTTTCTCTGCAGTTAAGAAACGATCCAGAAATAATCTTCGAAAAGCTGCCCATGTCACAGGTTGTCCACTACGTCCCAGCCCTGCTTTAGCAGCAGTCCACCATCTATTAGCTTTTTGGGCCATCAAATGTTCAGCTAATCGTAGCCAGCACGAAGGGTGACAAGCCGCTGTACCAAATAACTTGTTCAACGCGTTCTAACCATGCCTCCGCTTGCTCTGAGCGTTCATTACCATGGAATAATGGAGGATGCAACTTTTGCCACTCAAATACATCAATAATTCGTAAAGGTTCATGTGGTACATGAGACTGCATAGCCTCAACAGCTGGCCTATACTGAGCCTGCATAACCTCAATTGGTGGTCTATACACACTAGCCACTTCCTCTTCCATTGGATCAAAAGCCATCTCATTAGGATTATTTTCCATAGCTGCACAACAATAACAACCAATCCAACTACAACGTTCATGATATGAAGATTGCAATCACATACTTCGCACATTGGCATACAATATCACTTCATTTTCACATTCACATCATATTATCATAGACATGCGCAAATAAGACATCATCTACTCCCTCAGGGTAGTCTCAGGATGGTTCTATGCTCTGATACCACCTAAGTGTAGGGCCCCTCGAGTTAATCTCACATTAGCATGCAATTAATACATTTAACCGCGATCAATAATCAACCAATAATATTTAGGCTAATAATTTTTTTTTTTTAAAACAAATATTAACCAGACACACTGGGGCCCTCCTAAAATCAAGACTAACCACTTGATGATGTATAAATATATTTGAGCCGAAATTTATTTAAATCAAACAACAAACAGACAGCATCTCGACTATGAATATTGGAATCCAATATCACAATCCTAAGTAAATGATGGCAGGCCCACTATCGCCAAAGTAATTACTTTCCATCATAAATAAAATTTGACAAACATGATCGAGATGCTAATCATCATCACATAAACACAAACATAAACATCAACATAAACATATAATCTCTTAAACCATAAACATAAACATATAATCTCTGAAACCTATTGGACATCAAAAGTATATTCTAGGATTATCAAACACTAGAAACTAGTGGGCTCTACCCTATATCCCATCGTCAGTCTAACTCTGACCCCGTCCACTAGTCCCAGTCCTGTCACCTGAAAAACAAAACCCATAAAAGGGTGAGCTAACGCCCAGTACGTTCTTACCAAAATACCAACAGAAATTATACAGATCGTAAACATCTCATCAATATAACTCAACAGTTTAACAAATAATAATACATTGTTCCGTTACCTCGGAACTAATCCTGTCAAACCAGACAACAATAATATAATATAAACGATGTCCAATGTTACATCATATCATCACATCATCTATATATGAAATGCATCACAATGCATTCACTATCATTAGACCAGATATGTCATCCATTGGCCTACAAGGACTCGTCAGTCCAGGACTCGTCAGTCCATATCATCCATATATATGATATCAGGACCAGAAATTTCATCCACTGTCCCAAATCCTGGACTCATTAGTCCACATCAACCACATCTAGAACATTTTCCAATCATCAATCCATATATAAAATATACACCAATATCCACATCCTCTTTCTATCTCACCTCGTCATATAACATAATGTCATTATTCTATCTCAACTCTATCATCCCATCACATATTATCAAATCTTCTCATTTAATGATATTCAATTTATATGTTTACTCAATGATAATTTACTACTCTTATTAATATAGAACGTACCTGAATGGTTGGAATAAAATGATTATAGTATTCAATTTTCCACCTATCGTCAACTGCTTCTAGCTGATCATCACAAAATATCAACATTTTCCAACTCAATATTAACTCGTAAATCTCAACGACTATACATACCACAATATTAATTTTTTTTTTAAAGAAAACTTGACAAATATACTTAATCCCGATTTCTGATGTCTTAATTAATCTTAACCTTATGTTAATTAAAATTACAAAGGATATCAAAGTATGATTCTTTAATTTTAAAAAAAAATACACACCTCAACCAGTTACTTGTAGCAACACTTTGTTAGACTAATTTGTTTTTTTATAAATAAATCAACTACTTTGGTGAACTAAACATACAACCTAGTTTACAACATAGAATCCATAAATATTTCCTAATTCGTAGGGGATTTTCTCGGACGAGATATCTGTACACATATATTTAATACATGAATATTTTGCATAAATCATCTTAGAATATAAATCTACAGGTTGTATTATAATTTGCATATTTAGAGCAACGTAATTAATTCTTAACCATAAAATTCTGAAAACTCAATCCAACAAGAATTAGTTATACCACATAAGAAGTAAAATTTCTCTTAACAAAACCCATGCATATTTCCTAAAAAGAAAGGAGGAGGATGAGTAACTTACAATTTCCTTTACCCAAACTTGATCAAAAGATTTAGTTGAAGGTTAACAGTAAAGGAGGTTAGGATCTCAAAAATTGAGTTGGAGGACAGTGCACGAAAATTTACTTTTCCTCCTCCGGTAGTGCTTCGTAAAGGCAAGAGTGTGCACAGACTTATTTCACTCCTTAAATATTAAAATATAAATATATATATATATATATATATTGTTGGGAGACAGTAGACACATAAAGTGGGACACTAAGCTTTCTTACAATAAAGGAACGTGTAAATTGCCCATGCCATTATATCTCTCTTTTTCTTAAAACAAATAATTATTTATTTAGTTATTTACCTACAACATTATCCTTCCAATATCTGTAAGCTTTCGTTTTTTTTTTTTTTTTTTTATTTTATGTTCCGATTCATAAACAAATTAATCGACTATATATAATTACATAATTATCACTAATCAAATCTCGGGGCATTACATCGCATGTCGCATTTGAGCGAGGTTATTCAATGCCGCTAATATGTCGAAGCGAGGGGTATTGGTGCCACTATCATGACATGCGAGGTGCATTAAAATACACTGTTATAACAGACTATGGATTGGTAATTGGTGATATGTCATGACATTTGTGAAACCATTGAATAATCCATTGATTATACTCATAAGTTATTATACAGGGACAACCAAAAAGGGGGTGTTTAAAATGCAATTGGGAAACAGAAAGTGTTTTGTATTTGCGATTTTTGCATTTACGCTTTTTAATCATGCTATGCTTAATATGGATTATTATATACTCATGATTTGGGGGTTGTCCTTATAGGTACATTTTGGCATAAAGGGGCTAACGTCGGGTTGACACAGTGAGCTAGCGAGGAGGGCTTTTGATATAGAAGCTGTGATTCTTTTGTATAGTTTCTACTCTAGTAGTAGTGTAAATCTATTGGATTAACATTCTTTTGTCAGGAATGTAGTTAATCCATTTGAAAGTAATTACCTTGGCATGTAACCCTTAAAGCTCAAGGCCTCAACACGAAATTTTTATACTCTGATAATATACTTTAGCTCTACTTATGTCCTTATTTTACACTTAAGGAACTAGAGTCCTTACACAAACATAGAGTCCTTGCACAAACAAAGATATGTCACAAAATGATTATAAATACATTTATTTAACTATTGACTTACTTATATCATTTATGACAATAACATTCTTGCAATTTTTTCTAACGTGAACTACACATGTGCATCAAACCCATCTTCTCCAGACGTCTCTCAAACACCAGTCATGGTAAATGTTTTGTCAGTGGATCCACAACATTTTTTGTTGAAGTAACTCTCTCGATAAGGATATTGCCTCTACCAGCTATCTCTCGTATTATGCGGTATTTTCTCAGTATATGTTTGAATTTTTGATGAGATCTTGGCTCTTTTGTTTGTACAATAGCTCTATTGTTGCCACAATGCACAAAGATTGGGTCAACTGCACTATAAATTACACCCAACTCTTTGATGAAATTTCTCATCCAAACTGCCTCATTTGTTGCAATTGATATTGCAATGTATTCATCTAACTGAAAACTAGCATCGACGTAGCCTTCAAGTTTTTTCTCTCACTTTTAGATCCCAAAATCCTGAACTTATCATGAGTTCTTCGCAAATACTTAAAGATTGTTTTCACATCTTTCCAGTGACTTCACCGGGATATGCCTGATATCTGCTCGTTATAAGAGCATACACCACATCAGACCTAGTACATACCTTAGCATACATTATGCTACCAACAACCGAAGCTTAGGGTATCAATGCCATATTTTCTCTCTCTTCATTAGTCTTACTGTTCATTGACCTCCAAAGATGAACACCATGAGATGTTGAAAGATAACCTCTTTTCTATTGTTCGATGCTAAACCTTTTAAGCAAAGTTTTATGTGATTGAGAGAGCCCCAATATCCTCTAAGATCTATCCCTATAGATCCTTATGTCATACACATTTGATGCTTCTCTCAAATCTTTCGGATAACTTAGCAGATAACCATGCTTTAGTCGATTTCATCAATCATATATCAATCCTGATGAGCAATATATCATCGACATAGAGCATTACAAATGTAACTGCACCTATTAACCTTCTTGTACACGCATTGTGAGAGCCTGTTACTAATCAAGTGTTTAATTACCACATCATGGTTCTTTTAGAGATAAACATCGGAAGATTTTTTTATACTAACACCTGGCCCTAAAAAAAATTCGGCATGACCTCCCCGCACGAGGGACAAACCAATAATAATACATATATCAATATCTCAATACTGAATGTAAATACATAATACCATAATCATGCACAATATGCATCCATCACATAAGCTATACTAAAAATATTTACATAATACCATCTATCATATGTATATCAATATATTAATACTGAAAATATTTACATAATACCATCAGCATTAAATACCACATATCAACACATATCCAAGTCTGAGCACAAATAAACTTAGTTTACATATTTTATATTCCAGGACACAACCTGACATAAATAATTAACTTCCTACGACTGGGATAGATAGACGACAACCTCAGGTAAGGCTTCCACCGAGCATTCCCTCTTTGGGATCATGATCACCTGTGTTTCATGCCATTGTCTACATACAAAAACAACAACAACCCCCTTGGGGGTGAGCCAAAACCCAATATGGAAAAGGGAAGGTGAGTTGCCTAATTATAAACTATAACAAGTAAAGTGAAGATTGAAAAGGGGAGGTTCACATATGTTACTGGAAATCATTTTTCTTTCTTATATGACACTCATTGCTACACTAGTTATTGTGTTGAACATGGTAATTAAAAGTAATAATGATAAATATGGACTTGAATTCCTATTTTCATGCACTGTTACGTTTATGGTTTTGGTAATTTTGTTATTGGTTTCAATACTAAATCTTACACTCTATATAGTGCTTGATTTTCTTTTAAATTCCGAAACCTGAAGCAGATTAGTGAATTAGAACAGAGATGAAATATTAAGTTGTATAGAGGTATTGGGAATGGTCCAGCTGAATTAGTAAAGAAATAGAGCAAAAACAAAGTTTTAGTCCAGATTCTTCTATTCTGCAAAATTCATGTTAGATAGATTTGTTAGATGAGAAACTAAATTTAAAATTTGTAAATTAATATGGAACATGTGTTATTTAAATAAAAATCTGGAAATCGTGAGGAATATGGTTGTTGTACAGAAAATGTTAAGTAATAATATTTAAATAAATGTGAATAATACTTGAGATTTCACGAATTAATATTGATTTGGAAAATGTTGAAATTTTGATGTGATGATCAGATAGAAGTAGTTGAAGATATGTGGGAAGTCGAATACTGTACTTCTTTTTATTACAACCAATCAGGTCATTCTGTCATAACATGGACAATAATTATCATTGAGTAAACATATCATTCAATGAGAAGATTTGATGACATGTGATGAATTAATGAGTTGAGATTCACTGATGATGTAATTATTATCGTATATTTTTATATCGATATTGATGATTGAACAAATACGATAGAGTTAAATGATTGTGTAATTGGCACGAGTCATAGATTAATGTGGGTCAATTGATAACTATATAAGTTTGATATTAATGATGTGGTGATGGGGACTGACGAGTTCATGATGTTGGACAGTGGATGGCATATTTGGTCTTGATATTACGTATATGGATGATATGGACTGACAAGTATTGAGTCCTAGATGTAGGCCAATGGATGACATATCTGATATGATGATGGTTAATGCATTGCGATGCATTAACATTGAAATGATGAGATGAGACAAATTGTCATTGAACCTTAATTGTATAGCATATTTTCATTGTGGTTTTGTTTGACAGGATAGTTCCAGCATGAGGAACTTTTATAATTAGTTGTTAAATATTCAGTTATTTATGAGATGTTTACAATTTGTTAATTTTCTGTTTATGTTTTGATATCAATGCACTGGGTGTTAGCTTACCCTTTTATGAGTTGTTTTTTAGATACATCTCAGGTACTCGTGAATAGGGTCAGAGTTAGATTCATGACTGGATAAAGGGTAGAGCCACTATACACCATTGTATTTTCTTTACTAGGGAGACATGTTGGCTTTTGTAGGACTGTATAATCGTATGTTTAAGACTTAAGGGGGTTGGTAATAATGTTCAGATGTCGTGGATCTGTATGCCTGCATAAATGTTTGAAAATATATATGTTTATGCTTATGTGATGTTGGTCATTGTAAATCGGGAATGTCAAATTTTAAATTATGCTGGGACGTAAATACTTTGGTGATAGTGGGTCTCTCATATTTTTTTTAGGATTGTGATAATTACAGATGGGAATGATGTCTGTTTTATTGTTTGGTTTTAATACATTCCTGCTAATGTATATATAAACCATTACGATGTCAATTTTGGTTTTAGAAGACACCATTGTGTCTGATTAAAATTTAATATTTATTTTAAAAAGAAACTTTTAGCTGGAATACTATTGATTATTGATTGATTATAATTAGACTTATTAATTGTGCGCTAATGCTATCGTGAGAGTATGGTCATGTATTCCACCTACAAGATCACATTCACATAATTGCCCCGTGTTTTCATGCCCAGCGGAAAACTGCTCAATGATGGAGTGAGCCTACATATGTTGTATTTCTCTTACTCTGAGATCCCCTAAGCCCACAATCTCTTTCAGTTACAAAAATAACATCTAAGTGAGTTTGTTTAAGATTTAGAAGAGTCTTAGCCAGAAAATAAACATTCTCATAACATGTGATTGAGTAAGAACGACAATGGCATGAGGTACACAATTTGTTCCATTTTGTTCCGTGTTTGATCTATATGCTCTTTGGATTGTTAAAACATATTTATATCATTTATATTTTGCTTATTGTTGGTATCAGAGCCTTGTGTTGCCTCTGTCTTGCTATTTTTTGCTATTTGCAAAAAAAATTGTCATGACATTAAAATATTCAGAAATTTCAAACTTTATTTTTTGATGAAACATAAGGTTATGAATAATTAGAAAATTGGATTTCTAACATTTTGGAATCTAAAACGATAATTTTGGTGTCCGGAGAGCCAAAAAATCGTCAGGTTTCTATTTGGGTCAAAATCGGGTCATAACTCGGCTAGAGGTAAGGAACAACTAGACGTCATTTGGAATGACAAACTGACAAAGACTATTTCCTTCCAAAAAGATAAAAGGTTTCATATTAAAATAATAAAATAAATAAATTATTAAATTTATTTACAACAATGAAGTTTACATGGATTTTTTAATATTATAACCTAATTTAAAAAAAAAAAAAACTTGTCAAAATAACTTGAAATAGGAGATGTTGACAAACTGATCCAAAACGTCAATTGGGTTGACGTCTTCTAATGAAGACGACAATCTAATTGGCGTCTTCAACTTTAAAAGTTGAAGAAGCCACCTTGGTTGGCGTGTTCAACTTTTAAAATTGAACACGACAACCAAGTTAGCAACTTCAACTTTTTTTAAAACAAACAAATTTAAAATAAAAAGAATATATTAAAAAATATGTCTCACTTTATCAGATAAATTGCAAAACCATGTCCATAATTTTCAAATTTTACTTAAACATTATTTTTATTATCAAATTCAAAAAAGATAAATTTGCAAGAATTAGAGTAATGCCTCTTTATAGGGATGGTGTTTCTGTTCGTTGGTTTGAAGTGGAACCATATGCTGTGTTTTCAGATCATCAATTATTACGAGGAAGGTGAAGAGTTAATTATATAATTATATAAATTTTATGTTGAAAAAGTTTAAATATGTTCCGCTACTAGAGATTGCAATTGGGCAAGTCTAGACGCACATGTATTAAACCCGCTCCGCTGGCGCCGGATAGGACCCGCTTCAACCGGGTTTTGGAGCGTGGCGGGGCGATTCTAGACCCGCACCCATATTAAATGCGTCTCGTGGGTGGGAGACAGGACCCGCTTCAACCTGGTTTTGAAGCGAGGCGTGACGGATCCCAAGTTTGGCCAAACCCGCCCCGCTATACATATATTATTTTTTAAAAAAATTTTAATTTTGAATATACATTTCACTTCTTTGGTTAACTAATAAAATATCATTAATTAATTTTATATCAAAACTTATGTATTCATATTAGTTTTGAAATAAAATTAAGTAATGACACTTTTATTATTCAACAAAAAAAATTAATATTGAATATACATTTCACTTCTTTGGTTGAATAATAATATATGTATAGCGGGGCGGGTCCGGGCGGATTTGGCCAAACACGGGACCCACCTTTTGAAGCAGGTCCATTCCCACCATTGCGTGGCGGGTTAATACGAGTCCGAGTTTAGACCCACCGCCCTATTGCCAAATCTATTCACGAAACATATATAAATTTTTCAAAATAAATTTATATAATTATATATTACCTCGTCACATTCCTCGTAATAAATGATGATGTGAAAATATAGTACATGGTTCCACTTCAAACCAACGAACGAAAGCAGCATCCCCATAACGAGACATTATTCTTGCAAATTTATCTTTTCCGAAGTTGACAATAAAAAAATTGTTTAAGTAAATTTTGAAAAATATGGATGTGGTTTTTGCAATTTATCTGATAAGGTGAGGCATAATTTTTATTATATTCTTTTTATTTTAAATTTATTTGTTTAAAAAATAAAAAATAAAAAACAAAAACAAAACTTGAAGTTGCTAACTTGGTTTGCGTGCTCAACTTTAAAAGTTGAACCCTCCAACCAAGGTGACGTTTTCAACTTTTAAAGTTGAAGAGTCTTCATTAGAAGACGCCAAAAAAGTTGACGTTTTGGGTCAGTTTGTGAACATCTCATATTTCAGGTAATTTTTGTCAATTTTTTTTTTAAAATTAGGTTATAATATTAAAAACCCCAAGTTTAATTTCTTATAAAACTAGTTCACATATGTTATCAGTTAGGTTATCATTTTACATATGTATGTATATATACTTTATGGTTTAGTTATTGTATGCTAAAATTATTTATTTGTTATTTTCTTGTATAATTCTTATTGTTCAATTACGCATGTAATAATGGGTTAAATACTTTAGTATATTACAATTTTAATTTTGTATTCATGTGTTTATGGTTTTATGTATTTATATGAGCACAAATTCAATTCCTAATTGAAAACAGAGCTATGTTACTCACAAAAGAAGGAAAGATCTTGGTCGTCAACTCGTAATTTTGTGTGATTAATATAATTATAATTAATTAAGAATTAGCCACAACATCTTTAATTATATAAAATTATATTTGAAGTGTTTTAGGTTCACATTATGATATTAATTATAGTTGGTCATATTGAATAAATAGATTTCCTCCATGATTTTTTATGATTTTTTATTATATTTGTATGATTAATTAGGATAGAATGTCAAATTCCATTTCCTATTTACCCACTGGAATTAGGAAAATAAGCGTAATTTGATGGATTTAATTGAGTAGGACCTGAGTCACAAACAAGTTTTATGTCAATAAATTCATATTTCGAATGCATGGTTTTGCATTAGTAAAGCATGAGTAGTCTCAATTTTGGATTATAAGCATGTATTATAATTTTTTGCAGTTACGCAAGTGTGATATTTCCGAACTAAAGGGTGATAATTATAAATTCTGGAATGAGAGAATTCTTCTTCATTTAGGATAGATGTATATTGATTATGCAATAAGGAAAGATGAACCACCTCCAATTGAAGAAATCAGCAGCCCTGATGAGGTTGATCTTTTTTACCAGTGGAGCGATCTAATCATCTCTGCGTAATGTTCATAAAGACTAAGATCTCTGCTTAACTTCGTGGTTCTCAAAAGGTATCAAAATGAAGTAGCATTGCTAAAAGCTATTGATGAACAGTTTGAAACTTTAGATAAAACACTAACTATTTGTAAGGACCCTAGTTCCTTAAGTGCGGATTAAAGGCATAATTAGAGCTAATATAAAGTATCAGAGTGAAATAATCGTGTTGAGACTATGAGCCTTAAGAGTTACATGCCAAAATAAAGACTGTCAAATGGATTAGTTACATTCCCAATCAAATGAATGTATTTACTATAGCTTTACACTACTCCTAGAATAAACACTATACAAAAGTAATCCTGTCTTTCATCTACCAAAAGTGTTCTTCACAAGCTCACCGCCTCAACCCGCTTTAGCCCTTCTTATCATGCCAAAAGTGTACCTACAAGGACAACCCCCAAACATGAGCAATGATAACATTCATATTCAACACAATATGAATATAAGGCGTAAATGCATAAATCACAATAAAACAATTCCTGTTTTTCCCATACATTTTAAACGCTTCCAGTTTGGTTGTCCCTGTACCATAACTCATGAGTATAATCAATAGATTATTTAATGGTCCACACATGTCATGACATAATACCATTTCATCATCACCAAATACCAATCATCAATCCCTAGTCTGTTCATCACAATGTATTTTAATGCCCCTCGCTTATTTACATATAGGCGGCATAGAATAACCTCGCTTCAATGGACATGCGACGCTCCCACCCCTCGCTTCACATTGAGCGGCAAATATTCTTTCCTCGCCACATATGATAACCACGCTTAAATGTGACATGCGGCGCTCCCACCCCTCGCTTCACATTTAGTGGCAACAAATCAAATAGCGGCAAGCATTAAAATCATCAAGGGATGACCACGACTCATGAGATGTGCACCAATAACCATCATATGCATATACAATCATCATGCATAACTCAACATGTATTTGCATCCACAATGCATAATTCCATATATACTCGCATCCACAATGCATAAACAATGAGTATATTAGATACATGTACCGTTGGGTGCCCGTACGTCTTCTACGTACCTTTCCAAAAGTGGAATTGATATGGCTTCACTTCCTTGGTTGCGTCGCCACATGGGATGGTTCTACACAATCACACAACCCCATATTAGAAGCCAAATAATAGTCAAATACCAAAAATTCGTCAAAAGAATTCATTTTTCAAAAATTCCACTGCTGGCGATCGATCGCTTCGCTGAGGTGATCGATCGCCTCAATTTTTGCTTCGCGGTGATCGATCGCGCCAAACATGGCGATCGATCGCCTACCTCATATTTTGGACACTGCCCCTCGGCGATCGATCGCGCCATTTCAGGCGATCGATCGCCTACTCTGTGATTTTGGTACTGCTTGTTGGCGATCGGTCGCCTCATTTCAGGCGGTCGATCGCCTCGCACAGACTCGCGATTTTCCACCATTAATGCACACCAAAACCTTCACCAACCTCAACAACACTCATACCAACAACTCAAAAATATTAATACACTTTAAACCTTCAATATACATCCTCATACAACCATAAATCTAACACTTACCCAAGAATAACACCAACTCAAACAAACCCATTTCAAAACCCTTCAAAACCACCACAAATCCAAACCAAACACAACAAAAACAATAAGGAGGTATCCATACCTCTTGGGGACTCCAAATCTCCCAATAAACTTCACAAATCAAATTTTTGGAAGGATTCATCTCCACCTTTTTGCACAAAAACAAAAATGAAGAGAAGGAAGGGTTTGGGAGGTGAAATTGGGAAAGTAAAGTGAAGGTATGGTGGGGTTTGGGGGTATAAAGGGGTTGGTATAAAAATAAAATGCATTCCACAATCCCATGGTGTATAAAACACCCCAACATGATATTTTACAAGCATTACTCCATAATGCCCCACAATCTCAGATAAATGCATGTTTCACCAATAAATGACTACCAACACATGTAAGTCATTAAAACACCCAATTATCCAACATGCACCCCAAAATGCATTCGGTCACGCCTACCATGTGACTAAGCATTTCAACATAATAAATAAATCCAGCACATAATTAATTACCACCATAATTAATCATATAAACACAATTAATGCCCAAATTGCAATCAATTATTTCGGGGATATCACACTATTACCCTAATTATGAAGTTTTCACCCGTTAGGATCACTATTGTGAAAAAGGTGTGCGAGCAAATCATGCAAATGATGGGCATTGTGGTTCAATTGAAGACTCTTGAGGTTGAAATATCCGAGTCTTTCCTTATGCACCATATTTTGAATATTCGCCCATACCAATATGGACCCTTCAAGATATCATATAACAAACACGATGATAAATGATCAATTAATGAACTTCTAACTATATATGTTCAAGAAGAAGGAAAACTGACAATGGGTGAAAGTGTATTTTGACAACGAAAATAAAGGACGTATACCGAGATAAATGGAAAGAGAAAGGTAAAATACCGCCTCAATGTGGAAGAAAAAAATAATCCAAGTGTTTCTTCTGTAGAAAAAAGTGACACATGAAGAATGGTTGCACCAAGTTCCAGAAATGGCTTGAGAAAAAGGTAAATCAATCTCTTTTGTCTTTTATGAATCTACTATAGTTGATGTTATTTATAACACATGATGGATTGATTCTAGTTCTACAATCAATATTTTGAATTCTTTGCAGAGTATGCGAAACCTAAGGAAACAATTGGAAAGTGAGCAGCGCATTTATTCAGGAAACAAGATGCCCTAATATGTGGAGGATATTGGAACATGTAGTCTAATTTTTTTGTAGTGGTTTGATTTTGAATTTGGAAAAGACATTTTGATTTTAAAATTTTGGAAAATACATGTTATATTCTAAGTTTTTCTAGGAATTTAATTTCAGTTTCATGACTTGTACCTTTTTGTTATCTTTTAGTTTATCAGGAGTACTATAAATCTGATCTTCTTTGGAATGATATATTGTCGGATGGTCTTTTATCTATTGATTTGTAAAATAATGTTACTTATAATACTATGCATGTTTACACTGGTATGAAATGAAGATTCCCTTATGTTGTGGTACCAGAAATTGGGGCATATCTCCATAAAAGTGTAATACCCCGCTTACGAGAAACAAATAACCTCCACTAATACGAGGATTTTAAATTTTTTTGACAATAATCCCAACGTAATTTGGACCATCCCAATTACACAACAATCAAAACAATCCTCAAAACATAAATCCTAACTACCACAGTAATCATACAATCTTTAACCTAGAAAAGGGCACTGAATGATTACAGAAAAAACATATTACAATCTCATACGAGAATACTATGACAAGTAAACTAACTTAACTTAACCCTGCTAAGCCTCTGACTCAGCAACTCTAACACATTGAGCTCTCTGAAAGCTACTCTGACACTTGTTCCCGCGGAAACAACACCACACAGGGTGAGCATATCAATAAAAAGGCAAATAACAAAACATAAGTATAACTTGTACAATACAGAGTTATAAGCGATAAAGAGTTACTCCATGAGTACTCCACAATGCGTAGAATACTGTCTACTACCATTAACTCTTCATTATTCACCTGTTATACCATTACACTTTACAAATATACCACAATCACGTATATGTCTTGTCCGTGACAGTAAATCCCACGTCATCAATATTACACTTATTTGTGTCTCATAATCCCTGCATATAATTGCATGACAAAAATAATGCAATAATACGTAATCAACTCAATTGATCAACAACAATATATATATGAAGATCCATACATCTATGTATATACTCATACGACCATCAATGGCAGTAGAACTCAATACAATTCTCATAACCCACAAACTGGTGGCATAATAATTAGTTTCCTTGCCTATACTGTTGCGGTGTAGCTAAAATTAATCTCATCGCCCTTTATGGTTGTACAACTCAATACAGTTCTCATCGTGTGAGGGCCCAATCCTAAGTATGTGATTAATGACCACACAATAATAAGTATAGCATAAATAGCGGAATATTTGTTTAACATTGATTAACATGAGGCCCTAAAAATTTCGACATGACCTCATCGTACGAGGAACATACCAACAGACATATACTGAAAATATATATAGATACCATCAGTTCATATCCAGCATACACAAATCAAATTAATAAACACATATCAACATTGACTGAAATAAACCAAAAATACATAAACTCCTCACACACCCTAGAGATAAACCCCTGGTAGATATATACATATAATACTGGGATAAACAGTAGAATAAACCTATCGAGTGTGGCTCCCTCCGGACGTGCCATCTCTGGACTCCTAACCACCTGTACTACATGCCATTGTCCACACACAAAGACAACAACAGCCCCCCTCGGGGGTGAGCAAAAGCCCAATATGGAACGATCATATAATATACAACATGTATCTATAAATTGATATATGAAATGAAATGCAATGCAGTGCATGTCATGTCATGTCGGTATCATACACCCATCCACTGGGTATCTCGGAGCCAATAAATGAAAGTCCAAATACTACATAGCTAAATTGCTCGAGCCTGTCAAGCAAAAGGGATATCAATACGGAGCACACCACATCCCATATCCTGACATCATATCATACAGATGACATCACAAGGCGCCACCTTATAATAGTCCCAACAAATAGGATAATCCAAAGGATGACGTCGGCAATACGCCACCAAATCCCGATATCAACAAATCATAGCAATCATAAGGGTCACGAACTCCTATGCCTTTTAAGCCACTTAATGCCAGTCATAGTACCGTATACAACTCTTATGATTGATCGAGTACAAAATAATAAGGTAGCTCAACGTGTATATCATATATCGATATATGTATAAAAAAATGATGTGTGTTAACAAAATATTTATTTTCATACACCGATATGCCAATTATGCATGCTATGAATGCCACATAATTTAAATAAATCACGTAGCCACGTAATATCAAGTAATTCACATAAGTCATCAAATCATATATCAACTGATACATATACTTGTCGTATGTTACCCGATCGCAATATACATTTACTTTTCGATATATAAGGGCCTACTTGAGCTTGTAGAGTCGATGTATTCACTGTATATCAATATAAAGTCACAATTCACTAAATTAATCATTAAAAATTGGTTATCAATTTTAGTCACAGCTTAACCAATTTAAGGTATTTAATTGATGCGATTACATTATAATTTAATTTGCTAAATTATTTTTCACCAAGTCATAATATTTTTCATCAATTATAGTCCCAATTAACTGGAAATTATCGAAGGAAAGTCAGAAAATCAAATATCAAATTTTACCCAACTCGCGCGGGGTAGCACACACGCTTTTCCTCTGATTCCGACGAGCTTCGGGGACGTTACGGGCGGCGACAGATTCAAAAAGCTTTGTCTAGGTGAGGGGAAAGAGATTTGGTGTGAGGGGAAAGAGATTTGGTGTATGGATTCATCCAATTTGTTGTAGAATCGAAGAAATCAAACCAAAAGTGCTCAAACCCTAGTCTGCACGATTTCGTCCGTTCAAGGTCAAAATTGAACCACTTTTAGGACACCAAAATTCAATTATATGGTATGAAAAGTTGCGCCTCTAAGTTAGGAACACGATGGTAGGTCGGGCTCAATGAGAACTGGTCAGACGGTGGCGAATGGAGTGGATATACACGAGGTGGTCGGTGGTAGCGCGAAGTGTGTGTTTCGCACCTAGGTGTCCGGGATCTGTGTGTGTTTTAAATGTTCTCCTGTGTGTTCTACGTCCTACACGATATATATTAATTCCCGATCAATTATGAACTTCGGAGTGTCGGTGTACTGGTGCATGTACATTACATATACAGTTTACACCAGACTTCGTGTCCTTATTTCAATCACAAAACTTAAATCTATCGATTTAATGCAAATTTTATATTTAGTAAATTATTTTAATAAATTTTTTGGTGTTAATCCAAATAGTTCAAAACTATATTTGTCAAGTCACCATATTCTGACCCGACTATCAACTGACAGTTATATTGTCCATGTCACTTCTAATTAATTAAATTCTAAATAATTTACCCAATTAATGTACAAATTAGATGTAATTAACGTTAATCAAATATCGAGGCATCACATTCCCCCCCCCCCCCCCCACTAGAAACGATTCGTCCCGAAATCTCCAGCTTACATACATATTACAAGCATATATCATATCACCAATCATAATACATATCAACACTAAAATCAGAATACAGATCAGAACAATAAAATAGGATACATGGAATATAATGGAGCAGAATCAAACAAATGTGAATAAGGTTCTCGCATCTTGCTTTCCAATTCCCACGTTGATTCTTCCATGCCATGTCGTGTCCATTATACTTGTACTAGTGGAATAGATTTATTACACAATACTTTATCCTTCCGATCCAAAATGCAAATGGGATGTTCAACATAGCATAACGAAGGATCAAGTTCAACCTCATCGGGTTGGTGTACATGTGATGGATCAGGTTCATATTTTCGTAACATAGAAACATGAATTACATCGTGAATGGCAGATAAAGCTGGAGGCAATGCCAATCTATAAGCAAGATCTCCAACTCGATCAAGGATCTCATACGGGCCAACATAAATAGTTGATAGTTTGCCTCGCATGCCAAAACGAACAGTGCCTCAAAATGGAGATATTTCAGAAACACAAGATCAAATTTATGAAATTCCAAGGGTCGTCTCCGCTTGTTAGCATAACTTGCGTGACGATCCTGAGTGGCCTTCATACGCTGTCTACTTAACTGAACCTTGTCATTCATTTCTTGTATCATATCAGGTCCAGTCAATTGTTTTTCACAAATTTCTTCCCAGAATAAAGGTGATCTACATCATTTGCCATATAATGCTTCAAACGGTGCCATACCAATGCTCGCCTGGTAGCTATTATTATAAGAAAATTCCACCAACGGCAAAGCTTCTTGCCAACCAATATTAAAATCCATCACCACAGCACGTAGCATATTTTCAAGAGTTTGAATAGTACTTTCAGTTTGGCCATCAGTCTGAGGATGATAAGCAGTACTCATTGCCAAATGTGTACCCATAGCATCTTGAAAACTACTCCAAAATTTAGAAGTAAATCTGGAATCATGATCAGAAACGGTTGAGACTGGCACACCGTGTAGTCTCACATTATTCTCGATGTACAAACGAGCCATCTTCTTATACGGATAAGTCCGCTCATACATAATGAAATGTGCAGATTTAGAAAATCGGTCAATAATAACTCAAATAGCATCACAGCCTCTGGGTGATCGATGAAGATGGGTTACAAAATCCATAGCAATGTGTTCCCAATTCCATTGGGGAATTTCAAAACTATGACATAACCTGTCAGGTTTCATTCGTTCGGCTTTTACATGTTGGCAAACCAAACATTTGGAAATGAATTCAGCTATATCCTTCTTCACACGTCTCCACCATAATTGGGGTCTCAGAGTCATATACATCTTTCGGCCTCCAGGGTGGATGTTGTATTTGCTACAATGTGCTTCACGAAGAAGGACATATTTCAAATCAGAATTATCAGTAACAACAAACCGACCATTAAGTCGTAAGGAACCACCAGAAGATATCTGAAAGCTAGAATGATGTTCTGCAGATACAAGTTCTTTAGATTTCTGAATATGAGAATCATTTTGTTGGCTTTCTTGATTTTAGAAATCAATTTCGGTTCAACCTAATACAGAAACAGTGACAGAATTCCCAAGTGAGTTGAAAGTACAGCCAGAAGTACATATATCATCATGTAATTTAGTGATACGAACAAAAGCTAGAACGGAATCATGAACTTTACGGCTAAGGGCATCCACAATAACGTTCACTTGTCCAGGGTATAGTGAATCTCAAAATCGAAATCTTTCAACTGATCCATCCATTTGTGTTGCCTCATATTAAGATCAGATTGAGAGAATAAATATTTCAAGCTCTTGTGGTCCGAATAAAATTTATTTTGACACTGTAATCTTAACAGCTCAAGGCATCAACACGATTTTTATACTCTGTTTATGCATGATAGCTCTATTTACGCCTTTAATCCGTACTTAAGGAACTAGGGTCCTTACAGGGAGGCCATCCTCGCGACGGCAAATGCAATCATAGATGTCCAACAAGGGAAGTTGATCCTCCGAGTAGGAGATGATCAAGTTGTGTTTAATGTCTTTAAAGCACTTCAACAACCACACGATGATCACTTGTGTTTTAATGTTGGTATTATTGATGCTTTGACTGTTGATGTGTGGTGATGTACATATGAGGATAAACTGGAAGCATTCCTTGTGGAATCTGAGGGACAACATGATGAGGAGAAAAATGAGATCATAGCTCACTTGAATACCACTCTTCCTTACATGAAGTGAGCAACTGGAATCTAGGAGAGTTAGGTCAAATATACATTAAACCATCAATGGAAGATAATACACGTATTTGGAGAACATATTGCCATTATTCATATATTTTGTTTCTTACTGTGGTGAATGATGAAATATATGGACCAAGTGGTTGAATGTTTATTTTTCCGTGAGAATCAGTAACCACTTTGAGAGCATGTTCCACATCCAATCATGTTCACACAACTGTCCCATGTGTTCATGCTCGGCAGAAAACTGCTCAGTGATGGAGTGAGCTGGAGTGAGCCTATATATGTCGTGTTTCTCCTATCCTAAGGTCCCGTAAGCCCGCAATCTCTTTCAGTCACAAAAACACCATTTAAAATGAGATTTTATAAGGTTTAGAAGAGTCTTAGCCAGAAAATAAATCATTCTCGTAACCAGTGATTGGGTCAAATGAATAATGGCGGGAGGTATGCATATTGTTCCCTTTTATTCCGTATTTGATCTATATACTCTTTAGATTGTTAAAGTGTGTTATCGTTTAGAATTCATTCACAATGACACCATGCATGTATTGTTAAGACATGAGATGTGGCCTCATGCATTATGCTTATGCATGGAAATATGACAGGTATAACAAATTGATGTGACTAGAAATAGACACATCTAGTATGCTTAATTATCTACGATTTGGTATATTTTGATGGATAAATTGATACATATGCTACCTAATCGTATATTTCTGTAAATGTAGGAAAATGTGAAGAAATCAAGCTAAAATGATGAAAGAATGAATAAAGTTGAAGAAAAGAGGAAAAAAACCGGAATCCAAGACACATGTTGCTCCTTTCTCCTCAAAATTACTATATGTTCGAGCCAAGTTTTTGAAATATGGTCCATATAAAAGTTGTAGAACATTCTGTTATCTTCGCGTGGACAGCCGATTCATCAAATTCGGAGTTTGTATGAGAAAGCTACGGCCAAAATACGAAACTCGCCAGAAAAATGGAAGACATGCGTAATTACGCCATTATGAAGCGTAAATACGCCAATGCTATGGCAATTGCAAAATCTGAAATATTGAAGTAGGCGTATTTACGTCACTTTGAGGTGTAAATATGCCAGATACGCGGGAAGCCATAATTTTGACACGTCATCAGGCGTATTTACGCCATTTTGAGGCGTAGCTATGTCAGCAGAGTTTTGGATTTGGATTCTTGATCTCTTTCCTTCCTACATGGTATCTAACCTACTCTATCAGCCTCCAAGCCTATATACTCGAATTTATCAGCCATTAGAGGGATTTTTCAGACTTTAGAACATAGTTTAGACCTTAGAATAATTTTACTCTCAATTTTTGAAGAACAACTCGAAGAACGAAGACGGAATCGATACTCCGGAATCGTGCTTCGCTTTAGTAACTATTTCTTTTATCATTAGTTTGATGTTTTCTACGGTATATTTTATTGTTTTTGATTTGATTATGCAAGGCTAAACACCTTTGATTCTTGGTTGAAGGAAGACAATACCTTGGATTTAATGTTTTTCATGAGATTGATGTTCTTATATTGATTTTTATTGAGTATCATGTGCTTTTCTGATTTTAATGCCATGATTGTTTTGTTTTGATAATAAGATTGGCCATCTAATAATTTTTACATGTAATCTAATGCTTGGCCTTTGAAGCAACTAAGATTGATAATTGTCTGTTGTTGGTGTTATTATATTCTTAGGGAAAACACGTAACTAGATTAAACATAGATACTTGGATTATATTGTCTAGGTTCATCATTCTTACTAGAATTGAAAGCTATTGTTAATATTAATCTCAACTGCTATTGTTTTGATCGATATAACGATACGGGTTAATTTAGAACGCTTGAGCTATTTTAACTAGGCATAAGGTAAGATAAGAGTTGAATCTCTAATGATAAATATTCAAGTATAAAATTACATCGTTTGTGATAATCGACGATTGAATGCATAAATCCAAGGTAAAGTCGACTGAAAACCAAGAATCGCTTTTCTCTTATAATTTTAATCGCTTTAGTTAATTTTACTAATTAGTTTAATCATAGACTTTGCTTATTAGTAGTAATAAATTCAAAAATCCCCTTTTTAATATTTGTTGGCACCATTGACATGAAAAATACATTCTTTTCTGTGGGATCGATCCTTACTTACGCTACTATATATTTACTGTTGTTAACTTGAGAATGGTTAATTTGGACGTACGCGATAAACGCTACCACAAACAAGTTGCTTATTCGTGAGTATTTGAATTACTTGGAGCATTGAAGAAACGGTGAGATCCAATAGTCAAGCATTTATTTTTACACACGCTTTCGTACCAAGACGTGTCCTAACTCAATAACAATTTATTTTTATTTTTTTTTGTGGAAAACTCAATTTTGAAACTGCATATTGTTATGCTTGTATCATAATATCAATATTCATACAATCTATTTTTAACCTGAATTTTGAGAAATATATATATATATATATATGATATTAACATTGTTAGATGTAAGTGTAAAAGAAGTAGAAGTGTAAAAGAATGGGTCACATAACCCTATTATCAAAACTATCCATTATGATATACATAATCTAAAAATCTAAAATTAGGATCCGGACAGGGTTTCAAAAAATAGCGATGAGTATATCGTCATTTTTATGCGACCAACACAGATGCTAACGTGGCAGCACTTAGAATCCTAATTTTAAGATTTTGAGATTACGTATATTATGTATATTATAATTGATGATTTTGGTAATAGGGTTATGAGCCCCTTCTTTAACACTTTTGTCTAGCAGTGTTCTATATGTTGATTTTTTCAAAAAAAATGGCGATGAATAAATCGCCATTTTATGTGACCAACACAGGTGCTGACGTGGCAGTGCCGCTTAGGATCATAATTTCAGATTTTAGGATAACGTATATTTTGATGGATGCTTTTAATAATAGGGTTATGAGACCCCTTTTTTTAGAGATGCTTTTGGTAATATGATCCTTTTTTTACACTTATGTTTAGCAGTGTTGTATTGAATTGGAGATCTGATACCAACATTTTGATTAATCATAGTAAATATTAAATTAAATAAATAAGTAGATCTAAATTTCTAAAATATATATTTATTTTCATTTTTTAATTTTTTTTTAGCATAGTTTCGATTTCAACAAGACAACACCCTTAAGTTAACTTACCCACCAAGACAAAAATTAATTAAAATCATAACCCCAACACATCAAGTAAAATCTTAGCCGATCATTCACCATCCCACGCCAATAAACGGCAGCGATGCGATCTACATTTCCACCCTCTCTCACATAAAGGTTCTCACCAACATCTCCTTCACAATTCTAGATTCATTAAGCTGACTGTTGCTCAAATCCTCGACACACAAAATACACACTGTTCCTAAAACTATAGATTCACGTTGCTGTATCTATATCTCTGCGTGATGGCGGATCATATCAAGGAAGAGGAGCAAAAGGAGTCGTCTTTTGCGGAAAAAATATCCGATAAGATTCACGGGGGCGATTCTTCTTCGTCGTCCGATTCTGAGGATGAGAAAGCGGCGTCGTTTAAGGATAAGGGTTACCGCCTCTTTGGAAGGGAGAAGCCTGTTCACAAAGTGTTCGGCGGCGGCAAACGTGAGTTCAATAATAGAGAAGAAAAAGGAAATAGTGTTTCAACTTTTAGTTACTTTTGATGTATTACGCATTCTAAAAAAATTGTACAAACTTGTGAAATCTGGGTTTTTTTTGGGTCTGTTGGGTTTTTCTGAAATATTGAACTATGTTAATTTATTTTCTGGGTGTTCTTTTTTGTTTTTGAAGAATTTTAGTTTATTGTTTTAAGATCTTTTAATTGAATTTTTTATCTGTATCTTGCTCTTTAATCAATATTTGGAGTTGATCGTATTTGATGTGGGGAATTAAAGCTTTTGAAGGACCCTTTTTAAGTTTTTTTTTTAAAATTTATGAAATTTGATTGCTTTTTGTCTCTGTATTATTTCCTGTTCTTGAAGTTGGATCCAGATCTAGTCACTGAATCGAATTAGTGGTGTTGAGTAATTTTCTAATTGCGTGTGTGCAAGTGAAGCCTTTAAATGGAAAACCACTTCAAATGTTTAAACTTTAGAAATGTTAATAACTTATATTCGATTGATTAATTGAGGTAAAGTTGAAATTAAACATGTGATAAAAAAATGAAAATTTCTTGAAATATTCAACTGAAGTATTTATCTGAAATGAATCTTGGATGTTCTTGATTATTAGCGGCTAACTTGTTCCTATGGAGGGACAAGAAACTTTCGGCTGGAGTACTCAGTGGGGCGACAGCAATATGGGTTTTGTTCGATGTCATTGAATACAACTTGCTCGTATTGGTTTGCCACAGTTTGATTCTTGTGTTGGCTCTCTTGTTCTTGTGGTCAAATGCTACGAGTTTTATCAATAAGTAAGATTCCTATTTATATATTTATTAATCCTTATCGTCTTGTGTGAATGGGCTGTTGATGAATGGTGTTTTGCTACTCAATAGATCTCCGCCGCACATCCCAAAAGTTGAGATTCCTGAAGATCCAATGATGCAATTTGCATCTGATTTGAGGGTTGAGATCAATCGGTCATTTGCAGTTCTCAGGGACGTTGCATTGGGAAGGGATTTGAAGAAGTTTCTCGCGGTATATCATTGCTTCACATTTGCTAGCAAAATAATGATTTTTTGTCGGTTTTCGAAATACAAGTTAGCTGAAATTGGATCAATAAGTGAGGATCTCACCACTGTCATTCCGTGCAAGTTTCTAAATGTAGTTCACACGATTAAAGAAAATTTCAGTTCATGGTTTCTTTATCCTCTAATCTACATTTTGTGATTAGAGTGTATGCCATGAATGAAACCAAGTGCTACGATGTAAATCATACTCTATATTTTATGTTCCATTTTGGAACTCATTCTTTTACTCTGAATGCTGTTACTGAGCAGGTGATTGCTGGCTTGTGGGTCGCGTCCTTTGTCGGAAGCTGCTGTGATTTCTTGACCATACTATACACAAGTACATTTCGTAATTTTACATGATGTTAACGAATTGACATTATCTAACTTCAGGTTCTAACATTATCTTTTTTTTAAACAGCTATTGTGTTGCTATTCACTGTGCCTGTGTTTTATGAGAAGTATGAACACCAGGTGGACTCTTTTGCTGAGAAGGCAAATGCCGAGTTCAACAAACGTTATACGGTATTTGATGCTAAAGTTCTGAGCAAGATTCCAAGAGGGCCATTGAAAGACAAGAAGAAGGCTTGAGCGCACGTTATGTTTGTATCTTGTTTAGGTTTATCGTGTTTATTCGCTACGCGGTTATTGCAAGGATGTCAATAATGTTTGGATGGTATGCTATCTGTTTGGCTTAAGCTAAGGATGAAATCTCGAATGTTATCTGCCGTGGGGTGAATTTCAGTGGTTGATTATACTTGGCACGGCTTACAGTTTTATGGCAATTTCTTTTAATGTTTTTCATGTTAGTTTCATAATCTTTGCGTGTGTATTTTACGTTGTGTTTCTTTTCCATGGAAAAATCACTCGCATGGCAAGAATGTCTAGCGAAAAAGGAGAGAACTTAATACTGCCAGCTTCATTCGTTGTGACATGGAAACGTGCTGCTTCAAAGGATGTGAGAAAACATCTCAGATTCTGGGTTTGTGAGAATCAATCCCAAATATTATCGGATAAAGATTCGATTAGCTTTGCAATAAATCAACCGTGTCAATTCACACCTCACAGATTATGAGGGACTACTTCGAAGGATTAGTTTATCATTAGAAAAAGATGTGCAGATCAGGAGAAATATTCACAGGTATCAACCATTACGAGAGTTGGACCAAACCGTTGGACCGCCATATAGCAGTGGTGTGGTTCGAAGGATGAAGACTTGATGGATTAGTGAGGTGCTGATAAAAAAAAGGATGAACTAATCGAGTTTGGTTTCGGGTTATAGTTTGCATTAAAAATGTGACTTAAGTGAGAGGTGGAAAATAACGTCGGAACACCATTTGCCTTCGAGTAAATAGCAAAAGGTTTAACTTCCAAAGAATGGATCAGTGCAAAGGTGCATTTGCCGGAGTCGAATTCGGGTCTATTGCTTGGAAGGCAATTATCCTAACCGTTGGACTACAAGCGTTTTCATGTGCAACGTAACTCCATCATTTTTAAATTAACAAACTAGTTCATTTGACTAATTTATCCATAAAATAGAATCCATATGATGAAGAGTGATGTTATCAAGACACAATTATGAATGCATATTGACACAAATAAATAAATAGCAAATATGATATATATATATATTATAATAATAATTATTATTATTATATTTTTATTATTTTCAAATAAATTTATAAAAGAAAACAGCTAAAGAAAAAATAAATGTTACAGCATTCATAATTTAAAGCTCGAACAACTATCATGAGTACATCTCAAAAATATTGTATATCCATGATCAAGCCCTCAATATGATGAAACATCTTTTAACTTTGTGATGGTTTAGAGTTCAATGAACGGTTCGAACTCAATCGTCGTCGTGTTACAATTTTGCTATATGTAGCTTTAAATAAGTCTTCGGAACATGGGGTGGATAAGTACAGCACCAATTGGATCTGTGGATCACGTCCCTTATGTCTGGGGTTTGGATTAGGAAACTGGAGTAAAACATGATAAGAATAATTATGCAGGAGAAGAAAATAAGAAGAGCAAGAACAAGAATTTTTCGGGATAAATTATCTGTCCCTTTTTCTTTGCAATACTAAGAATATTTTGTTGGGTTTCCGAACCCCGACGTCAGATCCAAACGCAGCGGAATAAAACATAAACAGATCTGGACCCAGGGACGGAAGATTGCGTCTGATTCGTATATAAACATGCAAATATCATAATATAAATGCATGAAAAGATAATTACCGATAACAACGAAATCAATCTGATGTCGGTGGTCCTCGGGTCCAATCAACCTGACCAGATCTTCAAGCCCATCACTAGTGATAGTTTGATGGCGGCTATTCTATGAGATGGAGTGTATTGAATGGTCTCTGCTCAACCCTAAAGATGAATGTTATAATTATAGTGGTATTGAGTTAGCTAATTGGGCTAGGGTCCATAAAGCCCATCGGGCCAATGTTTGGCTTGCTGGACATTTATGCTAACAATCTTCCACTTGCCCAAAAGCCAACACAAAACTCCAAACTCATAATCCAAGTAACCAATCCAATTGAATAACTTGATGTACTACTAATGTACATAATTATGAGACATAATATATCAAACGTTTTAATTTTAGAACTTTCTATAGATGAAACATTTTCAAATATAGAAACTCCACTAAAGCGATGAGCTTTCAAAAATTAAATTCATCTCTTCTAAATCACCCAATTTGAGCACTTAACATTTAAGTCTCAATTCTCATCAATAGATCGGCGGCCGGTTGATTGTGACCCAGCGAGGCTCAAGTGTATCATAGCAGTAGGATCACAACCTTTGTGATTTTAGAAGTCAAACAACTTCTTTGGGCTTACCCTGAATGCCCCATTGTCAATTAAACTCCTTTAATAGACAACAGCCGAAATATAATTCCAGCAACAACCCACCGATCGTGGGTAGCGCCTAGCATCTGAGCTTCATGAAGACCTAGATACAAATGACTACCAACGTACGAGAACCTGTCAGCCATAGTTAGCGTGCAGTACATTCCTTTCACTCAATATGTCCCGATTGAATCAAGGGCATTGGTTGATCGAGACCCTTATGATTTCAATAACTATGTATTTGTTTCACGTTATATGATTCCTTGTGTGCGTATATGAAAAACCCATTTCCCACAAGCACTACCCACTCTGGCCAGAGATTCCTCGAATCATATATAGAAAAACACATAGGACATCCTGGTTCATCAAGACCAGTGGTGCATCCTCAACGACAATCATAGGCCTCTGACAGCATCACTGAATACCCAAAATAATGACTTTATGACCCACATGCGATCAGTCATTAAATCAAAGTACATAGCTATCTACCAAGACCTCAATGACGCCTCGGGTCATGAGGAGTATTGGTGCACAACTATTACTAGAAATTCTATACTCGACAAATGGTAACCACTTATAGAATTCCGAGTAGGGTCGTTCAGTGAACTCATTCCTAATGAGCACGTATTCATGTGTGCTGACTTCTCCAAGCCAACGCCGATGAAACGCGGCGCACTACACTAGACACATCATGAATACCAGTCTCCAACGAGCATATATCGATATCCCATTCTCGAAGGCTCATCGACCAGGAACATTTGGAAATCGCAGTCGAGAATGTATTTCATGGTCACCATCATATGCGTAACCACATTCTATGGACTATAGCAATCTCAAGGACTTCATCAATGCATCAAGATGCATGGGTAAACAGATGAAGAAGTGTCATATATATTAATATTCAAACAAAGATTTGTCATAATAAGATTATAAGTACAATCAATCAACTATTGATTTACTTAATCACATATGACAACAACATCTTTCACTTCCCAAAGCCAACTACTCATGTGTCTCAAGACCATCTTCCCAAGATGTCTGACAGACACCAATTGTTGTAAAGGCTTTGTCAGTGGATTCACTATATTTTTCTGTTGAAGCGATACTCTCGATAATAATCTCGTGTCTACCATCTCTCTCATTAGATGATATTTTCTCAATATATGTTTGGATACTGATGAGATCTTTGCTATTCATAATAGCTCAATTGTTGTCACAGTACCTAGAGATTGTGTCAACCGTACTAGAAATTACACCCAACTATTGGATGAAATTTCATATCCAAACTGCAACTTTGTTGCATCGTATGCTGCAATGTATTCAGCTTTAGTGGTGGAATCCAATTTGGTGTCTTGCTTGGAACGTTTCCAAGAGACAGCACCATCATTGGGCTTAAATACAAATCCGATCATCGATATTGTATCATCTACATCCGATTGAAAAACCAGCATTAGCTTAGGCTTCAACTTTTATTCTCCACTTACAGATCCAAAAAACATGAACATATCCTAAGTTCTTCATAAGTACTTGAGGATTATTTTCACAGTTTTCCAGCGACCTTCACCGGGATCTGTCTGATGTCTGCTAATTACTCTAAGAACATACATCAGACCAAGTACATAACATAGCATACATTATGCTATTAAAAAATCGAAACATAAGGTATCAATGTCATCTTTTCACTATCTTCATCAATCTTAAGACACATTGACTCGAGAGATGAATACTATGACATATTGGGAAGTAACTCATTTTTCGACTATTCCATGCTAAACCCTTTTAGCACAGTGTTTATGTACGTAGATTGAGAGATTTGAAGCATCCTTTAGATCTATCCATATAGACCCTTACGCTATGCACGTAGGACACTTCTCCAAATCTTTCATGGAGAAATTAGTAGATAATCATGCTTTAATTGATTAATCCAATACCATTCACAATGAGCATGATATAATCGACTTAAAGCATTACAAATGTAACCATGCTCCCACTAACCCTTTTGCACACACATGTCACTTCCGGATTTTTAACAAAACCAAACACTTTGATGATGTTATCAAAACGAAAGTTCAAACTTCGGGATGCCTTCTTAGGCCCGTAAATGGACCGCTGGAGTTTGCAAACCTTTTGCTCACTCCCAATGGTTTTGAACACCTCTGGCTGCTACATTTCTACCTCAATGTCATCATTCAGAAATGTTGTCTTCACATCCATTTTCATATCTCATATTCATAATATGCAGATATAGCTAATAAAATTTGAATAGACTTTATCATCATAACCGATGAAAATTTTCTCACAAACAACTCTCTGCCTATGAGAATAACCGTTTCTCACCAGTCAAACTTTGAAGGTCACTAGGTTCCCATCCACTCCAAGCTTTCACTTATAGATCCATTTGCAGCCAATGAGAACAATTCACAAAGAGGATATACTAAGGTCCATACCTTATTAGAGTACATGGAGTCTATTTCAAATCTCATAGCATCTCGCTAATATCCCGAAACGATGTCCAACATCGTCTCCTTGAAAGTCCTAGGATCACATCCATGGTCAAAATCATTTTGACTACTTTTTAGGAGTAAATTCAATTTATCAGGAGTTCTTGAAACACTTTCAGATCTCTTTGGTATGTGTATTCAAAGGTTATGATTGACTCAATTAATTTCACCGTTTTCACTTTTCTAATGGTTTCTGGTTCTTGAACCCTTTCAAGTTATATTATTTTATCATTCATTTCTAATAAAAACATTTTCTCTAGAATGATTGCACTTGCGAAACAAACACTTTGCCTCCAATTGATAATATAAATTTCCACAAAATAACACAAGATGGATCAATTATCCAACTCATCTCCCACTGGCTGCTTCACATAAGCAGAACAATCTCAAATTTATATTTGGATTATTTTTCAGTCTATATCGTGTATGAATTATGTTCAACCAATATGTAACTTTAGAGAGTTACTGGGAGAGAATCACATTCTCTTTAAGATAACTCAACATCATCTTGCACTAACATTTAGTGCTCCACATACGTCCATATGAATCAAATTCAATGGACATTCATCACATGCTAAAGATATGTGGGATTTACGTTATCATTCTTTTTATATTCTTTGAACATAATCATACAAATCGTTCATAAGTTCACCAGATTCAATAAAACATGCATTCTTAAAAATACTGCAAATCACATTTGCAAATTTAAAAGAATGTCACTCTCCATCATAATAGGAATAATGTTTATAATTAAATCTAGAACAAATAAATAATTTCTCAAACCAGTTCCCAACCAGTTCAAGATTTTATATTAAATAAATATTTCAAGCAGCCTTTGCTACAACTCTTGCTACAATGCTTAGCCTCAGGTAGGTTTCACCTTCCTAGGGCTCTCTACTTCTTCTCAACATCTGCAACTCTTTGCAAAGATGTGAGCACAATTGGTATCATATACCAAAGAATTAGAAACAATAGAAACATATTTTTATAAAATACACAATTTCCAGAACGCTTCTGGTCTAGGTATTCCTTGCAGTTTTACGACAGTGACCAACAGTGAAAACATAGATGCCTCTCCTTTCTTAGATGTTACTATATCCATTTTCGTCTTTTGAGGTTGAGAACCATTTCCCTTCCTCTTCTTTATCCTTGAACATTTCCTACCATTGGCAGAAGATTCGACAAGAAGAACACGTTTCTCCTTTTGAATCAAGGACTCATGAGTTTCCAACAGACTATAAGATCAAATCTACAGTCAGTTAATGAGGTAGTGTCACATTCAGATTTTCCAATTTCTTAACAAGAGATATTTCTCTTACACCATGCTCATAGACCGAAGCCCTATTTTGCATGTGAAATGAAAATAACTCTTTCGAAATCACGATTCTCAGAAATCGCGTCCGTTCACCAAACAACATTTGTAGGTGTTGGAAAATATCAGCAATGTGAACGAGTTTCTCATATCTGTCTTGAAAAACTCATTGGTGACATTGATGCTATCATATAGCACCTAACCGAGAGATCATCGTCCCACCACTTCTCAAGTGTGGCGATCTCTTCAAGAGACGAACCGGGAGACACTTAAACAGGAGGCTCCCACCAAGGGTATATAACAACCTTTTAGAAGTAAACACTATTTTAAAATTAATTGCCAATCAGAATAATTTGGTGGTTAATTTGTTTATATCATGACTTGATGTAATCGGATTCACGGCAATCACGATACTGAGAATAAACAGAAAATATAAGCAAACCGTTTGATTATTAATTAATTCAAACACTATGGACTTTAGTTATAGAATGCTCCCACTAAATTTTTCGAATTCATCACCCTCATGACAAATGAACGGAAAATCATATTTTCTTAGTGGGCTTGGAGTCCAACTAGCTCATGAAAACCCCGGATGAGGGCCCACCGGCTTCAGGATACTAAAGGTAGATCACAATTGCATCATATGCAACCCCCAAGATATTTGTCTCGCGATTGGCTTAACCCTACGTGGGCAGGACAATTATGCCTTCTCACGTCAAACTAACCCATCCCACTGATGGAAATATCACGCCCAAAAGACCCCACGTGGGTGAGTAATCTAGAAGGTTAACATAACCGCACCATTAATTAAGTGGCAGTTAAACACACAGCTTTCCCATGTCATATGCCCCCCACGTGGGTGAGTAAGGCAATATGACACAAGTAGCGTCTCATGGCTTAACTGTTGATGGAAGACAGGAAGCAACAAACCCTTTTGCTCTCCCCTTATCAGTTTGATATACAAATTTTGAATCATATTCAAAAGAGAGATTTAATTATTTTAAAATCTCATTAAATGCTCGTTTGTTTGTTTGCCGGATTCATACAATTATACTTTATTCATGCATCATATGTACTAATAAAACATACAAACAAACATTTATCATACATCATATGTATAATAAAAATAAATATGGACGATTACGACCTTTTCCTAATTGATCCACGTGAGCCATACGTGGATCACAAGTCTGTCTAAGGTGATGCAGACATCCAATGCAATCCTATTATATTTTTGCTTCCATTATACATATCTTGACTCTTGGTGCTCCATCTTCAATCTCGATCTTCCACTAATTCTAATAAATTACATTTAAATTGTGCAAACAAGAGAATAGAGATACATTCCGGGGTGGGATACATCATAAAATACAGGGAGCAGGCTCGCAGGCCCAATAACCAAAAAACACAATTATAATGAAACAATAAAAACCTAAGCATTCACATAAACACATTGGTCAAGGCCCGTAATCATCCACCATGCAATCACATCATATGTAATTAAACATTAAACTAAACAATTACATCATACGTAATTATGCTAATCACATCACATGTAATTAGAGCACAATAATTAATTTATTCTATCGTTTCCCTTGATCGCATCATTAATTGAAAATAAAACTAAAAATTTAAATAAAATTATTTTATTTAATTTTTAATTAATTAAATTTCAATAAATTGGCAAAATCTCTATTTTACCTTTTAATCATCATATTAATTGAAAATAAAATTAATAAATTAAATGAAATATTTTCACTTAATTTCTAATTAATTAAATTGGTAAAATCCATATTTTTCCTTTTAATCATAATACTAATCAAAAATAAAATTAACAAATTAAATGAAACACTTTCATTTAATTTTTAATTAATTAAATTTTCAATTATTTGGTAAAATCACTATTTTACCTCAAATCATAATATTAGCCAAAAATAAAATTAACAAATTAAATGAAACACTTTCATTTAATTTTTAATTAATTAAATTTTCAATTATTTGGTAAAATCACTATTTTACATCATCATAATATTAGCCAAAAATAATTTCCGACATGTAGCAAACGCGCCGGGATCTCATATCCCGCTGCCTCACGACTAAGCACGACGGGATCTCGTATCCCGCTGCTTTCCGCATAGTTTCACGCTCCCGCGTTCCAGTGGCGTGGCTGCATGCGTGCCACCGCTCGCCTGCACCCTGCTGTCGTTCGTGCAAATTCCATCTGTAACAATTACAGAGATCGCACGAGTCTCGCGCACGACCAACTCAGTCATGGCGGCATGCACATCAGCGGATCTCCGGCGAGCTTTGGTAGCCCGAGAGAAACCAGAAACCAAAGCTTGGAGTTTGGGTTACGATAACATTTTTCAATCAAATTCCTATGTTTTTCCGGAATAAAAAATTTCTGAAAACTCAAACGCGATTAGGATCCATTGGAAACGATCTAACAAAATTAATTATCAAATACATGAATCAAAACGCAACCTGGCTCTAATACCACTGTTGGGTTTTCGAACCCCGGTGTCAGATCCAAACGCAGCGGAATAAAATATAAACAGATCTGGACCTGGGGACAGAAGATTCCGCCTGATTCATATATAAACATGCAAATATCATAATATAAATGCATGAAAAGAGAATTACCGATAACATCGAAATCAATCTGATGTCGGTGGTCCTCGGGTCCAATCAACCTGACCAGATCTTCAAGCCCTGCACCAGTGCTAGTTTGATGGCGGCTATTCTATGAGATGTAGTGTATTGAATGGTCTCTGCTCAACCCTAAAGATGAATGTTATAATTATAGTGGTATTGAGTTAGCTAATTGGGCTATGATCCGTAAAGCCCATCGAGCCAATGTTTGGCTTGCTGGACATTTATGCTAACATATTTATACACTGGAAAAAACTTCAATGCTAAGGTTTAGAGAAACCCACTAAAAACACTAAACCTCTAAAGCAACAACGTGGAGTTAAGGAAACACCCCATTATTAAGAACAACAAACCAAGTCAGAATTAACAATTGACTAAGTCTTAAGTTTAATTTGACTAAGCCTAAGTTTAATTTGACCAAGTCTTTTTCAACGTGGAGCGAGTTTCAATGATGCCCTGAACGCTACAGAATTTTGGCGATACGGTTGAAGCTTGAGATACACATAGTCTCCCACATCAAAGGAGACCTCCCGTCGGTGTTGATCAGCTAGGCATTTCATTTTGTTTCTGGCAACGGAAAGATTATGATGTAAATCACGAAGTAGGGTATCCCGGTTGTGTAAGTGTTCATCTACTGCTTGGATTCGGGAAGTTCTAGGAATGTAAGTGAGCAGACTTGGGGGCGGGATCCCATATACAGCTTCAAAAGGTGTCATCTTGGTAGAAGAGTGGATTTATGTATTATAATTGAACTCAGCACATGGAATCCATTCGAGCCATTTCCGCGGTTGATCACATGTAATGCATCGTAGGTATTGTTCTAGTGTGCGATTCGCCACCTCGGTTTAACCATCTGGCTGAGGGTGATAACTTGAGCTCATGCAGAGTTTAGTGCCTTGAAATTAAAACAATGCTTTCCAAAATGATTTAAGGAACACCTTATCGCGGTCACTGACGATGGACGTCGGGAACCATCCATGAAGTTGAACCACATTGGCCATGAATGCCTTAGCTACGATGAGTGCGGTGAATGGATGTTTTAATGCTACGAAATGTGCATACTTAGATAGACGATCAACAATAACCATAATGACAGTGTGACCATTCAATGGTGGCAATCCTTCAATAAAATCCATGGTGCCCTCGATCCAAATTTGAGCGGGGATGGGTAGAGGTTGTAGTAGGCCAGCCGGCTTCATACAATCAGAATTGTATCGTTGACAAACACTGCATTCTTGCAAGAAATTCTTTACCGCCCGGCGCATGTTTGGCCACCAGAAACTAAGTTTGATGCGAGATAAGGTTTTATGGAATCCAAAATCCCCCCCGGTTGGTGATGAGTGACAATCTGCAAGTATTAGATGAATTAATGTTGATGTGGGGCTCAAATAAATCTTACCATTTTTGAACCACACCCCATCACGTTGTGTTAGCTGGTGTTGTGATCGAACATGACTCAGATCATTATAAAAAAAATCTTGTTGAACCTCATCCTGTAATTTTGGCCACCAATCTGCCTGTAGCATTGAGATGGACAAAAATTAAAACTCAATTACCCTAGATAGTGAGTCTACCGCCTGATCTTCAGGGCCACGCTTGTATTCGATCTCATAGTCATATCCAAGGATTTAGGAAGCCATCGAGTTTGTGCCGGGGTAGTGATTCTTTGCTCAAGCAAATATTTAAGGCTCCTTTGGTCCGTTCTCACGGTAAAAGGTTTTCCTAGCAAATACAGATGCCATTTCTGAATGGACTTGACTGTGGCTAGCATATCCTTCTCGTAAGTGGATAATAAGAGGGTTGGGCCTTTCAAAGCTTCACTGAAGTAAGCTACCGATCGATTATTTTGAGAAAGAACTGCCCCAAGGCCAATTCCACTTGCATCACATTCTATCACAAATCTTTGGGAGAAATCTGGAAGGCATAAGACTGGTGGTGAGGTGAGTGCTTCCTTTAATTGATTAAAAGCCATCTCAGCCTTGTCATTCCATCGAAAACCTTCATTTGATAAGAGTTGAGTTAGTGGAGCAGCTATACATCCGAAATGACGGATGAATTTTCGGTAATAGCCTGCTAGGCCAAGGAATCCTCGTACGCCTTTTGTTGTGGTTGGTGTGGGCCATTCCAAAACAGCTTGAATTTTTGTTGGGTCGACGACCACGGCTAGCTCGGATATAACGTGTCGCAAGTAGTCAACCTGTGAGACACCAAACCTGCACTTTGTTTCTTTTGCAACCAATTGATTACTGGACAAGACTTTTAGAACCTTATGTAAATGGGAGATGTGGTCTTCCTATTATTGGGAGTATACTAAGATGTCATCGAAGAAAACCAGAATAAATTTTCGAAGATAGGGCTGAAAGATGTCATTCATGAGACTTTGGAAGGTGGCGGGTGCATTGGTGATGCCAAATGGCATAACAATGAACTCATAATGCCCCTCACGTGTTCGGAATGTTGTTTTTGGAATATCATCCTCGTGCACCCAAATTTGGTGATAACCTGATCTCAAGTCTAATTTGGAGAAAAATTTGGTTCCATGGAGCTCATCAAGAAGTTCGTCTATGACTAGGATTGGGTATTTGCCTTTGACGGTTATTTGGTTAAGGACAAAATCGCCAATCGCCATCTGCTATTTTTTTTACTAGTAAGACCGGTGATGAGAAGGGACTATTACTAGGCCTAATTAGTCCGGAAGGAGCCCATGTACCATTTTTTATATCTCTGTTTTTTGTTAATAAGGATATCGGTATGGGGGAACATTTACTGGACCTGAGTTTGGTTGTAAGGGTATTTGGTGATCGTGATTTCTTTTGGGAGGTAGGTTGATGGGTTGTTCGAATATTTTATCGAATTGGGCGAGGAGATGGGTTAAGTTTGGGGGGTATGAGCTTGGTGGCACTTGATGAGCATAGAGTAAAAAATGGAAGAAGGAACCAGTACCTTGTAGGCAGTTAAATTAAATTCCTTGTTACTTAAAGCCTCGAGTGCAGTCTGGCGCAGTCCCTGGAATATGTGTAGCTTCTGCCTAGATTTGAATGTCATGGTTAGTTGTCTATAATCCATCTCTATTGGCCCAAGAATCTCCAGCCATTATACTCCTAACACCATTTGACAAGCTGCAACCGGAAGGGCATAATAATTTGCGATAATAGGTCAACCTTGCATGATAAGGGTGAGTGTCTGACACTGTCCCAGGCACTCAATTTTATCCATGTTGGCCACGATGAAGTGAAACCTTTGATCTTTGTTAATGGGCAACCCGCACTTTGTGATGATGGCTTGATCGATGAAGTTATGGGTGCTGCCACCATCGATGAACACGATCACAGTCTTGTTCCTCAGCTTACCTAAAACACGGATTGTTTGGGGGTGATTTATTCCAGAGATTGAATGGAAGGAAATTTAGGGCATGTCCTCTGGAGCCTCTGGCTCGTGTCCAGCATGGTCATGCTCGTCGAGACTAGGTTGTGTGAGATCTTCCCTCATGAATAATTGTGGCTGTTCACATCGATGACCAGGCTACGTTCACATGCCGGTTGCAGTAGTGGTGGAACTGGAAGATCCACGTTGGCTATGTGGGGGGCATAGAACACCAGCTGCTGACGTGGGATTCATCCTTGGTGCCATGGAAACTGTTGGGGGGCGAATGGGATTAATAGCCTTCTTTTATAGTTGGTTTCGCTCCTCAATTAACCGGGCCACCCCGATTGCATCTGCTAAAGTGTGAGGTTGTTTAATCTTTACGTCCTGTCGAACGTCATCATGGAGGCCTGCCACAAAACACCCAACAAGGAATTTCTAAAGTAGGACATCCACTTGGTGAGAAAAAATTTCAAATGCTTCCTGACAGTCAATGTTTTTCGAAGTCTGGTTAACGCCTCCAATGGATCTTCGTAATCTGTTGGGCCAAAACGTAGGAGGATGGCCTTGGTGAATTCCTTCCAAGTTAATGGTCCACGAAATTTTGTAACCCACCGATGCCACTGAAGAGCAATTCCTTCGAGATGAAATGAAGTTAATTGAACTTGTTGTTCGGGACTGATACTTCGAAATTCGAAGTATTGTTGTAAGCCCGGTCCATCGGCTCTTCGCCATTGAATTTTGGGAATGGCAATTTGAGCGTGGAGTTATGTTTGTTGGATTTCAGAGTATTGGAGGAATGGGAGGCTTCACCGTGAAAGAAAGGGTTGATTTCAGGTTGGGTAGTGTGTATGGTGCGGGATAGCTGAAGTGATTGCAATTCCATCAATATTGTTTGGAGGGTAGCATGAACATGGTTGAAGGATGACTCATGTCGAGCCAATGCTTCGTTCACTTTATTTCGAAAGTCTGCATTATCACGAATGTCCATGGTCAAACCTGTCTCTGATGCCAGTGATAAGAATAATTTATGCGGGAGGAAAAAATAAGAAAAGCAAGAACAAGAATTTTTTGGGATAAATTATCTGAACCTTTTTCTTTGCAATACTAAGAATATTTATACACTTGAAAAAAAAAACTACAATGCTAAGATTTAGAGAAACCCACTAAAAACACTAAAGCTCTAGCAACAACGTGGAGTTAAGGACACACCCCATTATTAAGAATAACAAACCAAGTCAGGATTAACAATTGCTGTGATAGGATAAATGATTGATAGATTAAAAAATGGATAATGAGTTGATAAATAAACTAATGGATAAACTATATTGTATTTGGTTCGTATGCTTAGTAAATTATGATAATTAATATTGTGTTTGGTGTAGTTGATAATATGTGGTAAAGATTAATTTTATTTGTAAAATGACAAAACTACCCTTGAATAGGTTTTGCACATTTTTTTTATTATTTTATTTTAATTAAATTTTAGTTAAGGAATTAAACAGCTGGTTCATGTGCATATTTTCAATGCACACCAGCATATTTTTTACCTTTAAATTGCTCAAAAACAAGTTAGGCAATTAATTAGTTTTGCTTAATCTATTTACGACAGATATTTATCTACTTCAGCTTATACCTAGATCGAAGTTATAGCACAAAAAAATGATAAAAAGCAATACAAATTATAAGAAAGTTGTAGGATGAAATCTTGACTTCTTTTTGATATGCTATGATGTACTTTGTTTTTCCTTAGAAGGAACTTCTTTTGCAATTTTTTTGTGAATGAACTAACTAAAATTATTTTAGTATGTCAGTAATTGTTGGATACTACATGAAGTTATAATTATTAACCAATGTTTATTCTTAGCTTTGACAAACCTTGTATTCAGCAGTCTATCATTCAAATCACAAATCAATCATCATCAGTAAATTGGACTCTAGGTTCCTGGCTCCCGCTTAAACTTGAAAATAACACATGCTCATTTCCTATACAACAAATTAAGTATTCTATAAAACACTCATTCTTGAAACTTAAATTCATCTACCCACTCCTTACATTCTATAAAGAATTGTTTACTTAAACTACAATTCTTTATCATTTTGCTGACTTTGAGACCGAGAGAGATCCTTATTCACTTCACCGTGCAACCGAAGTCCTTATAAATTCTCAATGTGAAGATGGAGATTTCCCACAAGAAGTAAGTACTTCCTTTAGCTTAATAGTTATGATTTGTATTTCTGTTCAATTATGTATTATGCCTGAATTATGATTGTTATGGAATGTTAAGTTATTGCGGGTTTGGTCTTTAAAAAATACGTGTTTCCCCATTTCTATACGTCAGTTTCAGGCTAATTTTGATGAAAAAGTAAAAAAAAAAAAAACATTTTAATCTCTATTTTGGCTATTGATGATTGAGACTTATTTCCATGTCTGATCTGTTTGGTGTGGAAAGATAAGGAATTAAACAGCTGGTTCATGTGCATATTTTCAATGCACACCAGCATATTTTTTACCTTTAAATTGCTCAAAAACAAGTTAGGCAATTAATTAGTTTTGCTTAATCTATTTTACGACAGATATTTATCTACTTCAGCTTATACCTAGATCGAAGTTATAGCACAAAAAAATGATAAAAATCAATACAAATTATAAGAAAGTTGTAGGATGAAATCTTGACTTCTTTTTTATATGCTATGATGTACTTTGTTTTTCCTTAGAAGGAACTTCTTTTGCAATTTTTTTGTGAATGAACTAACTAAAATTATTTTAGTATGTCGGTAATTGTTGGATACTACATGAAGTTATAATTATTAACCAATGTTTATTCTTAGCTTTGACAAACCTTGTATTCAGCAGTCTATCATTCAAATCACAAATCAATCATCATCAGTAAATTGGACTCTAGGTTCCTGGCTCCCGCTTAAACTTGAAAATAACACATGCTCATTTCCTATACAACAAATTAAGTATTCTATAAAACACTCATTCTTGAAACTTAAATTCATCTACCCACTCCTTACATTCTATAAAAAGCTCATTCTTTGAAACTTAAAATTCATCTACTCATGAACCCATCCATCAGCGAAAAACACGCACTATACAAAAAAACATGGATGACAACCATCAAGAAATCAAAACAAAATAAAGTCAACATCATCATCGACAACAAAATGAATTCCACCAAATAAATGGCAGATCTGACACAAATAAAGTAATCATAGAACAATATATCAATACCCAAATTAAAGATATTCAGGAAATTACTGGCCAAGGCCAAAAAAACTCATAGTTCCCGATCCAAAGAGTGTGGTTGAGATTTTTTTTTAAAATGGGAAGTTTTAAATGTGTGGTGCAGCGGTTTTTTTGAGGGAAATCTCAAATGAGGTGTCCTTGTAGTGTCAATTCATAATGCAATAAAAAAGAAAGTTGACCTTTGGCTGCAACATACTGCTGTGGGACACCAACAATTGTTTTCTTGGGTGTTGCTGCACTAATTAGCATGGGCCTAGTTGAGCAATAGATACCATTCATAAGCAAACTTAACAAAACCATATCCCTTAGAACGCCCAGTGTCTGGATCTGTCATGACCTTGGCTCCTCTAACTTATGGATAACTAACTCAGAAAGTCTCTTGCAGCAGATAGTCTGTAAAAAAAAACAAAAATACAGTGTTCAGGGCCTCCATCTATACGCTTTTGTCCTACACCAAATGATTTCCAATTCAATCTAAAAGTTAGGTCAGTCACAGGAATCAGTGTCCCATTATAAGATTGCATCATTAAAATGTTTTTCACAAAATTAGGAACTAAACAAAAAAAAAAAAAAAACCCAGGAACTACAGTTCAACGCAGATGGAAGAACAAATTATTTTCACAGAAATTAGTAACTAAATCTGAAAAACCCAGCATTGTAATCCAGTGCAGATGAAAGAAGAGCATTAAAACATGTTCTTCAAAAAAATATTTTAAAAAAAACCCAGCAATTGTAATCCAATGCAGATGAAAAAAAACAGAAAAGCCAAGAAACTGCTCATTAGCGGCCGCAATTGCCGACGGAAGCACGTCGAAGATGGTTGAATCATCCTAAACTTTACCTCTGATTATAGCATATACATGATATTTTTCCCAAAAAGCACTAAATTTAGGAATCTAAATACCATGGGATCTGAAGAGAATGCGGGGTGCTGCATGGAAAATATGAGATGGGGCTACTCTTGGGCGACGACATTTTCACGATGGTGTACCATCCGCGAAATTTATAGTCGGTAAAGAGTGTAGCCTTCAAAATCGTGGGCAAAGAGAAGGTGATTCGGGTGGGGACGATGGAGCAAGTGAAGCGTGAGATCTTTGTGAAAAGGATGAAACATTTAGGAAAGAAACTGGCATGAGAGGAAATCGGTTTCTCTAATTTTGAATTTGAAGATGATGAACCGAAGCGAGACGCCTGGTTTTGTTCTGAACTTCGTAGATAAAAATTGACAGCGACTTTTTAACTTGATTTTCCAAGCAGTTTTCCATGAAAATTGGGGATTGAGGTCAGGAGATGCAGGGAGATTAGTTTTTTTTTTTTTACAATTTTCTCCCATTTTTTATTCCGGCTCGTGAAGTTTGGTCTAGTGAGCAGGGATATAGATGTAAATTAATATTGGTCATACCAAGGTAGTTAGTCTAATACCTTCATACTTTATAATATAGTATAGATAGTATAATATAGATAGTATAGATTATTTTATTTTAATTAAATTTTAGTTAATCAAATTTAATTTAATTATATAATTTAATTATTAATAAAATATTATAATGAATTAAATAGTATGTATAAAATATTGAAAATATTATAATAAATAATATAAAATTAATTTGAACTTTTAAGTTAATCTCAAATTATAATGAATGCATGTTAATCAAATTAAATTTATTTCGTACCAATTCAATCTGAAAATATACTCAATCATCATCCAAATATGAAAAAAACTTGCTATGACATTTTCTAAACAAGTCTCACTGCTACATTAACAATGTAAAAATTGGTGGTGATTATGAGTACATTGGATAATGACTCATTAGATTATTACGAAATGATCAATTAATTAGTTCCTGCAAAATGGTATGACTTTGTCGTCCAAGGTATTTACTATCTAATTGATCGTAATTAACAAAACAAATACGTATGAACAACCTATCAACAAAACATTATGAAGAGAGTAAATACTACTAAAAACACAAGAAAGCATCACACTATGTACAAAATAATAAGGTCTAAATACTCTTTCATATCGTATAATTTACACATCCATAGTTGCAAACACCTATTTCAGTAGGTAAGTCAAAACATATCTAAAAAACATTGCAGATTTTTCAAGATCGGGCAACTAAAAGCAGTAGCATTCGAAATTTGTGAAAAAGTGAATTAACTAAAACCTTACCTCATAATCTAGTTTCTTCAACACTTTGGTGAAAATACACTAATATGTGCTGTTTGACTATTAATTCAAATTATACTCTTTTGATATTTTATAGTGGATTTTTCAAGTCAACCATTTTAATCAAATATTTCTACTAATTTTTAATCAAATTATTTCATGTTTGTGCCTTTTACACTTGAATATTTTACTATTTCTAGTAAATATGGTGACACTGAATCCACTATTTTTACTATCAAATATTAACTTTTAATTTTTTAAATATAATACATATTAAATAATTTATTAAATAATCCAATGTAACCAAACAATTAATTAATTAAATTAAATCTACTCATCCACCATTTATTAAATTAGCTTTTTGTCACCATCTTCAACAAACCCAACAAACCATATTCTCTCTCACTAGGCCGCCGAAGTTTGCTTCCGGATTTGGGGGTTCTGGAATGGTGGAAATTGAAAGTCAAAAATGTCATTTTGTACCCTAATCAATGTTTACTGTGCAATTATGGATTTACAATACCTCGTGGTTTGTGGGATGTGGTTTCAAGCATCTACAGTGGAAAATAGTGGCTAATACCGGGCCTTTGGGAAAAAGCTGGAAAATTAAACATGGTACCAAACACTTGATTATTGCCTAATCCCTCTCTAATCAGCCCAACCGAACGCAGCCTTAAGTCTAAGTTTAATTTGACCAAGTCTTTTTCACGTGGACTGTCTTTTGCACATCTCTCTCTATCCCTTACGGTTGCATGGCTTCGTGAAGGATGAGTGGATGACCATATCATAAAACTAAGAATAAAAATAGTTCAATCTGTAGGGAACTCCTATTCTCAATCAGTCAAATTACATCGCATTTAGAATCTGTTTAATGTTTGTTTTGGTCGATTCACTAAAAACAGGATGTTACATATCAAAAACAACTGCAAAAATAAAATCCCTGCTCACCATGAAACAAGAATAATGTGAAAAAATTAATAGAACCCATAATTGTCAAAGTTTCAACATAGCAAGCTAATGTTCTAGTCGCAAAACAGAACCTATATTTTGACAGCACATGAGCCACAAAAACGTGATTGACATAAGATAAACTATTTACATGAAGAAAGGCACACTTAAATAGTACAGATATCATACATCATGTTCCCTTATTGTCACACGAAGTGAGGGAGGGTTTTTTTATGAACAATCCATTGACAAACACATCAAATGCAACAACAAAAATTACATGCCCAATTTTAAGCTCATTAAAAACTATAGAACACGGTGTAAGATAAGTCTTACATCTAGGTTTGATGAGTGATGGAAGATTTCTCTGGTTGTGATGGACCAGAGTTGTTTCTGTTTCTAAGAAAACTGAAACCAAGATTTCCCGCATATGCTGTCATTAGATTCCCTCCATGCACCCTTCCTTCTGGAGCTGGGCTCGACAATTGGTAGCTCACAACAGATGGAGGAGTTGACTGGAAACCAAAATAATTCCAACTGCAGTTGGAATTCAAGATGCTATTCTCCATCACTGTTATGTCAGCACCTGTATGTTCAATCGTGAAGATTTGTTTCTGCTTAGCAGGATGATTGGCCCTAGAATCCTGAACAGTTCGTACAGTTGCACCTCCGTGAACCCTTTTGTCCTGAACCATAGCACCATGAGAGGCACATAGTCCAGTCTTACCCCTAATGAATGAGTCACAAGGTACATCACCGTTGCCAAATTCAGAGTTAAGGTGGCCCCAGGAGCATCTCTTCCCTTCACCATGGGACTTGCAGAAATCAGTGCTGCCCTGAGCACTTTTTCCACACCCTATAATTTTACATCTCTTGCCTCCACCATGACGGACACAAAAGTTGGTTCGTCCCCTGGCACTCTTTGTGCACTCAGTTACAGCACACCTCTTTCCACCTCCATGAGCAACACAAAAAAGGGTCCCTCCATGCACACTCTTTGAGCAGGGTCCATCTCCTTGGAAGGAGCAACGCTTGCCTCCCCCATGGCCCTTGCAGAAAGAGGTGCTTCCTTCTGCACCCTTGTTGCACCCTGGATGTGTGCAGCGTTTGCCACCACCATGTGCCTTGCAAAACAGCGTGCTTCCTTGAGCACCTTTGTCACATTCGGGATGTTGACATCGGCGACCACCTCCATGCGAGATGCAGAGACCAGAAAGACCTTCAGCACTCTTTGCGCAATTCTCTTTCTGGCATCTCTTGCCACCACCATGCCGAATGCACAATCCTGATTTTCCTCTGGCAGCCCTGGTGCAGCCATCACTAATGCAACGCCGGCCACCACCATGGGCAATGCAGAAATCAGTACGTCCTTCTGCACTCTTTGTACAACCTAAAAAATCACAGCGTCGACCGCCACCATGAGCCTTACAGAACGCAGTCCGGCCCTCAGCTCCCTTGTGGCAGCCAGGACGCTGACACCTGCGACCACCACCATGAGAAATACAGTGACCAGAAGCACCTCTTGCTCCCTTCAAACATCCCTCAACTTTACACTGTTTCATATTGCTATTGCGCTGTTGTAGTGACTGTGAAATCCCGGAAGTACAGGTGACTGAGATTTTTGGTGTTGTCATTATACTCGAGGAAAGATCAGGAGATATTGATTTTTGCTTCCTTCCCACCAGAGACTGGTTCAGATTGTTGAGGTCTTCCATGTTCACCGGTAACAGAAAAGGAGGAACTCCTGTTGATCCTTCATCAGTGTTCAAACCTTCATTACTGGCAACCATCTTGGCAACTTCCCTCAGGGCACTGGAGCTTGGTTGGAAAGCTGTAATATCAGACACAACTGGCCCGCTAGAAAGGCTCAACTGCAGATCAACATTGGGCGACATATCAAGGGACTTCAAATTACAGTTGCCTACTTTCTCTGGGCCTGATGATTTTTCACCACCAAGATGAAGCGTGAAGTTCAAATCTAGATTCATCGATGATTCTTCTTCACTTTCTTTGGCTGAAGACATTGGGGTGCATGCAGTAACTGTACTCTCCTTGCTGTTTGATGAGCTTGACGAATTGCCAAGGTTGAGACCAAGTGAAGCTTCAACTTGTTGATTAGCAAGACCATCAACTAAACTCCACTTCCGTTTGACTCTTTTAACAGAAGGAGAGGGTCTTTCAGAACTAGGCGAAACAAGTCGTAATGTTATGTCTGCATCGCACACAACTTCAGTTCCATCTCCTCCAATTTGAACGGAATTAAGCAGATTCTTGAACGAAATTGGTGTAGGATTAGCAGCAAAACTCAGATCGTGCGATCTGGAATCCATGAGCAAAAAGCTAATGATGCAACTTTCTTATAACAGTCTGCCTGACTTCCGGGGTTAAAGTTAATAGCTACAACACTAGGGGTTAGATGTCTCTAGAAGAGTACACCAATCCCCCACTCACAAATCCTGAAGTGTCACGTCGATCCATTGGAAGTAAAAGGTGGTCAGAACTATCCCTAATTAGCAGTAGCCACACATAATACTGTCACGAGCTTTCAAGTGTTTTTAAAACAATCTGGTAGTAGATCATCCTGCACCAACAAGAATCACATAAGGGTAGAAACATGATCAATCAAAAGAAACACTAATGCACATTTAGATCTGTACAATTTCCAGCACCTAATTTTATATATCACCAACAATAACTAAAAGGCAATCATTACGCTACACAAATTCCCAACAAAGAGTCAGCTTTGAAAAGATCTGCAAAATTTGATGAACATAAAATCATCAAGAACAACAAATTTCTATGCTTAAAAACATATTTTTAGTATGTACATACGATTATTGGGTGGATAAACTTAAAGAAACTGGCAATAGAAGAGCTCCATCCCTTAAACTACTGCCAATCTTGCCGCTAGATTAAAAAATATTAGTTGTAAGATACCAAACGGATGCACTAGGCAAGTGTATAAACAGACTTCAGCTTCAATTAGTTGTATAAGCAGAATTCAGCTTCAATTTGTAGATAAAAAACAGCAATAATCTATTTCCTCGTCCATTTTTTTCATTGTTTCCGATTCTTCCAATGATAGGAAAGCGAAGGAAAGAAACCATTCAGCTTAGATTAGGAAAAAAATTATGCAAGAAACTAATAGAGGAGACAAGAAACAACCAGTAAAATTAAGCACCTAACAATACGCGGCCAGATGCATATCTACTGAAACCTAGCACACGTTAGCACACAGCACAAGGTCCAAAATATAATAGCAACATGAATATATATATAACATAAGAAACGCCCAACAAAGTAAATATTCCGTAATCAGCTAATTTCGTGTTCCCAAATCAACAGATTGGCAGAACTAATGAAACGTAATCAGCTCAAATCACCAAAACAATCTGTACGAAAACTAAGAAATTACACAGTCATAGAACGATTCAAAGCCATCTCAAAGTTATGGAAGCATATGAAACACATTTCATATACCTAAATCACGGCTGAATACCACTTAAATTCGATAAGAATTCAACGCATCGGCAAATATATTTAATTGTATAGAGGCACGATATATGCATACATGATTTAGAGAGACGGCGGCGGAGCGGTGAATCTAGGGTATCGTGAGCGCCGCCAACACACAAAAGTGTAATGAGAATTTCTATTGATCTCCAAGTGTTTCTCGGAAAGATCAGCGGATACTGACAAGAAAGCGCACGTTAATTGTATTCGGCGTATGATAGCATTTAGCGTAGTCTTAGATATTTAATTTTTATTTATTTAAATATCAAATAGTATAATTCGTTTCTAAGATAAAATATACATTAATAAAATCTTCTTATTGAGTTATTCATTATTTATACTAGTCGTGTCCGCAACTCCGCATTCGTTGTGTACAATTTTTTTCTTTGTAAAATGAGGTGATAAGTGAAGTCGTTTTTTATCATATTTTAATGATTTAATCATTTCTACTGGAAATTGGTTTAAATAATGTTTACTAAAAATTTTTAGTACTACACAAATATAAAAATTGATATTCATCAATATCGACTCTCTAATGACAATGAATAATTAAATTGAAGTGTTTTTTTTAGATAGAATTCATGGACGCCATGTTGCGAGAGGCTACAAATACAATGTACATTAGATTATTTTAGGATTAAGACCATAAGTAACAATTTAAGAAGAAAAGTTAGTGTAATTGGACTTTGATTTTAGTAGATCGGACCATTTTGTCGGTTATTCTCACATATTATTATTAGTAGTATAAGTATTGAGTTATTCATTTTATATATATATATATATATATATATATATACCAAAAAAGAGTCTTATAGCTTATTTTTATGTGTGTCGACAAAAACATCTCTTCAATTTTTTAATTAAAAAACTATAACAAAATTCTATGATAGTATATTGAATTTTTTTTTCATTAATCTGGCTAATTTATTGAGGATAAGTTTTAAAAATAGTCCAAAAAATAGAGATCTTTATATTACTAGCCCAAAATTTTTAATATTAATCGAATATAGCCTCATTAAAATTAACAATAGTCTCAAATTTTTATTTTTAATCAATACAAGTCTCAAACTTTTGTTTATCAAAATTGGTCTCAAAGCCATTTATTCAATCAGTGAACAACTTTTGTTAACAATTAATTTATGTGATTAAATATGTTAAAACTATTTATGTGAAACTATTTTTTATTAAAAATATTTTCTTGAGACTATATTTGATTAGCTTTAAAAATAAAGGTTTGGTATTGGAAAATTTCATATTATATGGGATCATTTTAAATTTGAAATATAATAAAAATATTTAAAACTGTGATGATTATATATACATGCAACTATGTGTCAATCAACTAAAATTTATGATATATATATCGCTATAAATACAGACGAAAACCATAAATTATTTTTGGAACAACACCAATTAGTTTTTGTAATGGATTTAATTAGAAATTTCAATTTTAAAGAATTTTATTTGATAATTAATTTTAAATAAATTAAAACCAAAAAAATATAATAGTATATTTCAATATTTCAATTGTTCATTAAAGAATTAAAAAATATATTGAATTTGAATTCCAAATTCTCAACTGTATATTTATTATTAAAAATATATATACTAGGAATATAAATATAAAAAAATCTTAACTTTTTGTAGACTATTATCAAGAGTAACACTTCACATGATTGAAAGGTTGTGGAGAGTTTGTCATAAGAGATTTATTTAATAATAATAATAATATCAGGACAATTTTTTTTATTTGCGGCGATACGACAAAGGAATGCACGCCATCCTCACATGAAACCGCCAACGTCGGCACAGTGACAATATTTTTAGTAGTTTTTAGTTATTATTATTATTATTATTTATTGTTGCAATTTTCTTGTAATAATTATTTGCGGCATATCGTCACCGCTGATGTTTGGGTTTGACACTGACTTTTTCAAGGAAGATTGATGAAAAGCGCGTGGGCCGACTCGAGTAAATTCTTAAAAAAAGATTTAATAATACACTTTTCGAAAAATTAAAAAATAAAAAATAGAATTTTGTTATTTGATTATTTTGCTTCTGTTCTTGATTCTCTTAAAAAATAGATGAAAACAAAAATTGAGAAGCAAATCATGTGATATTTCTGATTGTTTTAAGTTGAATGGTGACAATTTTATATTTAATTGAAGATTAAACTAATTTTTTTTAATAGCAAACACTTAATAATTTTGATCTAACATAAAAAAAATACAACTCAGTTATGTGCCACTCTCAAGGGTGGCACATAACTGGGTTGTATTTTTTCTCCGACATCTTACTGAGTTTCCCCCTCATCTTTTTGCAAAAAGCAGCTCCACGATGGTAATGTCTCATCTTTTTCCAACTTTGGGCTACTTCTTGTCTGTTTTGAAAATCTGTTATTGAAGAAGTCTCTCCGACATTGTTTTAGCTCCAAAAGAGAATCACACAAGCTACTATTAATGTTCAATTCCATTATTTAATTCCTTATTATGTTCATGTTAATGCAATTGTGGAAGTAATTGGAATTCAAATCCCCTTCTTGTAACCATTTAACTCTTGCTTTATGAAACAAGAAGCTATCTTTCGTCTTGAAATTCCTCATCAGATCAAACCATTCCAATCTTCTCATACTAGCCTCCAAATCCGATATACCATCGTCCTCCTCTTTTTCGTCAATAGCCTGTTGATGTGGTGGGAAAATTAGACCACATCGGGTAAAATCGTTGCCGAACAAGAAAACATCTGAACAGGAAAATGCCCGAAGAAATCGATACTCTGCTCGTCCCATGTGGTCAAACAATGACATAAGACCCGGTCATAGCGGCTAATCAAACCGGATTTCTCGGACATTCTTTGAATAAAACCTGCCATAAATAAAGGGCACTTAGTGGCTATGATTGGGCACTTAGTGGCTAAAGTGGGAGAGTTAATGGCATGATTTAGTGGGAGATAATGTCGAAATAATGGGGGGTTAGAGTCTAGAATCAAGGTTTAATTGAGGGGCCAAATTCAAGTATAAAGAGGATACTGGGATATGAGATAGCTCTGGTACTTCTCGGCTCTTGAAAAAGGAGGAAACCATTTTTTTCCTTTGATTGGTTTTTATCCATTTCGCGTACAAAGCATTATAAAAATTATGGTTTATAGTGGATAAGTTATACTGGATTAGGGACCGTGATTTTTCTCTCGTTTTGGGGGTTTTCCACGTAAAAAATTGGTGTCTTTTTTTATTTATTTTTCGCATACACTTAAATCTACCGAACACGGAGAAAAATGAATCACATCACCTGTATTCTATTTAGAGGATTCAATTCTGAGATCTATGTCACCAAACACATTAACATTCCAATCTTTAAGTTTTGCTTTAAGAAGTTTCAGCTTTTCCTTGAAATAATACATCACCCAACCTTGAGTACTAAGATTATTCCATTCGGCTTCGACATAACTTGCAAAATTAGGATGCTGCAACCAACAATCCAATACTTTGAAAGATTTGGGACCCAATTCTTAGTAATTGTTTTGAGCATGATAGGGCAATTCATAGCATAAATAGAAAAATATTTATAACTTTCTATTTATTAGAAGTCTACACCCATCAGATAAACTAAAAGCCCTAAACCCTAATAACACAAAACCTTAATATATCATTTGTAATTGGTTGAACTTTATTTGACAATATGCAAAGATAACTTGTTTATACATAAATCCAATGTTTTATTAATAAAACACCTAGAAAATTTGATGCAAAAACTTCTAACAACACCAAATTGTCATTTAACTACAAAAAACATAAATTTTATCAGAGTGTAACTATTCTTATTTTTAAAATAATTCAATTAGAATCATACAAATAATTGTCATAATTTTTATTTTTTTTGAAGATTTCATGCATAATGCAAAATGTCAATTTGATTGCTTGTCATGATTTAAATTATTTATCTTAAATCAAATATTCTAAAGTGAAAATGACACTACAAGCTAGCTAGCCTCAAGTTTCAACAAGGACACGATTTTGAGAGATATATCGTCTACATACATGATACATATATTTCTAGTCCTTGTCGCTATTACTCAAGTATTACACTTGGTGACACCTTATATATAATTATATTATTTATCATTATATTCATATTTCTCTTACATATTGCTTTAGAAGAGAGTATCATCCTCGTCATAATACCATCACAATTCCAGAGGTGATTTTCATGCACGTGGCAATCTGTCCCTTATATTCCGTAGTTTCTGAAGTTTTTACTAGCAATCAATCATCTTGGCCCAAAATTTTAAGACTAAACAAATATAGTCTCACATAAATTATTTTTTAACAAAAATTGTTCCAAAAAAGCACTTTCTTGTTTTTTTTAAATGGTGCACATGTCCTTTCAAGAACAAAGCTTCTCCTGCCAACACATTTCACCATGTACCGTTCCATTTGTTGTTTTCATGAAAAAGTGATCTTGTGACTATTTTATATAAAAAAAAATTATGTGAGACATATTTGTTTAGTCCTAAAAATTTGAGACTGATATTATAAAGGGCAGTATTTAATTGGACCATTATTATAATTTACCCCCAAGTTTACCATTTCGATCTTTGTGTTTTTAAAACATAAGCGTTTAAACCCCTTTATAATATGAAATAGAGTTTAAACCCTTAAATGTTTTTAAAACATAAACAAAAAACTCATGTGTTTTTAAAACATTTGTTGAATGAATCGGTTCTGTAATTACACATTCACATGCTTTAAATATATCTGATAATGTATATTTTTCTGACCACATACTCCGTAGGACCCTCGTATCTCTCCCTTCTCTGACTCAGGTTATCGAAGAAGGCTTTGAAAGCTTTCACGTGTCCCGTCCTTCTTTCTTTTTGAATACGACATGTGATTTGGTGTAGGTTTTTGGAATAGCCGTTTCTTTTACAACTGCCCAAAGGCTTCGTGTAGAATCGCCCTTGTCGGTTGGGATGGACGTAGGGGCAAGTACTCCCCTTGCCCAAAAAAAAATTATTTTTACCTTAAAAAATGTTTTTTTAAAAAATTGTAATTTTACTCTAAAAAAAGTGTAGGCTGTCCCTTAAAATTACATTTTGCCACCCTTAAAATTTTTATTTTAAAACTGTTTTTCCCACCTCCTAAAAATTCTGCGTGCGTCACTGCCTGTCGGTAATCACTGTTCTTATAGGTGTAGATACTCGGTCATATAAAATTGCTGTTATTTTATAGAAAAATCATACTTGTTGAGTTGTTGGCCCATTACCTATACTTGTCCAAATGGGCTTCGGCCCATCTCCCTTTAACCTCATAACCGAGCCCCCATTCTGCAGCCTCCTTCCCCCTTTGCAGCCCTCACCCCTCTCGGTGCCCTAGCCTCCAGAATCTTCCTCCGCCTCTTCAGCTGGGTTTGTCTCTTCGGCTGGACTCCTTGGTATTTGCAGCCACCCTCTTCATCTCCTTCTTGCCTTTATGTAAGGTATGGTTTATGATGAGTGATAGAACCTGAAACCAGAATATTCTCTGTGGATTTTCGCCTACTCCTTTCCCCTTCGTTTTTCTGTTTCCGGCGGTGGCTTTGTGCTCCGGCCGCAAGGTGGTTCCCGTCGCTGGCCGTGAGAAAGCTTGGTGCTTTGGTGCTTGGGCAGTGGCTGTGCTTGGCTCTGTGCGTGGGCAGCTCTCGGGCAGTAGTGCTCGGCCGTGTATCTCGGGCAGCGGTCACGGGCAGTGTGTGTCTCCATCTGTTGGATACGATACCTTGGTTCCCCGGTGACGACGTGGATTGGATACCCAGCTCGACCTGAGCCCTAATCCTTAATCTTGTTTGCATTCCAGTTTATTTTATATATCTTGGAATTGTATACTTTGATTTGGTTTTGTTTCTTGATTGCAGATTGTAGATCGAGATTGAAAGCGGGACGTAAACATTACAGTGGTATCAGAGCGTTCCGTGCCTGGTGGAGTGTTCGGGTGACCTCGGGCAGCGCTGTTTTGGTCTCGGGCAGTGCTCTTTTGTACTCGGGCAGTGTTCGGGCAGACGTTGGGCAGCAGCAGAAGTCTTCGGGCAGTGGGCAGAAGTCTTCGGGCAGCGGCAGAGGACTTCGGGCAGCGGCAGAAATCTTCGGGCAGTGTGCAGAGGACTTCGGGCAGCGGCAGAGGACGTCGGGCAGGAGCTGTAGGCTTCGGGCAGACCTCGGGCAACGACTGGATTGCTCGGTGGTTTCGGGCAGAGCTTGACAGGGCCTCGGGCAGCAGCAGCAGACCTCGGGCAGCAGCTGTTTGGCTTCGGGCAGCGGGCAGGAGTGCTCGGGCAGCTTCTGGAATCTCGGGCAGATTCGGGCAGGCGCTTCGGTGCTTCGGGCAGCGTGGTTTTCGTCACCCCAGAGCTTTGTCTCTGGGTTGTAAGTGATTTTTCAACCCTTAATCATTTTACTATCGTGTTTCTAGGTGTAATTGTGTCCCTTTACCCGTAAGAAAAATCCTATCTGAAGCCCCATGCTCGTACACCGTTGAGTGTATTGTGATCTTGTGGGTGATAGCGTTTTTTCTTTCCCATAGCTTGTTTAATTCTTTCATTGTGTTTTGTGTGCCTTTGTGGTCCTTGCTTCTGCTGTGTGGTTATAGAAATTGTGTGTGCCTACTTGCTTATGTGCGATGGCTTCAATTTCTGGATATAACCTTGAACCATTTAATGGAAAATCTGATTTTTCTATTTGGCAACAAAAAATGAAAGGAATTTTAATACAACAAAAGGTATTTAAAGCTATTGATGGTAACTGGGCTGAGAATATTACTACTGTTAAGAAACTTGAAGATGACGAATATGCTTATTCTTCTATTATCTTGAACTTGTCTGACTTTGTGCTCAGGAAGTGTGGTAAACTTTCATCTGCTAAGGAACTTTGGGAAAAATTAGAAGAGATGTTTACTGAGCGATCTTTGCCTAGTAAACTTTTCTTGTTGGAAAAATTTTTCAGATTCAAGCTAGACTTGAACAAAGATGTAGATGAGAACTTAGATGTGTTTACTAAGTTAATTCAAGATATTAAGTTGACAGGAGATAAGAACATAGACGACTATTCACCTATTGTCCTTCTAAATGCTATTCCTGAAAATTATAGTGATGTAAAATCCACCATTAAGTACGGTAGAGATTCTATTACATTGGATACTGTAATGAACGGCTTGAAAAGCAAGGAATTAGATTTAAAAGTTAACAAAGGTAATAGGCATTCCTCTGGTGAAGTTATGCACGTTCGTGGTAGATCACAACATAGGCATAATAATAATAACCAATATCAAAAGGGTGATGAAAGAGGAAAAAGTAAGGCTAGATCGAAATCTAGGTCTAGTAAGAGAAAATGCTACAATTGTGGGGATCCTAATCATTTCATAAAAGATTGCCCTAAAAAGAAGAACCAGAATAAAATTGGAAATCAGACTGGTGAACAAGTGAACATTGCTTCTACCTCTGGGGAAAACATGGGGGATATTTTTATGGTGACTGAACTATGTGATTCTGTGAACTCTGTGCTTTCATTACCTGTGTGTGAAAATGAATGGCTTGTAGATTCAGGTTGCACTTATCACATGACACCACTTAAAAATTTGTTTTCTAGCTACAGAGAAATTGAGCATGCTTCTGTTTCTATGGCCAATGAGAAATTGTGTAAAGTTTCTGGTATTGGTGATGTCTGTCTGAAATTTGAATCTGGTTATTCTGTGACTTTGAAAGATGTTAGGCATGTTCCTGCTTTGTGCAATAACTTGATGTCCTGTGCAGTTTTAGAGTCTGATGGTTATGAGGGTAAATGGGGAAATGGTTGCATGAAAATTATGCGGGGGTATTTGGTAGCATTTAAGGCTGAGAATAGGAGGAATTTATATGTTTGCAAAACTGTCTGTGATAAAATCTGTGCTAATTCTGTGTCAGATGATTTAACTGATTTATGGCATAAAAGGTTAGGTCACATGAGTGCTAAAGGATTAGAGATTTTACACAAGGATGGTTGTTTTGGTAAGGATAAATTGTCTTGTATGACTTTTTGTGATTCCTGTGTGTTAGGCAAACAACAAAGAGTTAAATTCCCTATCTCCCCTTCCCCTAATATGACTAAGTGTTCTGATATACTTGAATACCTGCATGCTGATGTTTGGGGACCTTCACCTGTCCCAACTCAAGGTGGTAATAGGTATTTTTTGTCTATCATTGATGACTACTCTAGAAAAGTGTGGATTTTTCTAATGAAAAATAAATCTGATGTTTTTGATAAGTTTAAAAACTGGAAGATTTAATTGAAAACCAAACTGGAAAAAGATTAAACGACTTAGGACTGATAATGGAATGGAATTTTGCAATATCTTGCTTGATGACTTGTGCTGTGAATCTGGGATTCTGAGACACAAGACTGTGCCCTATACTCCCCAGCAAAATGGTGTTGCTGAGAGAATGAATAGAACTTTACTCGAGAGAGTTAGAAGTATGCTTGCATCTTCTGGACTCTCAAAGAAGTTCTGGGGCGAAGCTGTCGTTACAGCTTCTTATTTGATAAATAGATCCCCTTCCGTGCCTTTGAATGGTAAGTGTCCTGAAAGTGTTTTTTCTGGTAAGCAATTAGATTTTTCAAATCTGAAAGTGTTTGGTTGTTCTGCATTTGTGCATAGGAAAGGAGACAAACTTGAACCTAGGTCAGTTAAGTGCGTCTTTCTTGGTTATCCTGAGGGTGTTAAAGGATATAGGCTGTGGTTAAGATGTGAACCTGGTTTTAAAACTATTATAAGTAGGGATGTCATTTTTAATGAATCTGAAATGCCTTGCTTGCTTCCATCTTTGCCTGAACCTGACTGTGTGTCTGAGTCTACACCGAGCAAGGTGGAGTCTTTGCCTATTGTTACCCCTGTTATTGAAAACGATGTGCTCCATAATATGAATCATGAGAACTTGCCTGTTAATGAACCTGATTTGCATGAAAATGTTGACGAACATGTGCATAATGAATTGGTTGCTGATGAACATGAAGATCTGCATGATTATATGTTGACTAGGGATAGAGTTAGGAGAAATGTGAAACAACCTGCTAGGTTTAATGATTTTCACCTCACATCGCATGTCTTCAATATGTTTGAGTCTATAGATAATTGTGAGCCTAAGACCTATAATGAAGCTTTGAAATCTAAAAATGCTGTGCATTGGCTTAGTGCTATGAAAGATGAAATGCATTCTTTAGTTGTGAATCATACGTGGACTCTTGTACCTAAACCTGTTAATTGCTCTTTGGTAGATTGCAAATGGTTATTTAAGGTAAAGAATGAAGTTGATTCTGTTAGATATAAAGCTAGGCTAGTTGCAAAAGGTTTTACACAAATAGAGGGTATTGACTATACCGAAATCTTTGCTCCTGTTGTTAAGTTTACTACTGTGAGAATTTTGTTATCACTTGTTGCTCACTTTGATTGGGAACTTAAACAGATGGATGTTAAAACCGCTTTTTTGCATGGTGACTTAGATGAAAAGATTTTCATGAAACAACCTGATGGTTTTGTTGACTCAAAGAACCCTAATCATGTTTGTTTGCTTAATAAATCTTTGTATGGCCTAAAGCAGTCACCTAGGCAATGGAATAAGAAGTTCGATGAATGCATGCTTACCTTAAAATTTAAAAGAAGCTCTTTTGATCATTGCTTGTATTTTAAGGATAAAATGCCAGTGCCTGTTTTCTTGTTGATTTATGTGGATGACATGTTGATTGCTAGTCCTTGTCTGAAATCCATAGAGCATATTAAGAACTGTCTAAGTGATAAATTTGATATGAAGTTCTTAGGAGATGCTAGTAGAATCCTAGGCATGGACATTGTTAGAGATAGGAAGGTATCTACTCTCTGGTTGAAGCAAACTTCTTATGTAGAGAAAATTTTAAAGAAATTTTCCATGTTTGATGCAAAACCTGTTAACGTGCCCTTAGCTGCTCATTTTGTGCTAAGTAAAGATCAAAGTCCCAAAACTGATGCTGACTTTGATGTCATGAAAAATGTACCGTATTCAAATGCTATTGGATCTATAATGTATTTGATGGTTAGCACTAGACCTGACATTGCTTATGCTGTTAGTTGCTTAAGTAGATACATGTCTAATCCTGGTGTGGTACATTGGAATGCTGTTAAGTGGTTGTTGCGTTATTTGAAAAACTCTATGCATTATGGCTTGTGTTTTTCTAAATATGCTGATGGTGTTAAGTTGAATGGTTATGTGGATTCTAATTATGCGAATGATAAAGACAATAGAAAATCTACAACTTCTTATGTGTTTACTTTGTGTGGATCATGTATAAGTTGGAAATCGCAGCTACAACATATCGTTGCCTTGTCGACAACGGAGTCTGAGTATGTTGCTGTGACAGAAGCTTTGAAGGAAGCTGTCTGGCTGAAAGGTTTGATTTCCGAACTTAACTTGCTTGAAGGTAAGGTAGAGGTATTTTCTGACTCTCAATCTGGTATTCAATTATGTAAGAATCCTGTTTTTCATGACCGCACTAAGCATATTGATGTTAGATTTCATTACATTAGGGATGTAGTGGCTAAATGATTAGTTAATCTTGAAAAGATTCCTTCTGAATATAATCCTGCTGATATGGGAACTAAGTGTTTACCTGTTTCTAAGTTACAATCATGTCTTAAAATTTTAAATTTTGATACAGGTGATTGATTGCTAGGTGTTAACTTTTTTGTTTTGTATAACTGCTGTGTGCGTGTTATATGATTGTTACCCCGGTTATTGACTTTAACCTCTTTGTGTTGGTTATTGTCTGTGCTCTTTGTCTGTGCTGTGTGCTATGACAAGAACTTGGTCCACACAATGCTTTGTGTGTTGTGGGGACCCTTTGGGCGATGATGAGTCATCTATTGGGTTATCCTTACGTCGAGGTGGAGCCGGTATTGTGCCAAGGTGGAGATTTGTTGAGTTGTTGGCCCATTACCTATACTTGTCCAAATGGGCTTCGGCCCATCTCCCTTTAACCTCATAACCGAGCCCCCATTCTGCAGCCTCCTTCCCCCTTTGCAGCCCTCACCCCTCTCGGTGCCCTAGCCTCCAGAATCTTCCTCCGCCTCTTCAGCTGGGTTTGTCTCTTCGGCTGGACTCCTTGGTATTTGCAGCCACCCTCTTCATCTCCTTCTTGCCTTTAAGGTATGGTTTATGATGAGTGATAGAACCTGAAACCAGAATATTCTCTGTGGATTTTCGCCTACTCCTTTCCCCTTCGTTTTTCTGTTTCCGGCGGTGGCTTTGTGCTCCGGCCGCAAGGTGGTTCTCGTCGCTGGCCGTGAGAAAGCTTGGTGCTTTGGTGCTTGGGCAGTGGCTGTGCTTGGCTCTGTGCGTGGGCAGCTCTCGGGCAGTAGTGCTCGGCCGTGTATCTCGGGCAGCGGTCACGGGCAGTGTGTGTCTCCATCTGTTGGATACGATACCTTGGTTCCCCGGTGACGACGTGGATTGGATACCCAGCTCGACCTGAGCCCTAATCCTTAATCTTGTTTGCATTCCAGTTTATTTTATATATCTTGGAATTGTATACTTTGATTTGGTTTTGTTTCTTGATTGCAGGTTGTAGATCGAGATTGAAAGCGGGACGTAAACATTACAATACTGAATCTCACGCAACAGGATTTTGGGTTTTTTGAGGTAATTTCTTAGCCTAGTTTTTGTAGGTCAATAATATATTTCAATGAGTAGGGTGAAGTTGTCATTGTTTTTTGTTGGGTGGTAACTTGACCATTTTTTTCAGTGAAATATCTCTGTTTGGATGTTTATATCATGTTCTAAGTAGATATTTGAGTCATTCAAAAATTCACTGAAAGCCTCATTTTGAATGGTTTTCATACGAGTACAAGATGTACTTGAACTTCCTCATCTAGTGATGCAATACAAATCTATGTATGGGAAATGATAGGACGTATGTTGACCACAATATCGACAAAGAGAAATCAATTTGTCAAAAAAATCCTAGAACAAAGCCAATGCAGAAAAGGAAAAGGAAAAGGAAAAGGAAAAAGCTAAAGAAAAAACAAAAGGTTATTTCTGCAAAGAAATGGGAATGATTTATTGAAGGAATGGAGAGTCTGAAGATGAGAACTTGATTTTGAACGATTCCCAATTGCAGGAAATTCGAATTAAGCTTGCGAAAGAATCAGAACTGAGCAATTCTGTTGGGGACCTGACAAACTAGATTGTGGTGTTATAAACGTGTATACACCCTGTGATTCTAAGAGGAAAGAAATCCTGTGGGACAAGATTTGGGACAAGATTCAGAATTTAATTCAGCATAATCCCGTTGGTAGATGGTGTGTGACAGGTGATTTCGACACTAATAGAAATGCAATGGAAAGAAAAGGATAAATGAAGAATGGAACAAAAAGATCTGATAAGTTTGATTAATTTATTAGGAACTCAGAACTGCGTGACTTACCTCTTGTGGGGAGGAAATTTACTTGGTACATAGCTAGTGGGTCTTGTGTGTGCCGTATAGGCCGATTTCTGTTGTCAGAATTGTGGTTGTCAGAATGGAAAAGATGTAGTTCAATGGGAACTAGCCAGATATGTATCAGACCATTGTCCTATTATGCTGAAATCAAAAACAGCAAATTGGGGACCCAAACCTTTCAAATCATTGAACTGCTGGCTCGATCATCCAGAATTTCTAGACGTTGTGAGGAAAGTTTGGACAGAAACTCTTTTAATGCTGGGGAGGATATGTTTAAAAAGTAAAACTGAAAATCCTAAAGGAAACAATAAGGAAATGGAGTAGTGAGAACTTTGGGAATATTGATAAGAGGATTGAACATAGTAAAGAGAAAATTCTTCAATCTCAAAGAGATGAGATTTAAGTTTTCTGGAATGCAGTGAAAGTGAAAGATAACATTCTTTTCCAAAAAGCAAAATGTGTTGGCTTTCAGAAGGCGATGCGAACTCCAAATTCTTCCACTATTAGATCAACAAAAGAATAAGGAAAAATGAAATTTTGGGTTTACATTTTGACAATGTGTGGTTCAAATCTCCTATTGAACTGAATTTGAGATCCACAAGTATTTTAAAGCTAAGTTTGGCTATGAAAAAGGAAGAAACCAAAACTAAGAGAAGTGCAGTTCTCTCAAATTTCTCCTGAGTATAACTCGAGCTTATCAACTAAAGTATCTGCAGAGGAAATTAAACAGCCAGTCTGAAATTGTGGAGGCTCGAAAAGCCCTGGTCCGGATAGATTCAATTTCAATTTCAACCATAAATGCTGGCCTATTCTTAAGGAAGACTTCAAAAGATTTGTTATGGAATTTTTCCAAAATGGTAACATTATTCGAGGCATCAACTCATCTTTCATTAATCTGATCCCTAAAGTTGGGAATTCATATAGAATTGAAGAATTTTGGCCCATATTCTTGATCGGATGTATGTATAAAGTGTTATCCAAAATTCTGACTTGAAGATTGTGCAAAGTTCTGGACGACATAATATCTCAAAACAAATCAGCTTTCGTGGGTCAGAGACAAATTTTGGACAGTGTCCTCATGCTCAATGAAACACTTGATGAGGTCAAGAAGAAAAGGAGAAGTTGTGTATTCCTCAAAGTGGATTTGGAAAAATCATATGACTCAATTATCTGGGACTTTCTGGATGAGATGATGGAATCAATGAACTTTAGTAGTAAATGGCGTAATGGATTATGGAATGTGTGACGACGGCCTCAGCCTCTTAATGGCAGCCCATCCGGTGAGTTTAAGCTTGAAAAAGGGATTCTCCAAGGTGACCCTCTATCAGATTTCTTATTCATATTAATATCGGAAGGTATGAGTGGTCTTATGAGTAAAGCTGGTCCTAGTGGTGTGTTCAACCCAATTTCTATTGGTAAAAAAAATGAAGATATCTCACATTCAACGCGCAGACGACACAATTTTAATTGGTGAGGCAACTTGGCAAAACATTGAAGTGATGAAAGCTATTCTAAGAAACTTTGAATTGATAGGTCTCAAAGTGAATTTTGCCAAAAGTCAAATTGTGGGCTTGAAATGTTGAGGACAATTGGTTACAGAATGCTGCAAATTTCTTAAATTGCGAGATTGGTATGTTCCCTATGAAGTATCTTCGAGTGTCTGTTGGATCAAGTGCAAAAAGGATACTATATGGAATAACTTAGTAGATAAATGGAAAAGGAGACTTCAATGGTGGGAAAACAAAAAAACTTATAGAATGGAGGTCGTACCATACTCTTAAATGCAGTGTTATACTCTATTCCAGTGTATAGTGTTATCAATATACAGAGTACCAAAAAAGTGATATCTACAATTATAAAAGTTCAACAAAATTTCCTTTGGGGTGGTGGAAGAGAGAAGAAAAAAAAAATATGGATTAGATGCTAAAAAGTGTGCAGGGATAAATCTAAAGGAGGACTGGGAGCGAAAGATTTGAATATTTTCGATAGAGCACTCTTAAGTAAATGGAATTAGAGATTTAGAGCAGAGAATCATCTGCCATGGGTCAAGATTTTGCAATCCAAATATGGCTGCTTTGAAGAAACAAGTGGCCAGTATGGAAACTTGAGAGGATGGAGTAAAGCCTTAAATTGGTGGAAGGGCTTTGTAAAAATGGAGAAAGATGAGAGTGAAAGATGGTATCAAAATGGTTTACGAAGAAAGATTGGGAATGGCCTTCAAACTTCAGTTTGATATGATGCTTGGGATGAAGGGGAATGCTTAAAGACAAGATTTCCTTCTATGTTTGCTCTGTCTCTTAACAAATCTAATAAGCTTGGTGAGGTGGGAAGTTGGTGTAGTGGCTCTTGGGTTTGGAACTTGAAACGGAGAAGATAATTTTATTCTTGGGACATACCTATATTGCATGAATTCATAAAGGTAATCAACAATACTAATATTCAAGAAAACATGATGGATGGTTGGATTTGGAAACATGATGCGGGAGGAATTTATTCAACAAAATCAGCATATAATGTGATGGGCTTGTTAGATTCAACTCTTGAAAACTATGCCAATCTATTCCCAGTGTTATGGTGCAAGGTATCCCCTATTAAAGCCAATATCATTGGGTGGAAATCCTATTAAACAAATTGGCAACGCAGTCAAATCTGGTGAGGAGAGGAGTGGGAATTGGAACAAACAGACTGTGTATTCTGCTATTTAGCTTGTAATTGTGAGTTCTCTCGTGTGGAAGCCTATCTACTCCTAGCTAAATCTTCAGATGGAGGGAGCTGATAATCCTGCTGCCCACTTGGAGCATCATTTAGGCTTATGTGTTGCTGGAATCCAAACAAACTTATGGACGTCGATTTGGATTTGTTCGGTGTGGTGTTTATGGCATGAAAGAAATAAGAGAATCTTTAATGGAGTAGAAGCGGAAGCTCGAGTTGTGGTGGATAGAATTATTATTCATTCTTGGTTGTGGATTAAAACGAAGCATAAGTCTAACGTCAAGCTTTCTGATTGGTTTAGAGAACCGTTATTATGCCTAAACCCCTTGTAACTTAGATGGAATGTGATTAATTATCATGCTTGTAGTGAGTTGAATACCCCTTGTACTTTCTTGTATAATATTTTCACCTTCTTAAAAAAAACCTTTTATATGTTATTAATTACCATCCTGAATTACAAGATCTATCTCGCCGACGAAGAGTAACATTGAATATCATTTTTATAACCATTCTATTTAATAGATCTTCAAACACACCAAGGATGCAAAAAAATTTCTTTGTGGTGGAGGGGCAGATAGTAGGAAGGTGGAATGTTGTCCGTAAAAGCAAGGAGGAGTGGGGATTAGGTGTTAGAGACTTAGGTTCTTTTAACTTGGCTTTATTAAGTAAGTGGACGTGGAGAACTTTAACCAAGTCTAATCATCTTTGGGTCAAAGTGTTGGTTTCTAAGTATGGGTCGGAGAGCGTCTTAGGTCTAGGGGCAGGTTTCATTTGGTAGAAGTAGAGTATATGTGTGATACTCGAAAATGATAATGTGCAATATGATTTGATAATGGTAATTACGAGATAATTACGAGATTATATTTGAACTCGATTTTGAGATAAACTTAGTATGATGGAATTATACGATTTAATCTTGAACTTGTTTATATCGAATTAAGTAGCCTATTGGGACTTAATTAGGTAATTGGAAAGGCAGGAATAATTGTACATATTGGTATATATTTGTGTTTAAAGAAACTGATTGAGTGTGGAGTAATCATGCAATATAAGGCACTAAAATGCAAGAATTAAAAACAACTCAAGGCACACATACACTACACCTTCTACACACAACAAATCCCTACAAAACCACCCCCCCCAATTTCTTACTTCTCCTTTCTTCCAATTTAATCATTGGAAAAAACTTGGAATTGCTTGGAACTTACACATAGAGCTTGGTTTGGAAGATTACAAGTGAGCCTTCCCAAGCATCGAGACAGCAAGGAGGATAATCTTTGGATTATCTCTATTTTGGGAAACAAAGGTATGTGGTGACATACGAGCTACAATGTAATATATTATGATGAAGTCATCGAGCGAGTGATGTGTTTATTTGGGTCATCGCCATTGAGCGAGTGATGTATTTATTGGGGTCGTCACTGTAGAGTGAGCGATATGTTAAGATTGATATTGGAAAGTGTACAATGATTTAATCTTATGCATATGAAGTATAGTAGAGAAGAATTAATATATACAATTATGATGATTAATTGTAATGATACATTCTGAGATTAATAAATTGTAACATTGTGAGAACAGGGACATTTACAAAATCTTATACTGGGATGTACATTCAGGGAAGATTTTACATTCTTTTTATAGCATTATATTTCGTAAAACATGAATTAGATTTATTCATTGAAGTTATGTTTATCATTGGTATACTCATTTAGTTTGGTAAATGTTTCTATGGAAACAAGTAACATGTTTTGAATATTTGAAGAGCTTGCGAGATAGTACTAAAACGTCTATAATAATAGCAGGAAAGACTGTGAACTAGACGACTATAGCGAAGACAAAATAGAAAACCAACACTACTATCATTTTTTGGGGAATTTAATATTTTGTGGGAGTTGTTACTATCTTCCTTTTTGTACCCAAGGACTTCTCTAATTAAAACTTTATGGACAAAAGTTTTCAAGATAGTGACAAGTATGTTTTGTATATTGATCAAGTGACGTAATGTTTTTATTATTCCATCTTAGGAATATAACTATTGCAATATTCTTATGGTTACTACACTAATGATGAGTTTTAGCATGTTGATTAGTGAAGGGCCTTACAATCTGGGTGGTTGCAGGAGGTACTTAGGGCGTGTGAGGTGGAAGGTGTCAAGTGGTTCGAAAAGGGGTTTTGAGGGTATTAGGGGATGGATCAAATACTTCCTTTTGGAACGATACTTGAGATGTGCCATTATGTAGTAAATTTCCTAGGCTTTAGAGTATTTCATTAGACTCATTTAGTTCAATTAGATCCATATGGTTATGGTTGGATGGGTTATGGGCTTGGGATTGGAATTGGAGTAGACTACTATTTGAGTGGGAACATAATATTTTCTGTGAATTAACTTGTCTCTTGAACAGGTGTACTCCTAAGGTGGATGACGATGACTGAAAATGGAAGTTAATAATGAAGGCACATTCTCAACAAACTCGGCATACCATGCAGTTAGATTGGCTCGGTCTCATGTTGGGGTGGAAAGCACTATGAGTAAACTTGTTTGGTCAAAAGGTGTACACCAACAAAATTAAACTTGTTTAAAAGAAATATATTGGATGTGCAAAGTGGGTTAGGTTGTGTGCTGTGTAACAATGAGGACGAGGAAGTGAATCATCTATTTATATCTTGTAAACTTGAGCTATGTGTGGAATGATTGTTATTCATGGTTTGGTATTTCTGTCGTGTGTCATAATACTATTGAACAACATTTAATTCAACATCAAAGATTGAACCTCTACAGAATCATTGTACTATATGGATTGGCTTGTTGCATTGTATTGTGTGGGGCATATGGAAACTTACTAATGTAGTCATTTTCCAAGGGGCTGAACCAAACTCTGATAAACTCATAGAGGTAGTGAAGGTTAGGAGTTGGAGTTAGATACGAGCTCTCTCTCGGAGTCTAATTACTCCTCGCCAGATTGGTTTTACTAATCCAGCATTTCTATACCAATGCCTTAAACTTGGTTAATGTTGTGCGCTTGCCCCCCAAAAACAAATTTTTTTGTAATGATTTTTTTTACCCTTATTTTGTCATAAAAACTTTTTTTTTGCACCCCGAAAATTTTTTTAGCCACCAAGTATTATCAAAAAAAAAAATTCGCCACCCCAAAACTATATTTTCTGGTTCCGCCCCTGTTATTGAGGTGTAGTAAAAATGTTTGTTGTGCTACTTCATACCTCTTTTAATGTTGCCATGAGAATGGTGTGATTCTAAGAGTTGGATGATACACTATGGTGTAGATTTGGTTTGTGGTCAGTTCTTAGACTGCTTGTTTACTGGGTGTGGAGAGGTTATGGTACTTGAGGCTTATTGGGAGCTATTATTCAGTTAACATCTTCAATTGCTTTGGGACTACTTGCTTCGGTCAAGGGCAGATTTCTGGCGGATAGCAATGGATTTGGATGGCTTAGCTTCTCCTTCTTTCTTGCTGATGTATTAGTAGTTATTAGATTAGATTTGTGCTTTTACTTTCGGTCATAGTAGGTTTTAAATGACTCGAATTAGTAGTTTAAATTTATCATGTAATTGGGTTGGAGTACCCATTATACTCTTTTTTAATTTTAATTTTCTTATTTAAAAAAAAAACTCTTATTCTAGCATTTTTCTATATCATTTCTAACTATGAAATTTACACTTGCCTATCAAAGGATTGCTGATTCTTTTTTTATTTTATTTTATTTATCTATTTATTAAATCATAGCATTTTGTCCATAATTTACATTTAATCTCGTTTTTCCCCCTAAAATACAATGTAAGGTATTGTATTCACACTTGCTTATGATCAAACTCGAATCCTTGGAATACATACAAATAAGATGAGATTATTGAATTTTTTTAATTTGAAATTAAATTTAAATATTTTTTTATGATATATGGTGCAATGTTACATCTATATGGTCTAGACACATTGCCTACGAGTGGAATAATCGGCTCATTGATGTATGAAAAAAATACAATTTTTGTCGTTCAGAAATTTATAACTAAATATATATAAGTTTTATTTAAGAAATAATATGTATTATTATACATATACTATATAATACCTGCATATAAAGTGAGACGGATCGATCGAAACCACTTTAATTTGGTGCAAAAATATATGATACCAAAATTATACCAGCTTCTTCTACTCAAATAACATATTATAAACAAGTTCAGTTTGTTGAATTTTTATTTTATCGCTAATATGGATAATATTTATTTCCAAATTAAGAAAATTTAATTAGACTCATTTAAATGACATATCATAAAAAAAATTGTATATCAAAGTTTTGGCACACATAACGTATATTGGTTGCTTCTCATATTTGTACTTATTTTTTATATCAAAATTTATAAATTGAAAATGAAGTATGAACTACTAGCTCACCATCTTCCTTCATGTTTTCAACAATGACAAGATTTTGATAGAATAGCATCCACATATAGGGTGAATTTAGGATATTTGTTGAGGAAATAATATAAAAAATGGAGGGTAAAAATTTTTTTAGGAAGGGATGAAAAATGTAATTTGGTGGGGGCAAACTACAATTTTTGATGGGCAAAATGCGAATATTATTTTAAAAAATTTAGGGTAAATGAATTTTATTTTTTAGGAGAGCAGCTGCCCTTTCACGTTCGCCTCTATCTACATAGACACATATTTGCGAAGTCCTTATCCTGATTATGAGTTATTGCACTAACATTTTATATATATATATATATACGATATGTATGTTAATTCTAGAGAATCAAAGATGAGAAAATAAGAGGCTAAGGTTTCTCATTGAATAACTTATTAAAATAATAGATCAAAAGTAGAGTTTATATAGAAAATTAATAAACAACTACCTAACAAGACTAATCTACCTTTTAAAGATGAAGATAAAGATAAAGATATTGATAAATAAATTAATCTAATCTATTTAACATTTCCCCTCAAACTCATGATGCTGCTGTAACAACCATCGCGAGTTTACCAATCAAAAAACAAATCAGCAATTTGCATGGAAGAAGGGACGAAAGGTAATGTGATAATGCCATGTTGATAATGATGCCAAGTGACAAGACAATTGATCTCAATGTGTTTGGTTCGTTCATGGAATACCGAATTGCGTACAATCTGAATAACACTCTTATTGCAATATAATGAAGTATGCTGATCATGAACAATACTCATATCTGCAAGCAACCAACGTAACCAAACTATCTCACAAGTAGTAGAAGCCATGGCACGATACTCTGTCTCTGTGGAAGATCGAGAAACATCTTGTTTCTTACTCTTCCAAGAAATAAGAGAATCACCCAAAAAAAAAATACATGATCTATTAGTAGACTTGTGATCTGTAAATCAACATCGGAGTATGCACGAAGCTCTAAGGATGAATTTGAGTTTTGAAACTGGGTGCCCCAAAGATACCTCAAAATACGAAGACCAGCAGTCCAATGAACAGCAGTCGGTGAAGTTACAAACTGACTGACAATATGAACACCATGTGCAATATTTGGACGAGTAATCGTGAGATAAACAAAGCTGCCAACAACAGTGTGATATAGACTAGGATCTGGCAATGAAAGATCATCGGATGCAGAATATCGAGCATTAATCTCAAGAGTTGTATCAATAGTCTTATTATCAGTAAGACGAGCTCGCTCAAATATGTCAGCTATATAGTCAGCTATATACTTAGACTGGGACATAAGATAACCTTTGGCAGATGAGGCAACTTCAATTCCCAGAAAGTAATGGAGGGAGCACAAATCCTTCATTGCAAAACAACGAGCTAACTCTATCTACAGTACTGCAATCCCATCAACATCATCACCAGTGATAATCATGTCATCAACATATAAAGAAATAAAAATACGATCGGCAACTGTACATCTGATAAATAATGCTGAGTCATGGCTAGGACAGAAACCAAGCGAAGTAATCACGGTAGAGAACTTCTCAAGCCAGGCTCGAGGTGCTTGTTTGAGACCATAAAGAGCTTTTCCGAGTTTGCAAACTTCACCAGGTTGATGAGAAACACCAGGAGGAGGAACCATGTAGACTTCTTCTTGAAGGTCACTATTCAAAAATGCTTTTTTCACATCCATTTGAGATATTTGCCATTGATGCACATAGACAACTTCAATGAGAGTGCGAACTGTAGTCATTTTTGCAACAGGTACAAAAGCCTCCTCATAATTCATGCCGTACTCCTCAGAGTATCTCTTAGCGACCAATCGGGCTTGATATCTTTCAATAGATCCATTTGACTTGGTTTTGATTTTATAGACCCAACGAGAGCCAATTGTTCGTTTACCTGGTGGTAAAGGTACCAAGTCCCAAGTTCGGGTTTGATGTAGAGCAGTAAGCTTTTCAGCCATTGCATCGTGCCAAAGTGGGTCACAAACTGCCTCCATATAGGAAGAAGGCTCAGAAAAGTGGTGAATAGGTGCTAGAAATGAAACCAAAGAGTTAGAATAACAAGAGTATGTAAATCAGGTAGTTGAGTGGATTCACGAGTTCGTGTAGGATATCGATGAGGCGGAGGAGAAACCACAGCCTCAGGAGGTGATTGAGCAACCGTAGGGGGAGAGGGAGCAACAGATGTATGAGGAACCAAAGTACCAACATCAGCAGAACTATCAACTGGAACCCTACATGAATCATGATCTGAAGTGGGAGTAGATGAGTGCGTAGGGGGTGAGACAACATCAACATCAAGAGTAAAAGGATCGATGCACACGAGATCAGATCTGGTCATATTATGAGAACTAGCAGGGATAGAGAAGAAAGGTAGATGTTCAAGAAACACGACATGACGAGAAACATATAATTTTTGACTAATTGGATCAAAACAACGATATCATTTTTGTCCCACACCATAACCCAGAAAGACAAATAGCAGACTTGGAAGACAATTTACTACGCTCGACATGAAGACGAAGTAGAGCCAAAAACACGTAGGGAAGAGTAATCAGGAGCATATTCATATAATTTCTCAAAAGGTGACAAACCTGAATTGTGTGATGTTGGAATCCTATTAATCAAATGAGCAGCAGTAAGAATTGCTTCTCCCCAAAACTAACTAGGAACATAGGTAGACAATAATAGAAAACATGCAGTTTCAACGAGGTGTAAGTTTCCTTTCAGCAATATCGTCCTGCTCGGGAGTATTTATGCAAGCAGTTTGATGAAGAGTTCAATCAAAGGCAAGTAAGTTAGAAAAGACATTAGAAGTATACTCGCCACCAATCAGCTTCTGGGATTGCGGGACCTGCACATAACAATTCGAAGAAGAAAATAAGAGTAAGTATCCGGACTCAAATAATTGGCAAACAGAAACAAGATTCAATGCAAGATTAGGAATATGGTAAACATCATGAAGATACAAACTATGTGTGATAACTGAACCAACACTTGCTAATGGCATAGGAGTGCCATCAGCAGTCATACTTGACATTGAAGGCTTGGGTGATAAGGAAACAAAGCAGAGAAATTTGGACAAATGTGGTGAGAAGCGCCAGAATCTAAGACACACAAGGAAGATGATGTGCATGACGAACTACATGATGACAAACATGTATGAGAGGAGGCAGACATGGCATGAGGTTGTTGTGCGAGGAACTTGTTGGGATCGGGGTAGTGTTTAGAAGGGGGGGGGGGGGGGTTGAATAAACACTAGATTCAATTTCGATTTCTTTTTCTGGTTAACTGTAAACTGTTAAGTATTACAGTTGCTTCTCAATATCAGGCAAGTCAGCAGACACTTATTATAGTGCGGAAGACGTCTACTGAACTTGTGAGGAATAAAACTGAGGTAATAAAGCAATGAACAAATAACACAAGAGTTGTTTCTGGAAGTTCGAAGCACAACGCTTCTACGTCTCCCCTTCTTCCTTTGCAGGAAGGATTCACTAGAAGACTTGGTTTACACTTTACAGTATACAACCTTCTTAGGCACTAACACACTTGGCCTAAACTCCTAGCAATCACAATCTTCTTAACTTTTGATTACAAGAGCTTCTATAACACTCTTTACAGAATAAACTTTCTAGCTTCGAGTGTTTTGAGCAGCAGACTTCAATTGGAGATAATCTATCACAGATTCAGTTTCACTGCTTGTCTGCTCTTTGCTGAACGTTTGGAGTATCAGTAATATGATTTTCTTGTTTGCTTTGAAGTATATCTCTTTGTTGAAAATCGCTCAGCACTTCTTCATTCTTTGCTTGGACGTATTTATAGGTTTGGTTGTCCAACGGTAGCTTTTCTGTATATGGAAGAGATTAGCTTTCCAAATTCATATTGTCTTCTTTCCTATTTTGTTAAGCAACGGCTCTTTTAACCCTGACGGTAATGGTGGCGGAGATATTGCAGGGTGCGCCGCTCTGTTGTACCTTTGTCAGAGAATGTTGTACTTATTTTGTCTCGTTGCTTAGTGCTCTTACTGGAAGTTTAGACTTCTGCTGGTTTTCTTTGTTCAACTGGTCGTTCATCCTCTTATGACCAGTTGATGTCTTTGTTTAGTGTGAGACTATCCGGTTGATAGTTATCCAGTAGATGTCCATCCGGTTTATGTCTATCCAGTTGGTAGCCATCCAGTTGATGTCTGTCTGGTTGATGTCTATCCAGTTGGTAGCCACCCAGTTGATGTCTGTCCGGTTGATGTCTATCCAGTTGGTGTCTTGTCCAGTTGATGTCTATCCAGTTGGTTGGTGTCTTCACCCGGTAGGTGTTCATCCAGTTGATCTTTATCACCCGGTAAGACTTCAATATCCGGTAGGTGCCTTCATCCGGTAGGACTTTAACACCCGGTAGGAGTCTTCATCCAGTTGGTCTTTATCACCCGGTAGGACTTCATCCAGTAGGTGTTTAACATCCGGTAGGAGTCTTCATCCAGTTGGTCTTTATCACCCGGTAGGACTTCATCCAGTAGGTCTTTAGCATCCGGTAGATCTTTAACATCCGGTAGGTGTCTTCATCCGGTAGGTGTTTATAATCACCAAAACTTAGAAATCGTTTTCCCAACAATTTCCCCCTTTTTGGTGATGACAAAACTAAGCAATAATCGATTTCCTACTCGAGTAAATAAGATGAGAATCCTGAAAATACTTGAAGACATAATGGAAAAGAAATTTTCATTTGTTATAAATATAAGCAGATTACAAGTTGTAATCAAACTGGACAATTGAGAGAGATTCATCTTTATATAAGATGAATTCTAATAACTTGAATAAAATCTAAGACAAATCTATTTTTACACAATATAGCTGATACATGACAAATTTTTAAACAAGCAATGTAGATCGGAGAGCTTCGATCCACCTAATTTCAGAGAGGAAGAGCTCGATCCACCTTATTTCAGAGAGGAAGTCGGGAAGAGTCAAATGTATATTCATCTGGCCTCCATGACTCTGTCTTCCGGTCTACCTTGTTTCAGAGAGGAAGTCGGGAAGAGTTCAAATGTATATACATCAGGCTTCCATGGTTTATGGATTCACCTAATGAAAATACTCTATCTCTGTTGAGAATACTTTATCTCTGTCTTCCCCTTTTTTGTCATCAGCACCCAGATAACTCCTGATAGCAGTTCCTGACTGATGTTGTGCATCAGAGCAGGATCCAAACGCTGAAACTTAACGGAGCTGGGTTAGATAAGTAATCAACCCATGAGGGGTTGATTTAGATAAGTAATAAACCCATGAAACTGAACAATTGTAAAAAGGAAACCAAGGAATTTTCAAAGAATTGAAAAGAATCATGATTAGTGAATGTGAGTTATGAAAGCAAACACGAGTCTCTATTTATAGAAGAAATTTATTTAGTGTGAACACATTAATGTTGTTACGATAAATGCGAAGAAAAAGTCAACTAAAAACAGTAAATAGATAAGAGTAATTAAAGAGGGATCAGAAAAGGATACTATTTTCTCCCGAACCAATGTTGGGAATAGTCGCGCTTTTCGGTAGGCGGTTGGCGCGGACTTCGAGATCTTTGTTGAGCAGTTGATCTGGACTGAGTGAGTGCTCCAGTTGCAGGGGATGAACGACCAGCTGAACTTGAAGCTCGCTGTGATGAAGGAGCAGTTCTGCTGGGTTCAGGCAGTCTGCGGATTATTTGAGGAGCTGCAGGCAGGCTGTTGTATATATCTTGAATCTGAGAAGCAAATGCTGCCTGCATGGTGGCCAACTGATCGGTTAAGACTTTCTTGGCGTCTTCAATCTTTTCTCCAAGAGCCAGGGATGTGGCAGCATGAAGAGATTCATTATTTTGAGTAATCTGAAGACGAGCCTGGCCAATTCGAGAAAATGCGTCAGCAACTGCAGTCTCAGCAAAAGTCTGAAGTCTGGTGACAATAGTTGTTAGACTATTTAAGTCTCTGTAGACTTGCTGGAACTGAGAGTCCGCGTGCTGCTGATGGGTTCCAAGAATAAGAGTCGCAGTGCGCTCTTCCTGTTTGAGTTTATTGACATCGCTGGCTAGTGCTGAAATTGCATTGGATAGATTTGCTATCTGTGCAGCGATGTTTGGTGGCTCGTCCAGAGGGTTTGTAAAGACAAAGAAATCCTCTGAAAGTTCTTGAGCCATGGACGGATCCACGTCAATCATTTGAGGATCAGCAGTAGGAACAAGAGTACCGGGATGAGCATCTACAACTGCAGTGGATAGTAAACCAGTTTCTTCAATAAGTGGGGCAGCGGGGGAGTCTGAGATAGTAGCAGTTATAGTAGCAGTTTCTTCAATCAGTGGGGCAGCCATATCAGCAGTGGCTTGGACAACCGCAGCAACAGACGACTGTGAGTGATCATTAGAATGAGAAGACTCACTAGGTTCATGGTTGCCAGAGGATATGGTAACTTGCTAAACCACAGTATGTATTACGGTGTCCACATTTTTGTGATCAACAACCATCAGTTGGGTAGGTTGATCAGTGTAAGAGCTGGGAGCAGAAGAGACAAAGTGAGCAGTTGGAGAGGAGAGTTCTTTAGTAGAAGAGGCTGCCTCCAAGGCAGTTGATGCCGTCTCCGCTCCAGTGGGAGTGGTCTCCAGGGCAGTAGGAGTGATCTCCACAGTAGAAGGGACAATCTCCAAATTTGCAATAGCCATTTGTAAATCCGGCTGGTCGGGGCTTGCAACATTCTCAGCAGTGGGGCATGAGTGAATTCCAGTGGATATGCGAATATCATGAAGAGCGAGCTCAGCCATTTCCAGCTTGGGTCCAAGAGCATTTAGAACGGCTCTATCATGATTCGCTGTGCCTGAATCACCGTTGAAATGTTGAAGGCGGATTTCAACAAGGGCTTGAAGTTCGCCCACATAGTTCATCAGGAGAAAAACATCCCGCAGCTTCAGGCTTTTCTCGGGGTCTGAGATTTGAAGATAGGCCAAGATTTGGTTCTCATCTTCCCTGGCCTGATCCAGAATAGGATCGAAATCATCAAATCAAACTTTTACTCGAGCCTTTACCCAACGATAAAACATATCTAGCTGTGGTTGCAGTTTGGCTTCAACTGTATCCATGACCATTTGGATCTCGAAGGCAACAGGAGTGGACACTGGAGCCGTAAGAGTTTTTCCTTTGCCAGCAGGAGTGGTCTTTGGATGACAGTACGGACACAAGGACTTGGGTGTCCTAAAGCTGATAGAGCCTAGTGCTTGCTGAGAACTCACCATTGCAGAAGAATTGTCAGCGGGAGCCACTGAGGTAGCGATTACCATGGCCAATGAAGCAGCTGGTTCCTAAGGTGGAGGATTTTCAGGGCTGGGTTCTCTTGCTGGGATGTTTTCTGTCAGACCGGCGGAGGAGATGGTATCAGAAGCTGCAATGTCTTTCTGTCGGACAGCCGGAGGACCAGCTTTTCTTGTTCTGGGCTTCTTAGGAGGGGGAGGAGGAGGAGAAGACTCAGCGGATTCTGAGACGGTTTGTTCAGAGTCGCTGATGACTTGCGTCAATCGGCGCTTAGTTACCCCAACGTCTCTGCCACTTCTCTGCCTGTGAAGCTGAAGATACTTGGCAGTGATAAGTCTCCCCGGATGGAGGTTGGTGAGAGCCCCTGTCTTAATGTGTTTGCTGTCAAAAAGGCTGCTTAGCAGGAGAGCAAAGCCTGATTGACCCTTGCCAGAGACTACGAGACTAGTCAGAATTTGAAATAACACAATTGACCAGTTTATCTCCAATCCTTCGCATATTGCACTCATAACATCAAATTTTTCAGGAGTGATCATATCAAATGATCCATCTTTACATAGGAGCCCCTTGGAGATGATGTCCGTCAGTTGTCGATAATGACTCTTCATTAATACTTTCCTGAATGGGGGACGTTGAAGGCGATGAGCAGAGTCAGAAGCTGTGAGGCGCATCTCTTCTCGTAGTTCCACTGGAACAGTGGAAAAATCAGTAAGTCCGGTGGAGGGAAGGCACAGGTGTGCGGCAAATTCATGTTGGGTGATTGTAACCAACTGTCCAGATACGGATGCCACCACGGTGTCATCAACAACCTTGGCCGTAGCAAAGAACTCGTGTAGCTCGTCCTTGTAGAATGAGGGGGCCTGGCTCAGGATTACCAAGAGTCCTGAGGTATCCAGCTTTGAATCAGCTCCTTTGTTCCTCATCAGATGATGTGTATATAGAATGAAAATCTACGTGAACAACATTGGTGATGAAGCTTGGTTGTATATTCTTTGACATTTTGGATGAATATGAGGAAGAAACAGCAGCAATCTTGTTAGAGAAAAATTGTCTGAAAGAAAAGATAATTGCAGTAAATTGTTGGAGAAGATGAAGAGTAGTGAAACTAATGGCGGTGAAAATGAAAGTATATGAAACTTCGTACTGTAGATGAGCGGACACATGTATATGTGGCGATCATCTAGCGATTAAAAAAATTTAACCAATAAATAAAAGGATAGGATTTAGGCGGGAGTGAAATAATTTATTTTACACAAAAGTAATTTTGAATTCCGACGTTCATTAGGTTAATAAGTATCGAGGGTTATTTTTGTCAAAGCATATTTGGTAACATCTGCTGGTATGTAGGGTTCGACTGGTAGGAAAGCATCTACTGGATGTAGAGTCCTACTGGTACGGATACACCTACTGCAGCTGACCATTGTATTACCAGCTGAGCTTAAATAACCATGATAGGATTATAACTGAAATTCCCCCTAAATTTATGCAAATAAACTAACTAATTCCCCCTGAATTTATTACCAAAACAAAATAATCAAGAAGTAATTTCAATTAAACCAAGAATATTTCGAAAGTAAGAAAACTTAGCGTCCGGTAGGGGTTTTGTGAAAATGTATGCTGCCTGTTGTTCGGTAGAAATATACTCCAGCCGAATTTCTTTCTTCATAACATGATCTCTGATAAAATGATGACGGATGTCAATATGTTTAGTACGAGTATGAAGAACTGGATTGTATGTTATAGCAATGGCAGATGTATTGTCACAAAATATGGGAGCCTCTGTGGACTCAATTCCATATCTCTGAGTTGTTGCTGAATCCAGAGCAATTGAGCACAGCAGCTTCCAGCAGCAAGGTACTCTGCCTCTGCAGTGGAAGTTGCTATGGATGTCTGTTTCTTGCATCCCCACATATCAATCGATCACCAAGGAATTGACAATACCCACTGGTGCTTTTTCTGTCAATTTTGCATCCAGCATAGTCAGCATCTGAGTATCCAATAAGATTAAAAGTTGAGTCTCTTGGATACCATAGACCAACATTCTTAGTGCCTTTCAAATATTTGAGGATCCTTTTGACAGCAGTGAAGTGCGACTGCTTGGGATTTGCTTGAAACCGGGCGCACATACACACTGCAAACATAATATCTGGTCGGCTGGCTGTCAAATATAATAGAGATCCGATAATGCCTCGATACATTGTAACTTCGACTGGTATTCCTGAATTATCCAAGTCGAGTTTGGCAGATGAGCTCATTGGTGTAGCAGCAGCTGAGCTGGTACTCATTCCATATTTCTTCAGCAGCTCTTTAGTGTATTTAGACTGATTTATCAAGATTCCTTCACTAGATTGCTTGACTTGCAATCCTAAGAAAAATGATAATTCTCCCATCATGCTCATCTCAAATTGGTCCTGCATTATCTTTGAAAATCTTTCACATAATTTTGGGTTAGTACTGCCAAAAATAATGTCATCAACATATATCTGAACTAGCAGAGTATGATCTCCCTTTGTAAATTTAAATAAAGTTTTGTCCACTGTGCCAATGGTGAAGTCATGATCAATCAAATATTTTGATAGAGTTTCATACCATGCACGGGGGGCTTGCTTCAGACCATACAAAGCTTTGTTCAGATGATAAACATAAGATGGTTGCAGATGGTTTTCAAATCCAGGAGGTTGTTCAACATATACTTATTCCTGGAGATTGCCGTTAAGAAATGCACTCTTAACATCCATCTGATAGACCTTGAAGTCCTTAAATGCAGCAAAGGCAAGAAATATGCGAATGGCTTCTAATCGGGCTACAGGGGCAAAGGTTTCATCAAAATCAATGCCTTCTTCCTGCATGTATCCCTGTGCAACTAGTCTTGCTTTATTCCTAATTACTATACCATTTTCATCTAGCTTATTTCTAAATACCCATTTAGTGCCAATAATTGTGTGATGCGATGGACGTGGAACTAAATGCCATACTTTGTTTCGCTCAAACTGATTTAGTTCTTTCTGCATTGCTTCTACCCAACTTGGGTCTAATATAGCTTCATCAATCTTCTTAGGTTCTATATGAGATATGAATGTAGCATGAAGAAATTCATTAATCATTTGTCCTCTGGTGCGTAGAGGAGCAAGAGGGTTACCGATGACCTGCTCGGATGGATGATCCTTCTTCCACCAGAGCGAAGGTCCATGAGGATTGAGTTCTTCACTTGGCTGGATATGAGTGGGCACATCCGAGGTTCTGATAGACTCATCTTTCTCATTTGTTCCTTCTACTGCAGCAGGGGTAGATGCTACTGTTTCATTTGTAGCTGGCTGCAGTGCTTGTTGGCCAGCAGACTCCTCTGCTTGAGCTTCAGGAACTTCTGGTTCCAAGGAGCAATCAATCCTGCTTCTGTAATCTATCTCATCATCAACTTTTTCATCAATATAAGTGCTTTCCAGTCGATTACTTAAATTGTTGATTTGCAGATTAGATACAGTACAGTCAGTAGGTTCATCAAATTTTACATGCACTGATTCTTCTACAGTAAGAGTTCTATTATTAAATACTCTGAAGGCCTTACTAACTGTAGAATAGCCAAGGAATATTCCAGCATCGGATTTGGCATCAAAAACGGTGAGATAAGTCTTTACATTGTTGTGAATAAAACATTTGCAACCAAACACATGGAAATAGGAAATATTTGGCTTACTGCCATTCCAGATCTCATAAGGGGTTTTATTTGCTCGCTTATTAATCATTGATCTGTTCTGCATATAACATGCTGTGTTGACAGCTTCTGCCCAAAATCTCTGCGATATTTCTGATTCCGCGAGCATAGTTCGCCCAGCTTCTTTCAAAGTGCGGTTCCTACGCTCAGCAACTCCGTTTTGTTGAGGAGTTCTAGCAGCAGAGTAATCAAGTTTAATTCCAAGGTCATCTAGATATGATTCGAGTGACTGATTGGTAAACTCAGTACCTTTATCACTACGAATTCGATCTATCCCACACGATTTCTCATTTTGAAGTCTTTTAAGTAGTTTGATCAGCTTTGGAGTAGCCTGATCTTTGCCACTTAGGAATAAGACCCATGTAAAACGAGTGTAATCGTCTATCAACACTAGAGTATACTTCATTCCCCCTAGACTTGTTACTGGTATAGGACAGAAAAGATCCATATGCAGCAACTCTAGGCACCGAGAAGAAGATTTACTCCCTTTGTTCTTAAAGGAGGATCTGATTTGCTTACCAAGCTGGCATGCTGCACAGATCTTGTCTTTAGATAACTCAATTTGAGGCAGTCCAATGACTAGATCAAGTTTACGCAGATTGGCAATAGTTTTAAAATTTAAGTGACTCAATCGTTTGTGCCAAAGCCAATTTTTGGAAGAATTCAGGGCAACTAAGCAAGTAGAGGAGGTAGGCTGATTAATATTCCAATCAATTTTATATGTGTTATCATGCCTTCTACCTACAAGTAATATACTGCCATCAGTAGATTTAATAGTGCATGAATGCTGGTTGAACTCCACAGAGTGACCATTGTCACAGAGTTGACTTATGCTAATCAAGTTATAACACAGATTTTCAACTAAAAGAATATCTTTAATGACGATGTTACCGTAGATAATCTTACCCTTACCCACGGTTCTACCTTTCGCGTTATCTCCAAAAGTTATTCTGGGTGCGGTGGAGTCCACCAGTTCAGACAATAAGCTCGCATTTCCTGTCATATGTCTAGAGCATCCGCTGTCCAGGAACCATTCTGAGCTCCGAACTTGATGCATTCTAGTTTCCTGCAATTAAAGATATAAAATGATTGGTACCCAATCCTACTTGGGTCCGGGTATGATTAGTCCTTTCGGAACCCACACTTGTATGACCTTGAGTGACTTAGGTCGGTGTGTGTTCTGAAATGTGTGTGCATTTATAAATATTGGTGATGATTTTGACTATGAAGTGTGATAATATGTGTATGCATGTGCTTTTGGTTTGTAGTTCCTGTTATTGAGCATATATCTCTTCTGGACAGGCTTACAGTTGTAGTACCAGTTGGGTTTAACCTCTCTAGCTGCTCGACCAGTGGGTTTAAGTTCATTTCTGAACTTTTGCCTCGGTTTAGCCTCTTTGAGTGGTTCTACATAACCGATACCCCTGTGCTGTGCCTGTTCCTTGATGAGTGTTGCTTTAACAGGTTCTTTAACCAGTTCATAAGGGTCATATACTGTGCTAGATCTTACAAAGTTCATTGATTGAACCTTGCTTTTTGTTATACACAGTTGAGGTTCATTACCTGATGAACTGCTTTCATTACTATTGTAGCCTATGCCGGTTAAATCACTAGCAAGCCTTATAGATTCAAGCATTTCATCCTTTCTGGTAGTGGACGCATTCCAAGTGCTAACCAGTTTGCTATGTTTCTGGTAGGCACACTTGGCTTCATCTCTTTCTTTCACTAGGAGACTGGCTGTTTCCCTTAAGCAGTTCAACTCCCTCGATTGTTCACAATCAAGTTTGTTTTTATGCGTTTCAGTTGGGATTGAGTGCTCAGTCTTATAGCTTTCAAAGGATTCATATAGCGTCCGATACTCATTGATCATGTCCTGCAATGCATTGGTAAGTTCACTATGTGTAAATTCAGATAGGTTAGATTCGTGTACCTCATTTTCATCATTTGCCATTAAGCAGTGGACTTCCTCGTCTTCACTCTCGCTGGATGAGCTAGTTAACTCCTCTGATTCTGATTCAGAATCAGCCCATTTGCTCTTACTTTCTTCTGCCATCAAAACCTTTTGATCTCTGTCCCTTTTGGATGATCTTCTGGTTTCCTTGGATTTTCTGTAATCCTTGGATCCTCTTTTGTGATCATCCTTTTTGGGTTTAGGACAGTCCGCAATGAAGTGCCCTGGTTTGAGGCAGTTGAAGCATACTCGCTCTTCTTCTTCTGAATTTTCTTTGGAACTCTGCCTTCGAGGATATGATTGATAAGATCTCTGGTTCTTCTTCATGAATTTCCCAAATTTCTTTACGAACATTGCCATAACATCATTACACATCTTTTCTGGAGTCATCTCTATAGAAGTAGGCAGAGACTCCGATGCAGTGAGAGCTTTGGTTGGTTGACTGGTATTTGGTTCATCTTCAACCCGAATGCCTAATTCGAATTCATAGGCTTTTAAATCAGCAAACATATCATGTAGATCTATCTTGTTGATGTCCTTCGATTCTCTCATAGCAAGGGTATTGACATCCCATTCTCTTGGGAGACCTCTCATTACTTTGAGAGTGACTTCTCTGTTGGGTAACTCCTTACCCAGACTGCTGAGTTCATTAATTATTCTAGTCACTCTTTCATCATACTCGTTGAGAGTTTCTCCATTCATCATCTTGATATGCTCAAACTTCTGTAAAGCCACAGTAAGCTTGTTTTCTTTGGTTTGATCATTTCCTTCACAGAGTTGGGCAATCTTCTCCCAGATTTCTTTGGCTGTTGAGCACATTTTTATTTTGTTGAACATATTTTTGTCCAAAGTTTTGAACAGAATGTCCTTAGCAACGTTGTACAGATTTGCTTTTTTCTTTTCTTCATTTGACCATTGAGATCTTTCCTTTTCTACCATTTGTGGATCGCCACTTGTGATAGAAGCAGCTGTATTGATTTTCATGATCTTCATAGGTCCTTCAGTGATTACATACCACATATCATCATCTTGAGCACTTAGATGTGCTTGCATACGGATTCTCCAGTCATCATATTCGTCTTTCTTGAACATTGGAATCTTGCTGAATGAGGCCATCAGTTTTTGGCAATTGGTAATTTCTCAAGATTGAGAAGACCTAAGATCTGATACCACTTGTTGGGATCGGGGTAGTGTTTAGAAGGGGGGGGGTTGAATAAACACTAGATTCAATTTCGATTTCTTTTTCTGGTTAACTGTAAACTGTTAAGTATTACAGTTGCTTCTCAATATCAGGCAAGTCAGCAGACACTTATTATAGTGCGGAAGACGTCTACTGAACTTGTGAGGAATAAAACTGTGGTAATAAAGCAATGAACAAATAACACAAGAGTTGTTTCTGGAAGTCGAAGCACAACGCTTCTACGTCTCCCCTTCTTCCTTTGCAGGAAGGATTCACTAGAAGACTTGGTTTACACTTTACAGTATACAACCTTCTTAGGCACTAACACACTTGGCCTAAACTCCTAGCAATCACAATCTTCTTACCTTTTGATTACAAGAGATTCTATAACACTCTTTACAGAATAAACTTTCTAGCTTCGAGTGTTTTTGAGCAGCAGACTTCAATTGGAGATAATCTATCACAGATTCAGTTTCACTGCTTGTCTGCTCTTTGCTGAACGTTTGGAATATCAGTAATATGATTTTCTTGTTTGCTTTGAAGTATATCTCTTTGTTGAAAATCGCTCAGCACTTCTTTATTCTTTGCTTGGACGTATTTATAGGTTTGGTTGTCCAACGGTAGCTTTTCTGTATATGGAAGAGATTAGCTTTCCAAATTCATATTGTCTTCTTTCCTATTTTGTTAAGCAACGGCTCTTTTAACCCTGACGGTAATGGTGGCGGAGATATAGCAGGGTGCGCCGCTCTGTTGTACCTTTGTCAGAGAATGTTGTACTTATTTTGTCTCGTTGCTTAGTGCTCTTACTGGAAGTTTAGACTTCTGCTGATTTTCTTTGTTCAACTGGTCGTTCATCCTCTTATGACCAGTTGATGTCTTTGTTTAGTGTGAGACTAGCCGGGTGATAGTTATCCAGTAGATGTCCATCCGGTTTGATGTCTATCCAGTTGGTAGCCATCTAGTTGATGTCTGTCCGGTTGATGTCTATCCAGTTGGTGTCTTGTCCAGTTGATGTCTATCCAGTTGGTTGGTGTCTTCACCCGGTAGGTGTTCATCCAGTTGATCTTTATCACCCGGTAAGACTTCAATATCCGGTAGGTGCCTTCATCCGGTAGGACTTTAACATCCGGTAGGAGTCTTCATCCAGTTGATCTTTATCACCCGGTAGGACTTCATCCAGTAGGTGTTTAACATCCGGTAGGAGTCTTCATCCAGTTGGTCTTTATCACCCGGTAGGACTTCATCCAGTAGGTCTTTAGCATCCGGTAGATCTTTAACATCCGGTAGGTGTCTTCATCCGGTAGGTGTTTGTAATCACCGAAACTTAGAAATCGTTTTCCCAACAGAACTTATGAAACTTCTCAAGCGTAAATGGGTCTACTGATGATGCAGTCATTAATGTATTTGGATAAGGTGGTCTATAAGTCCATTGTGATGATTGATTTCCAGACTTCCATGGTAAGGGAACCTGCTGATGTTGTTGTGGGCTCTATTGTGGGGACTGATGTGACCCCTGCTGTTGAGACTGACGTGGTCGCTGCTGGTGGTAGGGTTGTTTGTCTCGATTCAATAACTGAGGACATTAAGCTTTCCAATGGCCCTTTTCCTTACAAAAACTGAATTCATCAGAAGCAACATTCGGATGCGGCTTACTTTGATTAATGGCACTTGGCCTTTGAGGTGTTGCAAAAACAGATGGATTGGGCATTGGATCAATTCCCTTATCTGTTTGAGACTTGAGGACATATATCCTCAGCCAACAGTTCACTAACCACCGAATCAACAGAAGGAAGGGGACTGCGATGCAAAATCGTCCCACGAAGACCCTCAAAATCATTACGTAGGGCCATAAAAAACTGTACCGGTCGTTCTTCTTCTCTTCGGGCGACATATGAAGCAAATGCCCGTAATTCAGTAGATTCTGTAAGTGTTAACTGATCCCATAAATCTGTCATAGTAGAATAAAACTCCCGAATACTCATATTCTTCTGTTGTACGGCAGGAATTTCCGTCCAACTGGTATTGTTTTGCAAAGTTAGACTGTGTGTACAGTCTTCCCAGATGATCCCAAACTGCCTTGACAGTCTCGTACTTCGCCAACTGAGTACCAATCGATTGTGCAACAGATTATGGATCCAAGTAATAATCTTTGAATTATCGGATTCCCACGCATCTAATAATCCTGAAAAGTTGACAACTTTCTCATATGTAGATCTAGGTAAGGTTCCCGAAACATAGCCCCACATTTTTTTAACCTTTAAAAAAGTCTTCATCACATAACTCCAATAGGAATAATTTTTCCCATCGAATTGCACACTATTAGACTGAAGAGAATCATCTCAAATCCCAATCATTGCGAAAAACAACCAGAAAGGCTAGGGGAGGCGAACAGAAAAATCGAATTGCAGACAGATACCATAGATGGTACTGTAGATTACTTTATGGGTACTGTAGACGAAAAATTCCACTTTTTTTTTTAAATAATTTTCACCAAACAGATCAAATTCTTCAAACTAAATCCAAATCTAAGTGAGAATCAAACCTTAGATTCCAGAATCCACCAAACAAAGGAAGAAAAAAGAAAACCCAAGAAAAAAAAGAACACCGACACTTTGAACAGTTGACCAACACGAATTTTGTTTAAAAAAACCTCAGAAATAATCCTAATCCCTTGCACAAGTTTGCAACACGTCGCCTTGAGTTATGCTATCGTTTTCAGAGGCCAGAACAAGAGGTGTGCCTAATATTTTTCAAGGAGATCAACAAAAGGGTATCAGAACTTGGCTCTGATATCATATTAATTCTAGATAATCAAAGATGAGAAAGTAAGAGGCTAGAGTTTCTCATTGAATAGCTATTAAAAGAATAAATCAAAAGTAGAGTTTATATAAAAAATTAATAAACAGCTACCTACCAAGACTAATCTACCTTTTAAAGATGAAGATAAAGATATAGATAAAGATAAATAAACTAATCTAATCTATTTAACAATGTGATTTAAAATATTTAAATTTCATTTGTTTTCATTTCTATAATGGGAAATAATAGTTGTATGATAAAATTGAATTCATTTCTTACTAAGATTTTTTGGACGTCACATTCATTGTTCAAAATTTCATTGTCCGAATTGAAGTATATGGTATGAATATTGTTATTTTATGTTATAGAGATAATAATATTATTATATTGTATTTAATTATATAGATACCAAAATTATATAGTTTCTATGTGGACACAAGTAATTAGATTCATGCATATAACATGGATATACATGTTAGTGTAATAAGGGTAATTTAATTATTTTATTTAGTAAGGGTAGAGTACTTCTTTTATTATTTAAATTTAAAAGTTATTTTCATTTGTATTGCTTTACGATATTTTCATTATATTATAATTTATTATTTTAAATTATCCAATCTCATGCACGTTAACTTACATATTACATTTCTAGTTACATTCAATTCTGATTCTGATCAGGCCAAAGGAATGCTCTCATGGCAAACCTCTTCTTCTGGTTTACATCACCGCGTTTCGGCAGGCTGTACTCATCCAGAAGGCGGTCGAGTTTCCACTCTGGCATCGTCTCGTAGTTGGATTTGGAGTACCTCTGATAGTGAAGAGGCATCTGAAACTCAGGCTCCACACATTGTTGTGGGCTCACGCCGCCCTTAGTTTCTTGTTGGTTCTGTTGGTGGCCAATGGGCGGGGTTCCGCCAACAGAGGCGGCTAGTGGAGAAGGGACAGGGCTTGAAGTTCCTGTGTTCATCGTTTCTTGCTATTTGTTGTGTATGATGGGTGGTTCTTGTGTGGATTTTATGGCTGAGTGGTTGCCTTTTTATAGAGGGAAAACTGATTGATACTTGTACATGTGGAGGTCGAGTGGCGTATTTAAATTTAATATTATGAATATTCTCCATCTTTCTTTTAATTCTTGCACCAGGTGCATGTTGGTTTCCGTATCCCGACGCCAGATTCAAACGCACCGGAAAATAAACATAAACAGAGCAATTTTCATACATATCTTCAACTTGCAACCTATACAACACATGTTACTACTCAAAAATTTCATGAAAGCAACACCATTTCATGATATGAACATCTTTTCAAAACAACAAAACTTATTTTGTTGAATTTAACCTCATATCAATTCTTCACAAACTTGAAATCAACTCAAGTTTTAAACCAAACTATCAACAAAGATTGCATAATTCATGTTATCCTTACCAAATAGATTTGATTTCACTTCATAAGCAAGTTTCCAAGCTTAAATTCAAAAAACAATCCAAGAGAACACAACGGGTTTGGCGAGGAACTTGTAGGAGATACTAGGTGTAAAAGTGGGTACTATGAGCTTTGAATATGATATCTTCCTTATATACTAAGTAATTAAATTATGTAAAAATATATATCCATGTATTCTATCATAATCGGTTCAACCCAACCCAAGTCCATAAAAAACTGTAATTAACTCATAAATATAAAATCAATCAAATCACATACATGGATTATTTCTAATCATCACAGTGTAAATATATATACCGACGATGGTACTTATGGAAGAGTGCATCATTCTATTAACTCATTCTTTGGTGTATCATTGAGTTTACTTATATGATAGTGGTAATGTATTGTTAGATGAATGAGTAATGATATACCATGCTGATAGCATCCAGCGTCGATGGAGACTCGACAATGTTACTAGAAAAGGAGTGGATATATTTTTATGAACATGCTAGAAATATCATTGTACATTACTGTGAAAGTTGATTTTGTAGGGTACTCCGAACGAGGTCTGATACCTGATAACAAAGAATGATGGACAATACAATATATTTTGGATATAATGACACATGAACGTGGTGAAGTACTAGCGTTGTTGATATAAATTATTGCAGCTATGACCTCACGAGTATATGACAATGGGGAGGTAATGAGGTTTTCGGTGTGGAAAATATTATATGTAATTCTCATTGATGTTATTGTGTGAGATTTTCATTGACGATGATATTGGTGATCCATGTGGGTGGTGTGATTGACGATTTTGTGGATGGTGATGTATTGTTGATTTACTATGTCAGGGTCCCCCTGGAGAGCGTGTGATGTGTCGACGCTAGAGAGCGTGCGATGTGTTATTGGGTCGCCGCTGGAGAGCGTGCGATATGTCGGTGCTAGAGAGCTTGCGATGTGTAAATCTAGACAATTGAACTATTTAGTCATTGGTGTAAACATAGACAATTGAGCCCACACTATAACAATTCTAACCTTCGTACAGGTTTTCACGGTTGCGTCCAATTCGACCTTGGACCATGGTTGGTTTTATAAATCATTTCTCATATTTGAAGCGGCCACACTTCGCATTCACGTAGGTGATCTCCTAAAAAAGTATCCCGCTATACTCCAACATATTTATTTATATTTCTTAGGAATCATTTAAGGCATTTGTCTATCCTCGTACCCCTTTTGCATATTACACCCCTTATCATAGGAATGAGTTGAAAATTAGTCTCCAAGGTGTTTCTCCAATCTTGTAATTTGGTTGTTCCTTTTGTTGAAAATTAGTCTCCAAGTTTTTGTTGATCAAGGTGTTTCTCCAATCTTGTAACAATGATTCCAAAGCCAGCACTCAACTGAGAGTCGGTGTCACAGAGGGAGGGGACCACCGACAAATACTGTACCTCTTGTACGACGTGTAAGGAATCCAACAAGCAAAATACGCAGCGGAAATAAAATTTGGATTCCTAACCATGGACCTATACAGAGTATTCATATCGGAATGATTATAGAGTCTCACCCTTGTAGCATGTTTGATGCAGAATCCTCGTTGAAGCACCACGAGTCACAAACAAAAGTTTGCACCTTTGTCTCTAAGGTATCCACACGATCAAATCGAACAAAGGACGTTCAAGAACAAGTTGCTAGACTTATTCTTGAACCAAAAACCAAACTCTCGGTTCAAAACCGATTAACGGCAGCCTAAAACCACCAAGAAAGGATCGACGGCGGCCGTGAGGAGGGAGGCGGCCGTGAAGCGTCTTGGATGAGAGGAGGCGACCAAGAGGAGAGGAGTAGGTTTAGAGATTATAATTGTAGTGTCTAACAATTAATTATATCCTTGTTTATATATTATTAGATTTAATTAAGGTTCAAGACTTTCTTAAAGTCTCATGGGCCCAAACCCATGATTTAATTAAATCCTTATAATCATTTAATTAAGACTCTTCTTAATTATTTAATTCATCCCATGAATTTAATTCCCTTTATCGATTTAATCTTTTGTGCCACCCGATAGGATCTTGTAATGTTGGCAGTGACATAAAATCTCATTTTATGTCACAAGCAATGAGCGGTATCTAGCAACACATCAAGGCTACCCAAATTACAAGAATGTCATTGACTCGACATAACCTTAGAACTTGTGATAATATTAACCATGTAACTTAATCCCTTTGTCCATGTGTTTAGATTGAACACGAGTCATGGAATAGTCATACTCGTATATTCAATCTCTATTTCTTGATCCCCAAGTAGAACTAGAATAAACGAATAAGCTCGATATCACATATCGACTCATTCGAGCACGGCCATGCATTTTAGTCTTACTTGATCAAGGGCCCAAACACTTCTCCTGTTATATAGGAGGGACAAATCATATCTTGATCAATCAACATCCCTCTACATAATTCGTAGTGTATCCAATAGTTGCCTTTATAGTTTACCCTGTTACAGGTAACGTTTGACAATATCAAGATACATAACTCCTTATGTTGGGATCTCTGATGATCTCAAGTCGTAAGGATTACATACATTATTATCACTATGAGAATTGCTTATGACACTCATATAACTATCCATGAAGCATTCTCATGGTGGGTCTGTCCAGTACATTGTTCTCTAACATGTACCCATGTGTTGATTTGATATCTCATATCCATGAATTAATTCATCAATCAAAACATACTAGTCTCAATGTATTATCATTATCCTGATTTATGATAATACTTGACTAGGGACAATCTTTCAGAATAATACAATATTATTCTAAGGACATTAACTTATATATCAATTCATATTGCACAGATATTCGAATAATATATAATAATGATTTGCCATTTATAAAATCATAATACATTGTATGTCATAAACAATCATCTAATGACTTGTCTTAGGGCATATCCTAACAAATCTCACTAAGATCAATCAGACATATACTTAATGCCTAGAGATCTAGTATGATGATCATGCTTCTGCTGTGACAGTGGCTTCATCAATGGGTCAGATACATTATCATCTGTTGGTACTTTGCATATTTTAACATCTCATCTTTCAATGATTTCTCGAATGAAATGAAAGCGCCGAAGTATGTGCTTGGATCTTTGGTGAGATCTAGGTTCCTTAGTCAATGCGATGGCTCCATTGTTGTCACAATAGAGTTCAATCGGATCTAGAGTGCTAGGCATCACCCCAAGTTCAGAAATGAACTTCTTGATCCAAACAGCTTCCTTTGCTGCATTTGAGGCAATTCAGCTTCAGTTGTAGAATCGGCTACTGTCTTTTGCTTTGAACTCTTCCATCTTACAACACCTCCATTTAGGCAAAACACATATCCTGATTGCGATCGAAAATCATCTTTGTCGGTTTGGAAACTTGCATCAGTGTAACCAATTACAATCAGTGTAACCAATTACATTGAGCTCTTCTTCACATCCATAAATCAAGAATGTATCCTTAGTTGGAAACTTGCATCAGTGTCGGTTTGGAAACTTGTCATGCTCAAAGCATACGAGACATCTGGACGAGTACATATCATGGCATACATGATAGATCCAATAGCTGACGCATATGGAATCTTACTCATGCGTTGTCTCTCATCTGGTGTTGAAGGACACTGATCCTTCGAGAGATGTATCCCATGTGTCATAGGCACGAATCCTTTCTTTGATTCTTGCATGCTAAACCGTTTTAGCACTTTGTATATGTATGTACTTTGACTTAGGCCAAGTAACCTTCTCGATCTATCTCTATAGATCTTGATTCCTAATACATAGGTGGCTTCACCCAAGTCTTTCATAGAAAGGCAATTCCCTAGCCAAATCTTTACAGATTGTAAGGCAGGGATATCATTCCCAGTTAGCAGTATGTCATCTACATACAATATTAGGAAGATAATTATGCTCCCACTGACCTTCTTGTAGACACAAGGTTCATCTACGTTTTTGATGAAACCAAACTCTTTGACTGCATCATCAAAACGAAGATTTCAACTCCGAGAAGCTTGCTTCAATCCATAAATGGATCGTTGTAGCTTGCATATCTTTCCAGCATCCTTTGGATCGACAAAACCCTCGGGCTGTGTCATGTACACATCCTCAAGCAGATTTCCATTAAGGAAAGCTGTTTTGACATCCATCTGCCAGATTTCATAATCATGAAATGCAGCTATTGCAAGTAAGATCCTTATGGATTTAACCATGGCAACTAGTGAAAAAGTTTCATCATAGTCAATACCATGAATTTGTTTGAAACCTTTTGCTACCAGTCGACCTTTAAAGGTTTGTACATTACCATCCATGTCGGTCTTCTTCTTGAAAATCCATTTGCACCCTATGGGTCTCACCCCTTCAGGTGGGTCAACCAAAGTCCATACTTGGTTTGCATACATGGATTCCATTTCAGATTTCATGGCTTCTTGCCATTTCTCAGAATCAGTGCCCATTATAGCTTCTTGATAAGATGACGGCTCATCCTCATCAATAAGTAGTAAGTCACCTTGTTGAGTCACAAGAAATCCATATCTCTGTGGTTCCCGGTGTTCTCTTACAGACCTACGCTGGGCTTGTGTCTCTTGAGCATGCACTTTATCCACAACAGCTTGTGGTGACTGCTCTGTTTCCATCTCAATATCATGTTCAGTGTTTTCTTGTGGTTGAACTTCACCAAGTTCTATATGTCTCCCACTCGTTTTTCTAGAAATAAATTCTCTTTCAAGAAAGACACCAGTCCGAGCAACAACCACTTTGTTCTCGGTGGGATAATAGTGTTGGGATATGCCCTAAGACAAATCATTAGATGATTGTTTTGACATACAATGTTTATGATTTAATGAATGGCAATTCATTATTATATATTATTCATTTAACTGTGCAATGTGAATTAATATATATGTTAATGTCCTTAGAATAATATTGTATTATTCTTAAACATTGTCCCTGGTCAAGTATTATCATGAATCAGGATAATGATAATACATAGAGACTAGTATGTGCCGATTGATGAATTGTTCATTGATATGAGATATCAAATCAACACATGGGTACATGTTAGAGAACGATGTACTGGACAGACCCACCATGAGAATGCTACATGGATAGTTATATGAGTGTCATAAGCAATTCTCATAGTCATAATAATCTATATAATCCTTACGACTTGTGATCATCAGAGATCCCAACATAAGGAGTTATGTATCTTGATATTGTCAAACGTTACCTGTAACATGGTAAACTATAAAGGCGACTATTGGATACACTACGAATTATGTAGAGGGATGTTGACTGATCGAGATAGGATTTGTCCCTCCTATATAACAGGAGATGTGTTTGGCCCTTGATCAAGTGAGAACTAAAATGCATGGCCATGCTCGAATGAGTCGATATGAGATATCGAGCTTATTCGTTTATTCTAGTTCTACTTGGGGATCAAGAAATAAAGATTGAATATACGAGTATGACTATTCCATGACTCGTGTTCAATCTAAACACAAAGGACAAAGGGATTAAATTACATGGTTAATATTATCACAAGTTCTAAAGGTTATGTCGAGTCATTGACATTCTTGTAATTTGGGTAGCCTTGATGTGTTGCTAGACACCGCTCCTTGCTTGTGACGTAAAATGAGATTTTATGTCACTGCCAACATTACAAGATCCTATCGGGTCGCACAAAAGATTAAATCGAGAAGGGAAATTAAATTCATGGGATGAATTAAATAATTAAGAGGAGTCTTAATTAAATTAAATAATTATAAGGATTAAATTAATATCATGGGCTTGAGCCCATGAGGCTTTATGAAAGCCTTTAATTAAATCCTATATAATAATAACAAAGTGATTAATTGTTAATATTATTCCTTGATATCAAAAACCTAGCCACCAAGACTAGGAGCTCTCGGCCACTTTGTTTGAGAAGCTCTCGGCCGCCATCTTTCTTGCTTCACTCGACTTCTTCATAGTCGACGTGAGGTAGAGTGAGTTGAGTGCCATCCTTTCGATTGTGAATCGAGTGTGCTTCGTGTATTGGTTTAAGAACAAATCTAGCACTTTGTTCTTAAACAATCCCCTTCCGATTTGATCATGTGGATACCGTTGAGACAAAACTTGATAAGTTTTGCTAGTGACTTGATGGAGGCGTTGGACGTGGTGCTGCTCCGTGGAATCTGCTCAAACACGCTACAAGGGTGAGACCTTTGATCCTTTATCCGATATGAACACCTATGTATAGATCCGGTGTCATGTAATCCATAAAATTTTATTCCACTACGTTGCTATGTATGATGGATTACTAACAGTGGTATCAGAGCCGTGTACAAGGCTCATATCGGATTTATGTGGTTAAATTATTTTAATCATATTAGAATTGGATAACATGCTTTAAAACTGTATAATCATATATGATATGAGTAAATCGAGTTTATGAAAATCATCGTATAATTATATTTGATATTAATTGGCGAATTATTGTATATGATACAAGAAGGCTAATATCGAACCATGTCTCACGTGGGTTCGGCCACCACCATCACAAATGACACACGGCTAGCCACATGAGGGCTAGGGTTTTCGAACCCTTGGCTCGAGATGGTTTAGCCGTTGTGGCTAATGATTGTGCATGGAAGTGTCAAAACTTGACTAGGGTTAAGAACCCATTGGCTCGTGAAGGCTAGCTCATGACGGCTAGGGTTTCGAACCCTAGCAGCCGTGCATGGGCTCGGCCGTCGCCGCCTTTTTGCTAGGGTTTTCGAACCATTGTGGCTCACGGCCGCCGTCCAAAAATGTTAGGGTTTCGAACCCTCATGGTTGGACGTGGACTTATGGGCTAAGGTTCCGTGACATGTGATGTCCCGAGCGTACGAAAATTTCATAAAATTTATTTTACAGTTTTAATTAGAATTAAATTTTAAAATGTTTAGAATTTAATTAATTAAATGTTATAGCATGTTTTATGTGTTGTTTGAGCATGGTGCATGGTTATAGCCCTTTGACCTATTAGATAGGATTTGTGAATGTTTGTAATTTATAATACGACCTGCGTGTCGTGCCTTCTCTATTTTATTCTAAATGTAATCCCTCCCCTATGTTCCCCTCGAATGTGAATCAAGGAATTCTATATCTTGTAAATAGTGTAGTTTATTTTGTTGATGGTGATCAATGAAGATGGAGCATCGTGCCGGGATGAGGAGGCCATTCACAAATTGGAGCCAAAGGAAGGTGCTTGTGAAGTTACCTTAGGTTGACTCTTTGGATTTTCTCATTGGCTTGAGAAAATCGCTAGTAGGGGCTATAACCATGTCACGTTTTAATTATGTATGTTGATGCATGATTTATCTTATGTTTTAGATTGATAATTGTATTACACATATATGTAGATATGTATACACCTATATGTAGTGGACATATTTTGAATTATCAAACTAATCATGAGATCAATAAATCCCTCTAAAATATTAAGTTTTAGATGCCTTCCAAAATTAAAAGTACTCGTCAAAAACTTCGATTGTACATGTGTGGGTTTGCCAAAGCAAAGCACCGTGGCAATCTTAGTAAGGCGCGAAAGGATAAAAGTGATATCCGTTATACTTTAAATTGGGTACGACTTAACTAGGTTATCTCAATAGGATTGGGAACCCAGAGGCATGGGTTGGATAATAATTCATTTGATGAATTGAACAAAGCGTTGTTCGTCCAACTATCCAAGAATTACATGTGGTGTAATTGACAAAGTGTTGTCTACCTAAATAACCGAGTCTTGGGCGATTAGCCAAAGCTAACTCAAGATTAGGCGAAATATGGATCTTGGCCCACTAAAGGTTTCGAGGGTTGATATTTTTAACTAAATAGTGCGAGTATCATTTAATATAAGACAATGTTAAATGATTAAATCATAAACTTATTTTGCATATTTATATTGTAGATATCCATGGCAACTAACAACATAACAAGCACTTTATCACTGTGATCGGTCCTTGAGAAGGACAAATTAAATGGGACAAATTTCCTAGACTGGCATAGGAACTTGAGGATAGTCATCAAACAAGAAAAGAAGCAATATGTCCTAGAAGAACCCTTACCTGCTGAGGAACCTCCCCTAACGGCTACTAGAGCCGATAAAGATGCTTACAAGAAGCATCAAAGTGACGCACTTGATGTTGGGTGCCTTATGCTTGCCACCATGAACTCTGAGCTTCAGAAGCAACATGAGGAAATGGAGGCGTTTGATATGATCGAGCACCTTAAGCAACTGTACCAACAACAAGCAAGACAAGAGAGGTATGACATCTCTAAGGCGTTATTTCAGTGCAGAATGGTAGAGGGAAGCCTAGTTGGAACTCATGTGCTCAAGATGATTGGGTACATTGAGAATCTGGAGAAGCTGAGTTTTTCATTGGACCAAGAGTTGGCCACCGATGTGATCTTGCAATCGTTGCCTGAGAGCTTCAGTCAATTTGTAGTAAATTACAATATGACTGACATGGAAAAGACTCTACCACAATTGCTTGGTATGTTGAGAACATATGAAGCAAATACAAAGAAGACTAAGGCCACAAATATTCTTATTGTGAATAAGAGCAAATGAAGGGCCAAATGTGCAGGACCTCAAAAAGAGTAGATTGTTGGCGAAAGGCGAAGTTGATCTCCGAGTTGGAAATGGAGCAAGAGTTGCTGCATTAGCTATAGGAGATTATTATTTATCTTTGCCTTCTGGTTTATCGTTGATTTTAAAAGACTGTTATTTTGTGCCATCCATTACCAAAAACATTATTTCTATTTCTTGTTTAGACAAGTGTGGATTTTCATTTATGATAAAGGACAACTGTTGTTCTATTTATTTAAATGATATGTTTTATGCTAGTGCACAAATGGTGAATGGTCTTTATTTATTAAATCTTGATATGCCTATCTATAACATAAATACTAAAAGGATTAAAAATAATGATTGTAATCCGACTTATCTCTGGCATTGTCGCTTGGCCACATAAACGAGAACCGCATATCTAAACTTCATAAAGGATGGAGTATTAGATTCATTTGATTTTGAATCATATGAAACATGCGAATCTTGTTTAATGGGCAAGATGACTAAAGCCCCTTTCAAGGGACATGTTGAAAGGGCAAATGTTTTATTGGGACTAATACATAGTGATGTATGTGGACCAATAAGTACACAAGCTAGAGGTAGTTTTCAATACTTCGTTACATTTACTGATGACCTCAGTAGATATGTGTATGTGTACCTAATGAAGCATAAGCATGAAACCTTTGAAAAGTTCAAAGATTTCAAGAATGAAGTACAAAACCAACTTGGCAAGAGTATTAAAATCCTTCGATCAGATCGAGGAGGTGAATACTTAAGTCAAGAGTTTCATGACTATCTAAAGGAGTGTGGGATAGTCCCACAACTCACTCCTCCGTATACTCCACAATGGAATGGTGTATCCGAGAGGAGAAATCGAACCTTGTTAGACATGGTTAGATCAATGATGAGTCATGCAGATCTTCCGATATCATTTTGGGGACACGCTCTAGAAACATCGATTTTCTTACTGAACCGTGTTCCATCTAAATCAGTGGAAAAGACACCATATGAGATATGGACTGGGAAGCGTCCTAGTATGTCTTTTATGAAGATTTGGGGTTGTGAGGCTTTCGTTAGACGTCACGCCACTAACAAACTTGGACCCAAATCTGATAAGTGTTTATTTGTGGGGTATCCTAAGGAAACGAAAGGATACTATTTCTATTATCCCACCGAGAACAAAGTAGTTGTTGCTCGGACTGGTGTATTTCTTGAAAGAGAATTTATTTCTAGAAAAACCAGTGGGAGAAAAATAGAACTTAGTGAAGTTCAACCACAAGTAAACACTGAACCTGAGATTGAGATGGAAACAGAGCAGGCACCGCAAGCTGTTGTGGAAGAAGTACCTGCTCAAGAGACACAAGCCCATCATAGGTCTGTAAGAGAACACCGGGAGCCACAGAGATATGGATTTCTTGTGACTCAACAAGGTGACTTACTACTTATTGATGAGGATGAGCCGTCATCTTATCAACAAGCTATAATGGGCACTGATTCTGAGAAATGGCAAGAGGCCATGAAATCTGAGATGGAATCCATGTATGCAAACCAAGTATGGACTTTGGTTGATCCACCTGAAGGGGTACGACCCATAGGGTGCAAATGGATTTTCAAGAAAAAGACAGATATGGATGGTAATGTACAAACCTATAAAGGTCGGCTGGTTGCAAAAGGATTCAAACAAATTAATGGTATTGACTATGATGAAACCTTTTCACCAGTTGCCATGGTTAAATCCATAAGGATCTTACTTGCAATAGCTGCATTTCATGAGTATGAAATCTGGCAGATGGATGTCAAAACAACTTTCCTTAATGGAAATCTTCTCGAGGATGTGTACATGACACAGCCCGAGGGTTTTTTTGATCCAAAGGATGCTGGAAAGATATGCAAGCTACAACGATCCATTTATGGATTGAAGCAAGCTTCTCGGAGTTGGAATCTTCGTTTTGATGATGCAATCAAAGAGTTTGGTTTTATCAAAAACGTAGATAAACCTTGTGTCTACAAGAAGGTCAGTGGGAGCATAATCATTTTCCTAGTGCTGTATGTAGATGACATACTTCTCATTGGGAATGATATCCCTGCCTTACAATCTGTAAAGATTTGGCTAGGGAACTGCTTTTCGATGAAAGACTTGGGAGAAGCCACCTATGTATTAGGAATCGAGATCTATAGAGATAGATCAAGAAGGCTTCTTGGCCTAAGTCAAAGTACATACATAGACAAAGTGCTTAAAAGGTTTAGCATGCAAGAATCAAAGAAAGGATTCATGCCTATGACACATGGTATATATCTCTCGAAGGAACAATGTCCTTCAACGCCAGATGAGAGACAACGCATGAGTAAGATTCCATATGCGTCAGCTATTGGATCTATCATGTATGCCATGATATGTACTCGTCCCGATGTATCGTATGCTTTGAGCATGACGAGCAGATATCAAGTTGATCCAGGTGAAGGTCACTGGATTGCTGTCAAGAATATCCTGAAGTACTTGAGAAGAACTAAGGATACATTCTTGATTTATGGAGGTGAGGAAGAGCTCAATGTAATGGGTTACACTGATGCAAGCTTCCAAACTGACAAAGATGATTTTCGATCGCAATCTGGATATGTGTATTGCCTAAATGGAGGTGCTGTGAGCTGGAAGACTTCAAAGCAAGAGACAGTAGCCGATTCTACAACAGAAGCTGAGTATATTGTTGCCTCGGATGCAGCAAAGGAAGCTGTTTGGATTAGGAAGTTCATTTCTGAATTTGAAGTGGTGCCTAGCATTAAAGATCCGATAGAACTCTATTGTGACAACAATGGAGCGATCGCATTGGCTAAGGAACCTAGATCTCACCAAAGATCCAAACACATACTTAGGCGTTTCCATTTCATTCAAGAAATCGTTGAAAGGGGAGATGTTAAAATATGCAAAGTACCAACAGATGATAACGAATTTGACCCATTGACGAAGCCACTGTCACAGCAGAAGCATGATCGTCATACTAGATATCTAGGCATTAGGTATATGTCTGAGTGGTATTAGTGCAAGTGGGAGGTTTGTTGGGATATGCCCTAAGACAAATCATTAGATGATTGTTTTGACATACAATGTTTATGATTTTATGAATGACAATTCATTATTATATATTATTCGTTTAACTGTGCAATGTGAATTAATATATATGTTAATGTCCTTAGAATAATATTGTATTATTCTTAAACATTGTCCCTGGTCAAGTATTATCATGAATCAGTATAATGATAATACATAGAGACTAGTATGTGTTGATTGATGAATTGTTCATTGATATGAGATATCAAATCAACACATGGGTACATGTTAGAGAACGATGTACTGGACAGACCCACCATGAGAATGCTACATGGATAGTTATATGAGTGTCATAAGCAATTCTCATAGTGATAATAATGTATGTAATCCTTACGACTTGTGATCATCAGAGATCCCAACATAAGGAGTTATGTATCTTGATATTGTCAAACGTTACATGTAACATGGTAAACTATAAAGGCGACTATTGGATACACTACGAATTATGTAGAGGGATGTTGACTGATCGAGATAGGATTTGTCCCTCCTATATAACAGGAGATGTGTTTGGCCCTTGATCAAGTGAGAACTAAAATGCATGGCCATGCTCGAATGAGTCGATATGAGATATCAAGCTTATTCGTTTATTCTAGTTCTACTTGGGAATCAAGAAATAAAGATTGAATATACGAGTATGACTATTCCATGACTCGTGTTCAATCTAAACACAAAGGACAAAGGGATTAAATTACATGGTTAATATTATCACAAGTTCTAAAGGTTATGTCGAGTCATTGACATTCTTGTAATTTGGGTAGCCTTGATGTGTTGCTAGACACCGCTCTTTGCTTGTGACGTAAAATGAGATTTTATGTCACTGCCAACAATACAAGATCCTATCGGGTCACACAAAAGATTAAATCGAGAAGGGAAATTAAATTCATGGGATGAACTAAATAATTAAGAGGAGTCTTAATTAAATTAAATAATTATAAGGATTAAATTAATATCATGGGCTTGAGCCCATGAGGCTATATGAAAGCCTTTAATTAAATCCTATATAATAATAACAAAGTGATTAATTGTTAATATTATTCCTTGATATCAAAAACCTTGCCACCAAGACTAGGAGCTCTCGGCCACTTTGTTTGAGAAGCTCTCGGCCGCCATCTTTCTTGCTTCACTCGACTTCTTCATAGTCGACGTGAGGTAGAGTGAGTTGAGTGCCATCCTTTCGATTGTGAATCGAGTGTGCTTCGTGTATTGGTTTAAGAACAAATCTAGCACTTTGTTCTTAAACAATCCCCTTCCGATTTGATCGTGTGGATACCGTTGAGGCCAAACTTGATAAGTTTTGCTAGTGACTTGAAGGAGGCGTTGGACGTGGTGCTGCTCCGTGGAATCTGCTCAAACACGATATAAGGGTGAGACTCTTTGATCCTTTATCCGATATGAACACCTATGTATAGATCCGGTGTCATGTAATCCATAAAATTTTATTCCGTTGCGTTGCTATGTATGATGGATTACTAACAAATAGAAATAGTATCCTTTCGTTTCCTTAGGATACCCCACAAAAAAACACTTATCAGATTTGTGTCCAAGTTTGTTAGAGGCGTGACGTCTCACGAAAGCCTCACAACCCCAAATCTTCATAAAAGACATACTAGGACGTTTCCCAGTCCATATCTCATATGGTGTCTTTTCCACTGATTTAGATGGAACACGGTTCAGTATGAATATTGCTGTTTCTAAAGCATGTCCCCAAAAGGATTTCGGAAGATCTGCATGACTCATCATTGATCTAACCATGTCCAACAAGGTTCGATTTCTCCTCTCGGATACACCATTCCATTGTGGAGTATACGGAGGAGTGAGTTGTGGGACTATCCCACACTCCTTTAGATAGTCATGAAACTCTTGGCTAAGGTATTCACCTCCTCGATCTGATCGAAGGATTTTGATACTTTTACCAAGTTGGTTTTGTACTTCATTCTTGAAATCCTTGAACTTTTCAAAGGTTTCATGTTTATTTTTCATTAGGTACACATACCCATATCTACTGAAGTCATCAGTAAATGTAACGAAATATTGAAAACCACCTCTAGCATGTGTGCTTATTGGTCCACATACATCACTATGTATGAGACTCAATAAATCATTTGTCCTTTCAACATGTCCCTTGAAAGGAGCTTTAGTCATCTTGCCCATTAAACAAGATTCACATGTTTCATATGATTCAAAATCAAATGAATCCAATACTCCATCCTTATGAAGTTTATGCTATTCTCGTTTATATGGCCCAAGCGACAATGCCAGAGATAAGTTGGATTAGAATCATTATTCTTAATCCTTTTAGTATTTATGCTATAGACAGGCATATCAAGATTTAATACATAAAGACCATTAATCATTTGTGCACTAGCATAAAACATATCATTTAAATAAATGGAGCAACAATTGTCTTTTATAATAAATGAAAATCCAAATTTGTCCAAACAAGAAATAGAGATAATGTTTCTAGTAATTGAAGGCACAAAATAACAGTCTTTTAAATCTAAAGATAAACCAGAAGGCAAAGATAAGAATAATCTCCTATAGCTAATGCAACAACTCTTGCTCCATTTCCTACTCAGAGATCACTTCGCTTGCCAATGTCCTACTCCTTTTAAGATCCTGCACATTAACACAAATGTGAGATCCACATCCAGTATCTAATACCCATGATGAAGAAGTAGATAAATTGACTTCTATAACAAAAATACCTGAAGTGGAAGTCACACTTCCCTTCGTCTTCTTAAGATCCTCCAGATAAACTTTGCAATTTCTTTTCCAATGTCCAGTCTCACCGCAATGGAAACAGTTCCCCTCTTTTGCCACTCCTCCCTTTGGCTTAAGTGCAGTAGTATGAGGCTTAGTTTTGACAAAGACTTTCTTGTTCTTCTTTAAGCCTTTTGCTTTAGCCCTTCATTTGCTCTTATTCACAATAAGAACATTTGTGGGCTTAGACTTCTTGCTGTTAGCTTCAAAAGTTCTCAGCATGCCAAGCAACTATGGTAGAGTCTTTTCAATTTCAATCATATTGTAATTCAAGACAAATTGACTGAAGCTTTCAGGCAACGATTGCAAGATCACGTCAGTGGCCAACTCTTGGTCCAATGGAAAACCCAGCTTCTCCAGATTCTCAATGTGCCCAATCATCTTGAGTACATGAGTTCCAACCAGATTTCCTTCTACCATTCTACACTGGAATAATGCTTTAGAGACGCCATACCTCTCTTGTCTTGCTTGTTGTTGGTACAGTTGCTTCAGATGTTCGATCATATCGAACGCCTCCATTTCCTCATGTTGCTTCTGAAGCTCAGAGTTCATGGTGGCAAGCATAAGGCACCCAACATCAAGTGCCTCATTTTGATGCTTCTTGTAAGCATCTTTATCGGCTTTAGCAGCTGTCAAGGGAGGTTCCTCAGTAGGTAAGGGTTCCTCTAGGACATATTGCTTCTTTTCTTGTTTGAGGACAATCCTCAAATTCCTATACCAGTCTAGGAAATTTGTCCCATTCAGTTTGTCCTTCTCAAGGACCGATCGCAATGATAGTGCATTTGTAACGTTGTTTGTTGCCATGGATACCTACAATATAAATATGCAAAATAAGTTTATGATTTTAATCATTTAATATGATCTTATATTAAATGACACTCCCACTATTTTGTTTAAAATTATCAACCCTCGAAACTTTAGTGGGCCAAGATCCATATTTCACTTAATTTTGAGTTAGCTTTGGCTAATCGCCCAAGACTCGGTTATTTAGGTAGACAACTCTTTGTCAATTACAATCACATGCAATTCTTGGATGGTTGGACGAACAACGCTTTGTTCAAATTCATCTAATGAATTATTTTCCAACCCCATGCCTCTAGGTTCCCAATCCTATTGAGATAACGCTAGTTAAGTCAAACCCAATTTTAAAATAACACGGATATCACTTTTATCCTTTCGCGCCTTACTAAGATTGTCACGGTGCTTTGCTTTGGCAAACCCACACATGTTCAATCGAAGTCTTGACGAGTATTTTTAATTGGAAGGCATCTTAAACTTAATATTATAAAAGGGATTTATTGATCTCATGATTTTATATGTCCGGTACATATATGAATATATACATATCTACATATATATATATAAGCATCAATATTAAATAAAACATTAAACATGCATCTCATACATCAACATAATGAAAACGTGACATGGTCATAGCCCCAACTAAAGATTTCTCAAGCCAATGAGAAAATCTCAAAGGTCAACCTAAGGGTAACTTCTCCAAGCACCTCTTTGGCTCCCTTTTGTGAATGACCTTCTCATCCCGGCACCATGGTCCATCTTCATTGATCTCCATCAATAAAACTCTAACTAAACTATATAACAATTACATGATTTAGAAAATTCCTCGAGTTACATTCGAGGGGGAGCATAGGGGAGGGAATACATTCAGAAAAATAGAGAAGGCACGACTCGCAGGCAGTATTAAATTACAAACATTCACAAAATCCTATCTAATAGGGCATATGGCTATAACCATGTACCATGCTCAAACAACACATAAAACATGCTATAACATTTAATTAATTAAATTCTAAACATTTTAAAATTTAATTCTAATTAAAACTGTAAAATAAATTTTATGAAATTATCGTACGCTCGGGACATCACATGTCACGGAACCTTAGCCCAATGGTCCACGTCCAACCATGAGGGTTCGAAACCCTAATAGTTGGCGACGGCGGCCGCGACCCATGCACGGCTGCTAGGGTTCGAAACCCTAGCCGTCATGAGCCACAATGGTTCAAAACCTTTGTTTTAGCTCTCGGCCTTTCATGCACAATTCATGACGTTGGCGGCTTGACCATCTCGAGCCAATGAGTTCGAAAACCCTAGCCCTCATGTGGCCTTAGCCGTCAACCTTCATGCGTCGTGAACCATGATCGAACCAGGCGCCGCTAATCAATTTTATCCAGCCAAAAGGAGGGTTCTAAACCCTAGCCATGTTTCGACACCTCCATGCACAATTATGAGCCACAACGGCTAAACCATCTCGAGCCAAGGGTTCGAAAAACCATAGCCCTCATTTGGAAGCCGTGGGTCAATCCGTGATGGTGGTGGCTGAATCATCATGAGCTATGGGCTCGGTTTTCGCTTTTCTGTATCGTATACATAAATAGTCAATTATATCATATATAATTTTACGATGATTTCACAAACTCGATTTATTCCATATCATATATGACTTATACAGTTTTAAAGCATGCAATATAATTCTAAATATGATTAAATGATTAACCACATAATTCCGATATGAGCTTTGTACACGGCTCTGATACCACTGTAAGGAATCCAACAAGCAAAATACGCAGCGGAAATAAAATTTGGATTCCTAACCATGGACCTATACAAAGTATTCATATCGGAATGATTATAGAGTCTCACCCTTGTAGCGTGTTTGATGCAGAATCCTCGTTGTAGCACCACGAGTCACAAACAAAAGTTTGCACCTTTGTCTCTACGGTATCCACACGATCAAATCGAACAAGGGACGTTCAAGAACAAGTTGCTAGACTTATTCTTGAACCAAAAACCAAACTCTCGGTTCAAAACCGATTAACGGCAGCCTAAAACCACCAAGAAAGGATCAACGGCGGCCGTGAGGAGGGAGGCGGCCGTGAAGCGTCTTGGATGAGAGGAGGCGACCGAGAGGAGAGGAGTAGGTTTAGAGATTATAATTGTAGTGTCTAACAATTAATTATATCCTTATATATATTATAAGATTTAATTAAGGTTCAAGACTTTCTTAAAGTCTCATGGGCCCAAACCCATGATTTAATTAAATCCTTATAATCATTTAATTAAGACTCTTCTTAATTATTTAATTCATCCCATGAATTTAATTCCCTTTATCGATTTAATCTTTTGTGCCACGCGATAGGATCTTGTAATGTTGGCAGTGACATAAAATCTCATTTTATGTCACAAGCAATGAGCGGTATCTAGCAACACATCAAGGCTACCCAAATTACAAGAATGTCATTGACTCGACATAACCTTAGAACTTGTGATAATATTAACCATGTAACTTAATCCCTTTGTCCATGTGTTTAGATTGAACATGAGTAATGGAATAGTCATACTCGTATATTCAATCTCTATTTCTTGATCCCCAAGTAGAACTAGAATAAACGAATAAGCTCGATATCACATATCGACTCATTTAGGCACGACCATGCATTTTAGTCTTACTTGATCAAGGGCCCAAACACTTCTCCTGTTATATAGGAGGTTCAAATCCTATCTTGATCAATCAACATCCCTCTACATAATTCGTAGTGTATCCAATAGTTGCCTTTATAGTTTACCCTGTTACAGGTAACGTTTTAAGATACATAACTCCTTATGTTGGGATCTCTGATGATCTCAAGTCGTAAGGATTATATACATTATTATCACTATGAGAATTGCTTATGACACTCATATAACTATCCATGTATCATTCTCATGGTGGGTCTGTCCAGTACATTGTTCTCTAACATGTACCCATGTGTTGATTTGATATCTCATATCCATGAATTAATTCATCAATCAAAACATACTAGTCTCAATGTATTATCATTGTCCTGGTTTATGATAATACTTGACTAGGGACAATCTTTAAGAATAATACAATATTTTTCTAAGGACATTAACTTATATATCAATTCATATTGCACAGATATTCGAATAATATATAATAATGATTTGCCATTTATAAAATCATAATACATTGCATGTCATAAACAATCATCTAATGACTTGTCTTAGGGCATATCCCAACATGACGCGCCACCTACGAGATCATGATAGTACTGGTTGATATTCTTTTAATATTAGTCACTCTTTGATTGGTCCATTCATGAGTGGTCCTCTTTCAGGAATAAAATTTCGTTATAGACAGCTCGGATGAGATGGGCCACACTAGTGCTCCCGATATCACTTAGTCAACGCCGAAGAAGAAACTAAGGGAATTGCTTATGGTCGGGATATCATCCAGGGTACAGTCGACCACTATGCAAGGCTGCCCCCTTTTCAGTCTGGGCTGGGATGGCCTGTTATCATGAAGAGTTAAGGACACGTGCCGAGCTGAGGACATGAGGATATGTGCCGAGCTGAGGAAATGTGGATATATGCCGAGTTGAGGACATGGGGATATATGCCGAGCTGACGTTAGGGTCGATGCCGTACTGACCCCCTATAGGGGTATCATGAGTATTCCCCTCATCAGGTAAGGGTTCCTCTAGGACATTGTTTTTCTCTTGTTTGAGGACAATCCTCAGATTCCTATACCAGTCTAGGAAATTTGTCCCATTCAATTTGTCCTTCTCAAGGACCGATCGTAATGAAAGTGTACTAGTAACGTTGTTTGATGCCATTGATATCTACAATATAAATATTCAAAATAAGTTTATGATTTTAATCATTTAATAAGGTCTTATATTAAATGATATTCCCATTATTTAGATAAAAAACATCAACCCTCAAAAATTATTAGTGGGCCAAGATCCATATTTCACCTAACCTTGAGTTAGCTTTGGTTAATCACCCAAGACTCGGTTATTTAGGTAGACAACACTTTGTCAATTACATCACATGTAACTCTTGGGTGGTTGGCGAACAACACTTTGTTCTAATTCATTTAATGAATTATTACCCAACCCCATGCCTCTAGATTTCCAATCCTATTGAGATAACTAGTTAAGTCGAACCCAATTTAAAGTAACACGGATATCACTTTTATCCTTTCGCGCCTTACTAAGATTGTCACGGTACTTTGCTTTGGCAAACCCGCACATGTTCAATCGAAGGCTTGACGAGTACTTTTAATTGGAAGTCATCTTGATTGACTTAATATTATTAGAGGGATTTAAAGATCTCATGATGAAAATATTGATAATGAAAATATGTCTGGTACATATACATATATACATATATGTATATCAATCATCAATATTAAATATATAAAATGATAAACATGTATCACATACATCAATATAAAATAAACGTGACATGGTTATAGCCACAACTACTGATTTTCTCAAGCCAATGGGAAAATCTAAAAGGTCAACCTAAGGGTAACTTCTCCAAGCACCTCTTTGGTCCTTTTGTGAATGGCCTCATCGTCCCGGCACCATGGTCCAACGACATTGATCTCCATCAACAAACTTTAACTATACTATATAACAATTACATGATATAGAGAAATCATCGAGTTACATTCGAGGGGGAGCATAAGGGAGGGAATACATTTAGAAAATATAGAGAATGAAAGACTCGCAGGCCGTATTTAAAATTACAATCATTCACAAAATTCTTATCTAATAGGTCATAGGGCTATAACCATGAACCATACTCAAACAATACATAAAACCTACTAGGACATCATAACAATTAATGAATTAAATTTCTAAACATTTTAAAATTTAATTCTATGTCCATAAAATGTAAAATTAAATTTAGGAAAATTATCGCACGATCAGGGCATCACATGCCTCGGACAGCCGCCCACGCAAGGGGCGCAGACGCCCACCCCTTGTGGCGGTAGCCCGCCCAAGCAAGGGGTGCGATCGCCCGCCCCTCGTGGACGGTCGCCCGCCCATCATGTGCGGTCGCCGCCCCTTCTTGGGAGGTAGCCCGCCCTTGTTGGGCACGGTCGCCCGCCCCTCGTGGGTGGTCACCCGCCTTGCATCCTCCGTTCGCCCGACTTTTGAGATACGATATCATGCCTTGCGTGCAACGTTCGCCTGACTATCGAGTTACTTTCGCTCGCCTTGCTAGGGACAGTCTCGCTCATACATATGCATCTTATACACAAATATACGTTAACATATCATATATATTTTTATGATGATTTCCACATATTTATTATAACATAACATATATGTTCTTAAAGTTTCTAAAGCATGAAAGCAATAACTCATAATCTGATAAAACAATTTATCATGCAACCTCGATATGAGCTTCGTACACGGCTCTGATGTCACTGTTAGGAATCCAACATGCATACAACGCAGCGGAATAAAAATATTTGGATTCCAACCATGGACCTATACGGAGTATTCATATCGGGTGTTGAGAATTATACCTTTGTAGCGTGTTTGATGCAGATCCCTCGAAGCAACACGTCCACGAGTCACGAGCAAAACTTTTCGATTTTTTTCCTCTACGGTATCCACACGATCAAATCGAAAGGGTGTCGACGTTATAGAGTTGCTAGACTCGATATAACTCAACTGAGCAAAGAACACACGGGTTCAAAGCGAAGTGACGGCGGGTGGTCACAAGTGATCTGCTAGGTATTGTCTATTGTTAATTCTTAATTAACCTCTAGCTTAAACCTTGACCAGAACACCTATATATATACATGAAGAGAGGCGGCTCATAAAAGCCATGGGCTTTCGAAAAACCCTCAGCCCAAACCATCTCTTTTATATATCTAACGCATATTTTATATATATATCTTTATATATATATAATATATTTTATGATTAAGACTCTTCCTAATCAAATTAATTCATCCAATGAATTTTATCTTCCCTTTATCGATTTAATCTTTTGTGCGACCCGTTAGGATCTTGCAACGTTGGCAGTGACATAAAATCTAATTTTATGTCACAAGCAATGAGCGGTATCTAGCAACACATCAAGGCTACCCAAGTTACAAGAATATCAATGACTCGACATAACCTATGGCCTGTGATAATATTCACCATGTAACTTAATCCCTTTGTCCTATGTGTTTAGATTAAACATGAGTCATGGAATAGTCATACTCGTATAGTTCAATATTTTATTTCTTGATACCCAAGTAGACTAGAATAAATGAATAAGTTCGATATCACATATCGACTCATTCGAGCATGGCCATGCATTTTAGTCTCACTTGATCAAGGGTCCAAACACTTCTCCTGTTATATAGGAGGGGTAAATCCTATCTTGATCACTCAACATCCCTCTACATAATTCGTGGTGTATCCAATGATTATCTTTATAGTTTACCATGTTACATGTAACGTTTGACAATATCAAGATACACAACTCCTTATGTTGGGATCTCTGATGATCTCAAGTCGTAAGGATTACATACATTATTATCACTATGAGAGTTGCTTATGACATTCATATAACTATCCATGTAGCATTCTCATGGTGGGTCTGTCCAGTACATTGTTCTCTAACATCTACCCATGTGTTGATTTGATATCTCATATCCATGAATAATTCATCAATCAATACATACTAGTCTCAATGCATTATCATTATCCTAATTCATGATAATACTTGACTAGGGACAATCTTTAAGAATAATACAATATTATTCTAAGGACATTAACATATATATATATTCATAGTACACAGATATTTGAATAATATATAATAATGAATTGCCTTTAATAAAATCATATTACATTGTACGCCAAAATCAACCATCTAATGAGTTGTCTTAGGGCATATCCCAACAACCTCTCCTTGGTCCTGTCCTATGGCCTGGATAAATTCCCTTCTCGAGAGTCGCCCACTCCCCCACAGATATAAAGAAGATGTATTATTCCAGAGGGTCACATCAGCCATAGGGGGCCGACGCTTTGATACGACTACCCTGATCCTAGAGGACGTACTTAGGCGCTACAGGCTGAGCTCTTATCCAGCTAGTCCTCTCCCTGGTGCGTCCTCGCCTCGGATATTTCCTTATCTTGCCTTTGACATCTCTATACCTTTTTCACTCTTTAATGTTCTACTTTCTTCTTGTAGACAACATGTCGTTCAACCAAATGCTCTCCGCCATGGCTTTCCAAAAGAAGAAAGGGAAGGAAAAGGTTGTTGTAGAGTCTTCCTACCATAACATCATCTTAATAACATATTAGGGACTAAACATGCATTTATAACCTCTTAGGGCATCGGTTGTAGCTTTGAGCTAATAAGATTACAGGCCAAAAATGAAATTTCAAACTTAATTCATTACATTCTCAAATGAATGTTAAGGCGATAGAATTATACTACTCCTAGAGTAGAGACTATCCAAAAATCCTGCATCCTAACTTCTTTCATGCTCCTCATAGCTCACTGCCTCAACCCGGCCCTTAGTCTTTTAGTCCAAGAGTGTACCTACAGGGACAACGCATCGTGAGCATACAAGTATTTACTTAACATCATATTAAAAGGCATAACAGTAAATGCATAACATCTTAGTTAAGTAAAATTTCTTTAACTTCTTTTTGTTGTCCCTGATTCTCATTCGTGTATAAGGGCATCTTACCCCATTTTATGGTATCTTACCATAACATGACATCGTGTGGCATCTTACCACATGGGCATCTTACCCAATCGTATGGCGTCTGGTAGCGCTTATCGTGTACGCCCAAATTAACCCTTCTTCAGTTAATAACAAAAATATGTAGTAGTGGAAGTAGGGATCGATCTCACAGGGAAGGTAAATTTATTTTGTGTCAATTATCAAAGAACTAGTAACAATGGGGGGTTTGGACTGGATTACTACTACTTAGCAAATATCAAACTAATTAACGAGTCTAACTAAAATGATTAAAACTTATGGGATTAAAGCGATTCTTGGTTTTCAGGTAACCGTACTTTTGGAGTCATCAAATCAAAACATTCAAATTCTTTCAATTATCTATCGATTGGAAATTCAATTCCTACTCATCTTATTCGTAGTCAAAGAGAAAACAGCATTCAATTCAACCCTTACCAAATCTCTAATCACCACTACAGCCGTTAATGATTAAATCAATGATAGTTTTCAAAACTAATGAGTTCGACAAATCTAATCAATAAAAACTACAGCCGTTAGAATTGATTACTCAATCGTTTCTCCTAAGAATTCAATAACACCTACAGCCGGTTAATTATTAATCTTAGTTGTTTCTTAGCAAACTATCGATTATGTTATTGAATATTAGGTGATCGGTCTAATACACAAGCACAACAATCATGGAATTCGAATTCTGAGAAACCAATTGAAATCGAAGATTAATTCAACAATCAAACCGAATTTTCATAAAAGATTTAAATCCAAAAGTAGGTATCCCTTCAACCAAGAATCGAAGGGTTTTAGCCTAGCATAATTAAATCTAAAAGCAATAAAAATTCAATGGAAAACATTAAATAAATAAAGGAAAAGAAATTACTAATATAAATCACGATTCCGGCTTGTCAATTCCGGTTCCGTTCTTCGTCGTTTTGAAGAAAACTTTGAAAGAAAATTAATCTAAAATCCTAAAATATTCTAAGAGTATGAAATTATGCTTAAAATGAGGTAAAAATCGTGTATATGAGGTATGGAGGCTGATGGAGTAGGGTAAAATCCATGTGGGAAGGAAAGAAATCAAGAATTTTAATTTTCCAAAATTCTATAGGCGTAATTACGCCTGAAAGTGGCGTAAATACGCCTGGTGACGTGTCACAAAATGGCTTTCTGCGTTTCTGGCGTAATTACGCCTCAGAATGGCGTAGCTACGCCTGTAATGCCGTAGCGTTGGCGTAATTACGCCTGTGAATGGCGTAATTACGCCTGTCCTCCATTTTTCTGGCGAGTTTTGTATTTTGCCCATAACTTTCACATACAAACTCCGAATTCGACGAGTCAGCTGTCCACGCGAAGATAACTCAAAGTTCTACAACTTTTATATGGACCACATTCCCAAAACCTGGCTGGAATACATAGAAATTTGAGGAGAAAGGAGCAACATGTGTCTTTGATTCCGGTTTTTTCCTCTTTTCTTCAACTTTATTGCTTCTTTCATCATTTTAGCTTGATTTCTTCACTTTTCCCTACATTTACACAAATATACGATTAGGTAGCATATGTATCAATTTATCCATCAAAATATACCAAATCGTAGACAATTAAGCGTAATAGATGTGTCTATTTCTAGTCACATCAAACACCCCCATACTTACTCTTTACTCGACCTCGAGTAAACAATCAAACCTACAATATTTTTGGTTGGCTCATAGGTTCATAACAAAGCAACTTGTCCTCACTTTACTGCCTCAACAATTTTAACATGCATAATAATGAACGGCGGTGAAAAGTTAACAGTGGAACAAGTTCAATCCCTAAACATTTCGTACCCAACGAAGTAGTGAACGTGTGTGTGTGGTCATAAACAAGTGTTGTGTACAAATTATAGATTCAAAATATGCAAAGCCATAATAGTTCAAGTCATACACTAACACAAGTATAAGCTCACTTGCACACTCTTCTCCACTATCTTAGCTACTTTGCAAACACAAATCAAGTAGGTCTTTATTAGCTTGTAGCTTGGCCTAGGTATTGGCTTATGAAAGAAAGGTAAGGATATATCAAACAAGAGAGTATGATGAAATGCACACTAAAACTTCTCTTCTTGCATGAGTTTTTCAACTTCGTTCTTTTTCACAAGGTTTTTCAACACTTTTCTTCTTTTGTGCCTTGGCTCCCCTTGGAGTCATATTTTTATCTATTTTCTCAAGGCATTCCTTTTTCTTTCATGCATTCCATTCTTTTGACAAATAAGCTCACAAATATACTTCAATGATTCCCAAGTGCATTTGAATGAAATACATCATACTCCCTTAAAAGGTATGGATTAAAATCACATTTAGGCTCATTAGGGAAGGATGATAAGCTAGTCAAGGAATGTTGAATGGGGGTCTTGAGTATGCTTAGCATACTCCCATTCTTTTATGTTAAGGCTCAAAAAGGGTACTAGAGATTGATTTTGTTTACATGGTAGGCTTGAAAGGCTCAAACGCATCAAAGATTGCCTATATCACTTTCATGTTTGCAAGTAGTCTAGACATACGCCTCAAAGAGCATGTAGTTAAGTTCTAGCATGTATTAGAGACTTCTTAAGACTATCACAAAATTTACACAATCTTCACTAAGTGATGCACACTTCACAAGTCATGACAATAATGTGCTCAAAATATTCAACTACTAAGTTAAAGTAAAATCTGCATTAGAGTTCAAAGTGTTCCAAGGTTAACAATTCACCTATGTTCAAAAGCATGCATGATATCAATTAGGTTTCATCATGGGCTAGTGATTCTAAGCATGCGTTCATTACTAGCTATGAGCTCAAAATTTTCAAATTTTTCGATTTTTTTTTTGTATTTTTGTAATAGAAAAGCAATAACAAGCCACTAATCCCTCCCCCATACTTAAATCTTACATTGTCCCCAATGTAAGGCAAAAAGACAAGAGAAGAGAAAAGTTTAACTAATAAAGCAATAAAAAATAAAAGGGAGAAAAGAAACTAACTCCCCTTGGGTTGCCTCCCAAGCAGCGCCTCTGTTTAACGTCGGTGGCCCGACGCCAGTCCTCTTTCAAGGTGGGTGATGCGATGTCGCTCTATCCTTCTTTAACCACATCAATATCTTCTTCACTCCTCGGTATTTCGGCCTGTTGCCCTTTGAGTGGTCGTCCTCAGTCCTTACTCCTTCGGCACGTGATTGACATGGTCGATCCGGAGGATGCTTCTTTCCAATGGTACGATCCTGCAATTGAGAAATAAGAGGATCAGCAGTATCATGAGTAGATAAAGCATCAATAGTATGAACAGTATGCATAGGAGGGGGATCCATACCTCTCTTCTCGTCAAGGCCATCAGTAGCCTTTCCCATTTCCCACAACTCATCATTATCAAAATCAGAATCAGAATCATCATGTACATCAATAGCGTAACTAGAATGCTCAAGAGGTTTAATGGGTTCATACATGTTGAATTTTTCAATTTCACCATTAGACTCCATGGTTATCAAACCGCTATTCATATTGATTACTGAATTTGATGATTTCAAGAATGGTCTTCCTAAAATAATTAGACTAGAAGGATCACCATTTCTCATGTCTAAGACATAGAAATCGGCTGTGAAGACCAAATTCTTTACATGCACAACTACGTCCTCTATTATCCCCTTAGGTGTGACCATGGATTTATCAGCTAAGTGAATAACTGCTCTATTTTTTTTAAAGGTCCCATCTTCAGTTGAGAGTACATTGAGTAAGGCAAGACATTTATGGACGACCCTAAATCGAGCATAGCCTTCTCAATCTTAATACCTCTAATCTCACATGGGATAAAGAACATACCTGGGTCCTTGCATTTAATGGGGATGCTTCTTTGGTTATCCGCCGAAACATTGTCATTGAGCTCGACCTTGGGCTGCCCCTTGTGTTCCTTGTTTCGATCCTCATTCACGGTTTCATGCAATGGGGCTTGCTCTTTGTAGCGTGGACTCATCTCGTAGAGGCCTTTGAGTCCGGCACCTTTCCTATTGTCCTTCAATGCTAGGGGGAAAGGGGGTGGTTCTTTATATTCAGAAAGTTTGTGGTACTTACCTCGTGGTTCCTCCCCTTGCATTGGCTCTTCAACATCTGTCTCTGTCTCCGTCATCTCTTCTTTTTGGGGTGGTGTCAGTACCACCTTTTCTTCAGCTGCATCTTCATTCACATTTGTGATAGCACTCACATTTTCCCGCGGGTTCATCTCTGGTTGTGACGGCAGTCCATTTGAAATCCTTGCTTCGATCTTGCTGATTGAAGTTGCCAATTGTCCCATCTGCGTCGTCAAGCTCTGGATGCTTGCCCTCGTCTCATGTTGAAATTGTAAGCTATTTCCAGCAATAATTTGGATGCTATGTTCTAACCTGTCAAAGGGAGGGTGCACTGGCGGTGGTGGAGGTCGCTGATATGGCGGTCTGTAGGGTTGAGGTTGGTGCATCTGTGGGTTTCCATAGCCTTGGTTCGGATGGTCCCTCCACCCTTGATTGTAGTTGTTTGGTGGATGGTCATAATTCCTTTGTGGGGGACCTGGGAATCCTCCTGCAGCATTTACGTTCTCCGTGGTTGTCTCTTGTAGTGATGGGCATGCGTCTGTGGAATGGTTCGCAGCCAGACAGATTCCACACGGTTTTGTCTTTCCTACATTTCCACCTGCCATACCACGCACAAGAAAAGTGAGGTCTATCAGTTGTTGTTCTAAGTTTGATACGTTTACCTCTTTTCTTTGCGGTTGCCCATGGCGCACAGATCCGAATTGTTGGGAGTTGGCCGCCATGTTAGCTATCAACCTTCTAGCTTCCTCCGCTGTTTTGTCTATAAATGCTCCTCCGCTTGCCGCATCCACTAAGTTCCTGTCAGAAGAAAGTAAACCTTCATAAAAGTATTGGATGAGAAGGTGTTCACTTATCTGGTGTTGTGGACAACTTGCGCACAACTTCTTGAATCTCTCCCAGTACTCGTGTAGTGATTCCTCGTAGAGCTGCTTCACACCATATATCTCTTTCCTCAAGTTCGTTGCCCGTGAAGCTGGGAAGTACTTTTCTAGGAATACTCTTTGTAAGTCATTCCACGTGGTGATCGATCCGGATGGTAAGTAGAAGAGCCAGTCTTTTGCAGCGTCCTTTAGAGAAAACGGGAACGCTCTTAGCTTTATTTGATCCTCAGTGATTCCGGTCGGCTTCATGGTAGTGCACACCACGTGGAATTCCATCAGATGCTTATGTGGGTTTTCACCTGCAAGACCATGAAAAGATGGCAATAAGTGAATTAAACCAGATTTGAGTTCAAAATTTACGTTATTGGCCAGAGCAGGGAAACTGATGCAGAGCGGTTGTTGATCCAAGTTAGGATTTGCGAGCTGCCTCAAGCTTTGATTTGCAGCCATGTTGTTCCTTTCTTCCTCTTCAAGCAGCCTTGCTTCTCTCCTTCTCTGATGTAGCGTCCTCTCAATCTCAGGATCGTAGTGAAAGTTATCTTCGTGATTGAACGATCCACCTGTACTCATTAACAAACCAAAGTAGTAATGCGGGATAAAAAAAATAAAAAAATCGACACAAATAAATGTTGCCCTCCCCGGCAACGGCGCCAAAATTTGGTAGCGCTTATCGTGTACGCCCAAATTAACCCTTCTTCAGTTAATAACAAAAATATGTAGTAGTGGAAGTAGGGATCGATCTCACAGGGAAGGTAAATTTATTTTGTGTCAATTATCAAAGAACTAGTAACAATGGGGGGTTTGGACTGGATTACTACTACTTAGCAAATATCAAACCAATTAACGAGTCTAACTAAAATGATTAAAACTTATGGGATTAAAGCGATTCTTGGTTTTCAGGTAACCGTACTTTTGGAAAATTATCTTTTAGTCATCAAATCAAAACATTCAAATTCTTTCAATTATCTATCGATTGGAAATTCAATTCCTACTCATCTTATTCGTAGTCAAAGAGAAAACAGCATTCAATTCAACCCTTACCAAATCTCTAATCACCACTACAGCCGTTAATGATTAAATCAATGATAGTTTTCAAAACTAATGAGTTCGACAAATCTAATCAATAAAAACTACAGCCGTTAGAATTGATTACTCAATCGTTTCTCCTAAGAATTCAATAACACCTACAGCCGGTTAATTATTAATCTTAGTTGTTTCTTAGCAAACTATCGATTATGTTATTGAATATTAGGTGATCGGTCTAATACACAAGCACAACAATCATGGAATTCGAATTCTGAGAAACCAATTGAAATCGAAGATTAATTCAACAATCAAACCGAATTTTCATAAAAGATTTAAATCCAAAAGTAGGTATCCCTTCAACCAAGAATCGAAGGGTTTTAGCCTAGCATAATTAAATCTAAAAGCAATAAAAATTCAATGGAAAACATTAAATAAATAAAGGAAAAGAAATTACTAATATAAATCACGATTCCGGCTTGTCAATTCCGGTTCCGTTCTTCGTCGTTCTTGAAGAAAACTTTGAAAGAAAATTAATCTAAAATCCTAAAATATTCTAAGAGTATGAAATTATGCTTAAAATGAGGTAAAAATCGTGTATATGAGGTATGGAGGCTGATGGAGTAGGGTAAAATCCATGTGGGAAGGAAAGAAATCAAGAATTTTAATTTTCCAAAATTCTATAGGCGTAATTACGCCTGAAAGTGGCGTAAATACGCCTGGTGACGTGTCACAAAATGGCTTTCTGCGTTTCTGGCGTAATTACGCCTCAGAATGGCGTAGCTACGCCTGTAATGCCGTAGCGTTGGCGTAATTACGCCTGTGAATGGCGTAATTACGCCTGTCCTCCATTTTTCTGGCGAGTTTTGTATTTTGCCCATAACTTTCACATACAAACTCCGAATTCGACGAGTCAGCTGTCCACGCGAAGATAACTCAAAGTTCTACAACTTTTATATGGACCACATTCCCAAAACTTGGCTGGAATACATAGAAATTGGAGGAGAAAGGAGCAACATGTGTCTTTGATTCCGGTTTTTTTCCTCTTTTCTTCAACTTTATTGCTTCTTTCATCATTTTAGCTTGATTTCTTCACTTTTCCCTACATTTACACAAATATACGATTAGGTAGCATATGTATCAATTTATCCATCAAAATATACCAAATCGTAGACAATTAAGCGTAATAGATGTGTCTATTTCTAGTCACATCAGCGTCTTACCATATCATAAACATCTTGTGTCATCTTACCACATGGGCATCTTACCCAATCGTATGGCGTCTTACCATATCATAAACATCGTGTGGCATCTTACCACATGGGCATCTTACCCAATCATATGGCGTCTTACCATATCATAAACATCGTGTGGCGTCTTACCACATGGGCATCTTACCCAATCATATACATCGGGTGGCATCTTACCACATGGGCATCTTACCCAATCATATGGCATCTTACCATATCATTACATCGTATCATTAAATAAACATCGTATAAACATTATCATAACCTTACTTATCACAATCATCATCATAAACATCATCATCATAAACTTACTTATCATAATCATCATCATAAACATCATCATCATAAACTTACTTATCATAATCATCATCATAAACATCATCATCATAAACTTACTTATCATAATCATCATCATAAACATCATATGTAGGAGTAGGGTTTACCGTCCGATGCCCGTACGTTTCTTACGTACCTTAATTTCCAAAAGTGGAGAAGTTGGAGAACTTTATCTCCTTGATGTGGTCGGTACCTGGGATGGTTCTACACAACCATACAAATCAATATTAGATTCTAAATAATAGCCAAATACCAAAAGTTCATCAAAATTCATCAATTCCACTTTTTAAGCAGCGGCGATCGATCGCTACTTGAGGCGATCGATCGCCTCACTTTTTGCCTTGCGGCGATCGATCGCTTCATTTTAGACGATCGATCGCCTGCTACGCAGAATGGCTACTGGCCTTCCGCGATCGATCGCCTCATTTCAGGCAATCGATCGCCACCTGCTGGTGCGCGATTTTTCGCCATTTTTGAGCATTTTTCAAGCTCCATCTTAAACCATTCAAACCCAAACTTTCCTACAACAACAACAACATCATAACCCACTAAAACTCACATAAAACACTTCATAAATCATACCTCAAACATGCATAACATATACCCAAAACAAATCCACCCAAAACACTTCAAAATCATCCCATTTCAAAACCAAACATCATAAAACTTTAGGAAGGGTTCCATACCTCTTGTAGGCTCCAAATCTTAACAAAGATCACACAAACAAAGGTTTTGTGAAGCTTTCCTTCTCCTTCCTTGGTGAATTTCGAAAATGGGAGATGGGTTAGGGTTGAGGAATGAATTGGGGATTTTAAAAGTGATTGGTAAAGTAAGTGGGTATAGTGGAAAAAGGGGGGTTATAAGGTTAATATTAAAATTATACCCCAAAGTTAACATGATGTATAAAACACCCCAACATGGTATTTTAAAAGCATTTACAAAAATGCATTAAGCTTCCACTAAATCATGCTTTCCTCATAATTGACAATCAATATAATTAAATCATGTTAACACTTCATTACCCATCACATAAATAATTACCAACATAATTCATCATATAACCATCATTAAAGCCAAAATTGCATATAATCAATTTCGGGGCATCACATTACTCCCTTACTTATAAGATTTCGTCCTCGAAATCGCACGCACTTACCCACAAGGAAACTAAACATAAATCATACCAGAAAATAGTTCCGGGTAATGCTGCACCATATGCCGTTCCGTCTCCCACGTAGCCTCCTCGACACCCCGACGATCCCACTGAACTTTGACCATCGGTATAACTTTACTTCGTAATCTACGATCCTCACGATCCAGAATTCTGACCGGTCGTTCTACGTAGGATACATCTGAATCTAACTGTACTTCGGTAGGCTGTAATACATGAGACGGGTCTGGCTCATACTTCCGTAACATAGAGACATGGAAAACAACATGAATCCCAGATAAAGACGGCGGTAGAGCCAAACGGTAAGCCAATGTACCCACACGCTGCAAAACCTCATACGGCCCAACATACCTCGGGGATAACTTCACCCGCATACCAAAACAAACTACACCCCTGAAGGGTGAGATTTTCAAGAAGACCTTGTCTCCTACTTGGAATTCTAGCGGTCGTCGTCGCTTATTGGCATAGGCTGCTTGCCTATCCTGGGCCGCTTTCATCTTTTGGTGTATCATCTTAATCTTTTCTTCCATATCCTTAATCATATCCGGTCCTCCGACCGATTTACTAGTCAAGTCCTCCCAATACAGCGGTGACCTACATCGTCGTCCGTAAAGAGCTTCAAAAGGGGCCATTTGAATGCTCGCCTGATAGCTGTTATTATAGGAGAACTCTACCGGTGGTATAGAATCTTGCCACGGAGTGTCAAACTCCAAAACACATGCCCTCAGCATATCTTTGAGCGTCTGTATGGTACGCTCTGTTTGGCCGTCTGTCTGAGGGTGATAAGCTGTACTCAGTCTCACCTCGGTGCCCAAAGCTGTCTGGAGACCCTCCCAGAAATGAGAAGTAAACCTTGGGTCTCTGTCAGACACAATCGAGACTGGAACCCCATGCAACCTCTTCAGATACGTGAAAGTCATACTGTAAGGGATGAAATGAGCTACCTTCGTCAGCCTATCCACGATCACCCAGATCGCATCAAATCCAGAGGCCGTTCTTGGCAAGTGGGTCACGAAGTCCATATATATATGCTCCCACTTCCACTTAGGTACTTCCAAGCTCTTCAGCTCGCCACCAGGCCTCTGTCTTTCTGCCTTTACCTGTTGGCAGATCAAACATCTTTTCACAAAAGTGATCATATCACGCTTCATGCGTCTCCACCAGAATTGACCGCATAGGTCCTTGTACATCTTCCTTCCTCCTGGGTGGATACTGAACCGACTACTGTGAGCTCGCTCCAATATTCCTCTACGCAACTCTGGTGTATCTGGGACTACCCATCGGTTGCCCGGTCTCAAGGAATCATCTTCTGCCACTCTGAACTTTGATGGCTGTCCTTGAAGTACTATCGATGACCATTTCTGAACCTCATCATCCGACCTCTGGGCTTTCCTGAAAGCCTCAAATATGTCTGGCTCGGCCAACAAGGTCCACACTCGCACCGGCGACGTGTCCACATCGAAATCATAGCCCAGATGGCAATAAGTAGTTATCATCGCTGATTAACACATAGCGTCTTCAGCAATACTCTTCACCTTCCGACTTAAGGCGTCTGCTATCAAATTTGCTTTACCAGGATGGTACTCAATCTCACAGTCATAATCCTTGAGCAAATCCATCCATCTTCTTTGACGCATATTCAGTTCAGCCAGAGTGAATAGGAACTTCAGGCTCTTATGGTCCGTATAGATGGTAAACGTCGTACCATAAAGATAATGACGCCAAATCTTCAAGGCGAAAATGATGGCCGCCAGTTCCAGATCATGGACTGGGTATCTGGTCTCATGAGGCTTCAACTGTCTCGAAGCATAAGCCACCACGTGCTTCTCCTGCATCAATACACAGCCCAAACCCTGCAATGATGCGTCTGTGTACAAGGCAAACCTCTTATTCTCAGAAGGAATCACCAACACTGGCGCTGTCGTCAAATGACGCTTCAATTCTTGGAAGCTTTCTTCACAAGCTTCGGACCAATAGAACGACATCCTTTCTGAGTCAGTTGTGTCAGGGGTTTGGCAATATTTGAGAAACCCTCGACGAAACGTCGGTAATATCCTGCCAAGCTGAGAAAGCTCCGTATCTCGGGTACAGAAGTGGGTTCAGCCCACTCCATCACAGCTTCAACCTGCCTGGGATCTACAGATATCCCGCTGCTAGATATAACATGACCCAAGAACACCACACTGCTCAACCAGAATTCGCACTTGCTAAGGTTTGCATACAACTGATGATCCCTAAGGATCTGGAGTACTGTTCTCAAGTGCTTCACGTGTTCCTCTTCAGTCCGGGAGTAGATGAGTATATCATCAATGAAAACTATGACGAACTGATCCAAATATGGCTGGAACACCCTGTTCATCAAACTCATGAAAACAGCTGGGGCATTCGTCACCCCAAAAGGCATGACTAGGAATTCATAGTGCCCATATCTAGTCCTGAAAGCTGTCTTCTGGACATCATCTTCCCTTACTCGAATCTGATGGTATCCCGACCTCAGATCGATCTTACTGTAGAGCCTCGTACCCTGCAACTGGTCAAACAAATCATCGATCCTCGGGAGTGGATACTTGTTCTTCACTGTAGCTTTGTTCAATTGTCTGTAATCGATGCACAGACGCATCGAACCATCTTTATTTTTAACAAATAAAACTGGTGCAACCCCAGGGCGATACGCTAGGGCGTATATAGCCCTTATCAAGGAGCTCTTGCAACTGAATCTTTAACTCCCTTAGTTCCGCTGGTGCCATCCTATATGGGGCACAAGAAATGGCAGACGTCCCCGGTAGTAACTCAATCCCAAACTCGACCTCTCTCATCGGTGGGAATCCGGGAATCTCTTCCTGAAAACCATCAGGAAATTCCGCCACTACAGGCACATCCTCAACCTTTAATTCTTCTTTCTTTTCAGAAACATCAACAGCATAGATGAGATATCCAGTATGGCCTCGTTCCAATAACTATGCCATCTTGACCGCAGATATCAACGGAATCTTAGAACGAGAACCATCCCCGAAGAACGTCCACTGGACTCCCACATCAGACCTGAATTGGACAGTCCTCTGCCTGCAATTCACAACTGCCTGATACCTGTTCAGAACATCAATGCCTACAATGCAGTCAAAGTCTGACATCCCCAGAACAATCAAATCTGACCTTAGCTCGTTATCCTCAAAATAAATGAGGCCATCATAGACAATCTGATCAGTAATCATACTTCTTCCAGCGGGGGTCGAGACTATAAGAGGCGTGGGCGACGAAGAAGTGCATATGTGGTGCCTTTCCACAAAACTTGTCGACACGAAAGAGTGTGATGCACCTGTGTCGATCAATATAAAAGAAGGGTGCGTAAATAAAAGACACGTACCCGCTATAACCTCCTCCGGAGCCGCTGTAGCCTGCTCCCTCGTTAAAGCATAAACCTGCCCCTGAGGTGGCCCCATGGGCTGACCTCCAAACTTCCTCGGTGCAAAAGGTGGTCTGTGCTGAGCTGCTCTGTCCGCAGGCCTCCCCGCAGAGTTCTGCTGCCTTCCCCTATTGGGACACTGTCGAGCAAAGTGGCCTTTGTCGCCACAAACATAACATCCTACACAGTCTTTCGCCAAATGTGGTTGCCCACAAAGAGTGCACTGGACCTTCCCGAATCTGTCTCCCTGAGACTGCCCTCTTCCAGATGGGGCATCATTCCTACGACTTCCCTTCCAACGATTATCGAGCCTCTTACCACTAAACCTTGACGCCAGTGTGTTTCCTCTTGGCTTGAACTGATCACCCATCGGCCTCAAATTATCAGGAGTGGATTTCTGAGGGGGTGCTGGAGGTGGTACGGTATTAGGGTATGCACCAACTCCTAGTTCGGCTAGCTCAGCCCGTGAAAGTGCATCATCAAAGCAAGTAGGGCCATAAGTGATCACCCTATCATACAGTTCCGGCCTCAAGCCCTTCATGAAATTCCTCATCTTTGCTTGCGTACTTGTGGCGATATGAGGCACATATATGAGCAAAGAACAGTATTGGAGTGCATAATCTAACACCGGCATGTTACGTTGCTTGAGGTTAGTGAATTCATCTTCCTTGGCCTGTCGTGCACCAGCTGAGAAATAGCGGGTCAGAAACCGAGTTCTGAACAGCCTCCAATTAACTTCATGACCTTGAGCCTCTTGCTCTACTACTGTGGTCTTCCACCACATCAGTGCCTTCTTGGCCAACTGGAACTCTGCTAGTCTTATCCAGGCCGTCTTAGCACAAGGAGCTGCCACGAAGATTTGCTCTATTCTCTCTAACCACTCTTCAGCTTGTTCCCCTGTTTCAGTTCCTTCAAAGGTCGGGGGTTGGTATGCAAGAAATTGAGTCAAGCTCAGTTCCCCAGGCAGCAACTGCTGTTCAGACGATTCTTCGCCAAAAGCTGGCGGGGGTAGGGGATTCGTACGTCCAGCACTTGCATTCACAATAACTGCATCTCCCACTTCAACATTCGCTGCCATGCTGCAACACAATGGTTAACAACAATACCAAAAGCAGTTCATATAATACATCGTTAGAGAATCAAACATGTTAGTGTAACATCATATACTTCATATTCAACTTATGTACAAAACATGTTTTAAAAAAAAGAAGCACCTAGCCAACTCATTGCTAAGGCTACCCTTCACTCATTCCCGGGTTAACTAACCACTGCTCTGATACCACTAATGTAGGGTCTTCCTACCTTAACATCATCTTAATAACATATTAGGGACTAAACATGCATTTATAACCTCTTAGGGCACCGGTTGTAGCTTTGAGCTAATAAGATTACAGGCCAAAAATGAAATTTCAAACTTAATTAATTACATTCTCAAATGAATGTTAAGGCGATAGAATTATACTACTCCTAGAGTAGAGACTATCCAAAAATCCTGCATCCTAACTTCTTTCATGCTCCTCATAGCTCACTGCCTCAACCCGACCCTTAGTCTTTTAGTCCAAGAGTGTACCTACAGGGACAACGCATCGTGAGCATACAAGTATTTACTTAACATCATATTAAAAGGCATAACAGTAAATGCATAACATCTTAGTTAAGTAAAATTTCTTTAACTTCTTTTTGTTGTCCCTGATTCTCATTCGTGTATAAGGGCATCTTACCCCATTTTACGGTATCTTACCATAACATGACATCGTGTGGCATCTTACCACATGGGCATCTTACCCAATCGTATGGCGTCTTACCATATCATAAACATCGTGTGGCATCTTACCACATGGGCATCTTACCCAATCGTATGGCGTCTTACCATATCATAAACATCGTGTGGCATCTTACCACATGGGCATCTTACCCAATCATATGGCGTCTTACCATATCATAAACATCGTGTGACGTCTTACAACATGGGCATCTTACCCAATCATATACATCGGGTGACATCTTACCACATGGGCATCTTACCCAATCATATGGCATCTTACCATATCATTACATCGTATCATTAAATAAACATCGTATAAACATTATCATAACCTTACTTATCACAATCATCATCATAAACATCATCATCATAAACTTACTTATCATAATCATCATCATAAACATCATCATCATAAACTTACTTATCATAATAATCATCATAAACATCATCATCATAAACTTACTTATCATAATCATCATCATAAACATCATATGTAGGAGTAGGGTTTACCGTCCGATGCCCGTACGTTTCTTACGTACCTTAATTTCCAAAAGTGGAGAAGTTGGAGAACTTTATCTCCTTGATGTGGTCGGTACCTGGGATGGTTCTACACAACCATACAAATCAATATTAGATGCTAAATAATAGTCAAATACCAAAAATTCATCAAAATTCATCATTTTCCACTTTTTAAGCAGCGGCGATCGATCGCTACTTGAGGCGATCGATCGCCTCACTTTTTGCCTTGCGGCGATCGATCGCTTCATTTTAGACGATCGATCGCCTGCTACGCAGAATGGCTACTGGCCTTCGGCGATCGATCGCCTCATTTCAGGCGAGCGATCGCCACCTGCTGGTGCGCGATTTTTCGCCATTTTTGATCATTTTTCAAGCTCCATCTTAAACCATTCAAACCCAAACTTTCCTACAACAACAACAACATCATAACCCACTAAAACTCACATAAAACACTTCATAAATCATACCCCAAACATGCATAACATATACCCAAAACAAATCCACCCAAAACACTTCAAAATCATCCCATTTCAAAACCAAACATCATAAAAACTTTAGGAAGGGTTCCATTCCTCTTGTAGGCTCCAAATCTTAACAAAGATCACACAAACAAAGGTTTTGTGAAGCTTTCCTTCTCCTTCCTTGGTGAATTTCGAAAATGGGAGATGGGTTAGGGTTGAGGAATGAATTGGGGATTTTAAAAGTGATTGGTAAAGTAAGTGGGTATAGTGGAAAAAGGGGGGTTATAAGGTTAATATTAAAATTATACCCCAAAGTTAACATGATATATAAAACACCCCAACATGGTATTTTAAAAGCATTTACAAAAATGCATTAAGCTTCCACTAAATCATGCTTTCCTCATAATTGACAATCAATATAATTAAATCATGTTAACACTTCATTACCCATCACATAAATCAATTACCAACATAATTCATCATATAACCATCATTAAAGCCAAAATTGCATATAATCAATTTCGGGGCATCACAGTTGTTCTCGGATCCCCTGTTTGTATCGGCATCCCGATGCTACCTGAGGTCCTGAAGCCAACTCAGACTTCCACCCCACCAGAGAGGAGCGCAAGTGGTGCTCTCCAGGCCCGCAAAAAAATAAAGGTTGAGAAAGCAGCCCAGGCCCCAACCCAGGAGGAGGTGGCAACTTCTCCTGCACCTCATGTAGGAGAGGCTTCGGATGATTCCATTCATAGCCCTCAATCCGACCGCTCTGTCGGACCGGGCTCTCGTGGTCTTCCCGTCGAGTACACCAAATCCACTAGTTTTATCAATGATCATGTCTCGGGGCTATCAGCAGAGACCCTAGAATGTCTGACCACCTCTGCGGACCAACAAGCCTTGGCCGGATGAAGTGGAGACCCTTAGCTCAAGACGGTCTAACTCGAGCCTTGTCAGTAAGTGTAGCCTTTTCCATTTTTATAATAATTATTATTTATTTGGGCCTCATAATTCCTGATTTACAGGGCTTGATAATGCTACGTGAGAGTATCCGGCGGTAAGCTAACTATGGTCAATCCTCGTCTGATGTCAGGAAAAGAGTCCGAGATCTTAAGTCCCGGGCCGAATCTGCTGAAGCCGAGCTAAATGTGGTCTGGACAGATTTCACAGAAAAAATGGAGGCCACTGGTGCCAAGTTGACCAAGCTACAAGCTGAGGTGGCACATCTCCGAGGGGTTATTTCTGAGAAAGACGCGGCTTTGACCCATGCCTCTACTGAACTGGAGGATACTTGATCCGAGCTGAAGGGCTATGTGGATGGGGAGATCGGGAGGAAATAGGCCTTCCTGTAGTCGGAGGAATTCAAAGGGCTTCTGGCCATCAAGGCATTCCGGTTTCTTGACTTAGGGTTTGAGGGTTGTAAGGACCAGTTCAAAGCTCAAGGCTTCCCTCCAGAGGATCAAGATCTGGATGACTTTCTGGATCTCAATGCTGTCATAACCACTATCCCCCAGTTTTTATAGAGAAATGATGTCCTTGTTTTGTGGCTACCCCTTTTGTTGACTCGCACTTGTATATGTTTAATTTGCTGAATCAAACTCAGGTCTATACCCTGGGTAGGGCTGTATTTCTTTTGACTTAATGAATTTCCCTTGTCATTTTATAATTCTTTTACCTTACCTGGCGTGGTGCCTTCTCGAATCAACTGTTAAGACTTAAATCAGATAGACTAGTTTAACTAAATATTAGACTGTTACACCATTTTAATCAAATGCAGTTTTTTGACCCTTTGTTTCCGCACCAAAAATGTTGCTATCATCTATTCAATGTTGTGTATAATATAATCAGGTAATATGAAACACCCCACCGTGTAGCTCGAAATTGCTTTTAAGTACGGATTTGATAAGCACTTCTTTGCCCACTTTGATAGCAATTTCTCTTCAATTCCTTGAATTCTTGTTCATACTCTATCACGAATTCCTCCAAAAACCGCAACCTTTGACTCACCACATACGACAAATCTAAATATTTGCCATGTTTTTTCAATCTCACGAACACCCAGTAGTCCACTAATACGATCTTTTCAACACCACAACAGATTTTTGGATATTTACTTCTTGGCCCGATGCACATCCATAAACTCTCAATAGCTCTTTATTGTGAATTGTTGTTGCATCATTCCTTTGGCAAAATATAATTGTGTCTTCTGCAAAGAGTAATATGAGATAGTTGGGGCTCCCTTACAAATTGCCACTCCTTTGATCTCACCATGTTGCTTTGCAAGGTTACTCATTGAGCTAAGTAATTCTGCAATTAAGTAGAACTTATCGGATGTTTTTTTATTTAAAAAAATTGACTCGATATTTGATTAACTGTTAGATTTTCTAATAGGATCTAACAATAAAATATATTTTTATTTGTTTAAATAAAAGTTGAGACAAAAAGTAAAAAATCATTTTTTTTTAAAAAAGTTTTGAAGTTTGACTTTATAAATAATTTTTAGAAAAATTCAACTTCTTTATCCAAACAAATGTTATAAAGAGTGAGATTAACCATAAAAGGAGAGTAATGGTCAAGATTAAGAAAAAAATGGTCAAAGCTGTGGTATACCATATTAAACGCGTTTAATACATAAATATATATTTTTAGTTTCAGTATTAATATTATAAAAACTTAATATTTTGTAATAAATAAATTATTTAAAATTTATATCTCTTTTATTTTTAAATGCTAGTTAACATTAATTGTATATTATTTATTTATTATGATTAGTCAAGTCAGAACTTTTGTTAACATTAAAATATCATTAAGAATATAAATCTAATTTAAATGGCTTTTATATAACTATGTATTCCAACAAATCTTAACTTTAATTTTATTGAAATATAATTTTTCACCTCTAAATTAAAATTCTAAAATTTATTTAGGAATTATTAAGGTAAATTAATAAATTGTACAATGAAAATTTGCACACGCACGAAGCTAAGCTAACGGGTCTCGTTTAATTACTAAGTCGATATCGGAAAACATGGCAGTTTTTTTGGTTGCTGCCTAATCTTAGGCTATTTGTTCAATTTCTCCTCTCCTTTTCCTTTTCCATTTTGGAATTTGTCTTTACATTCAAATCCGCATTCTTCACTTCTCCTTCGCTGCCAAATAATTTCCAGGTATTTTTTGTGTTAATATATAGGCTCATCTGTGTGCAAAGTGCAGGCAAGAAAATCATTTTTTTTTAAAAAAATGAAAGTTAAACGTGATGGAAAAATTTTGTTTGTTTCTTTAGATTTTCTTGTATTTTTATGAAATTGTAGATGAAATTGATTCTTATGTGGATTCTTGTCGCATTGCTTCATGCTCGGGAATTTTTTTAACAAAGTTACTTCAATTTATTCACTAGATCAAGATCTTGAAAAACAATGGTTACCATGATAGGCATTTGAATGAAACTTTTTATTACATACCGGGTATACCGATTGTATCTGGTGTGGTGGTAACTATTGGAAATCTAATGATCCCTCTTCTGGTGGATCTGAGTAACATTTGCATATTGTATGTCTATATTTATATCCATATGCTTTGTATATGTACATGTATCATATACATTGTCACAAGGGTCGGAACCAGTAAAAAAAAAATTGGTGGGTGTGGGCGAAAATCTTTTTTATAATACTTGAGGGTTAAAAAAATTGGTGGTGCAAAAAAATTGTTTTTCAAAAAATATGGGTAAAAATTATTTTTGCCGCTGAGTGTCACCAACATATGCATGCATGTTTTCAGGGGTGGCACCGCCCTCCCTCAACTTTTTACATGAAGGTGTTATTGAAGCCAAGATTGATAAAACAGTCTTAACTTTTACATAGGGCGAATCGAATCTTAAGGTCGAGTGGGCAAAATTATAGGATTTTTATTGAGGGAAAAAAAATGTAGGATATTTAAATTTTTTAGATAAAGTATAATATGTATATAATTTTTTTAATATAAAAATAATTTTCCACCCTTTTTCCATATTATAGGGGCATAGTTTTGATTTCAAGAATATATGTCACTTGTGTCGATTATAGGGCTTTAATTTCAAGATCCTATGAATGGTATAATAAACTATATCTATCACTTTGATTTTTTATTTGTATGAATATTAAGACATATTTTATGACATTTTGTTTAGTTTTTTACGTTGTAGCATTTGAAGTTAGATTATGGTTTTTTGAGCCTTTTTTTTTTTTAATTTCAATGTAGGTGGTATTTTATATGTGATCTTATAAAATCTCAGTTCTCTGCCTATTTGTATTAAACTGAAGATTTGTTCACCAAGAAGATGAGTTTCAATCTCAGATTACAAAATAAAAATGAATGGTGAAGAAGACGTTCTACTGCATGTACTTATATATATACTAACCGACTTACTAACTGTAATTAGTTAGTAATGAATATCAGAGTTATAACTAATGACTATCTTATTGATTTGGTCTCGGTGATTAGTTATATCTTCATAATTTGAAAAACCATATAGACGTTCGTTGCCAAGACTCCCTTGTATTTGTTAGGATGATTTTTCAAATTATAAAACAAAAAAGTATACACAAACATTATAATCCATATAACACAATCCTCACAATCCTCTCCATTAGATAGAAAGATTATCAAATAGAAAATTTGACTAACCAATATCTATTTGTTTGAGTGATAAGAAACTCAAATACCTAAGGAGCTCTTGGAGAATTTCTCCGTAATGAGTCTGATCTGCTCGACTCCACAGCAATCGTAGAATTATATGTGATCATATGAAATCTCATTTATCTCCTAATCCATTTAATCTAACTGAAGGTTACAAGAAATGATAAAACATCATCGCTGGAAAGGATCAATGAAGTCTCTAATGAGTCACATGGATCCAGAGAAAGAAGATCGGCTAAAATGGGAGAAAATAGGTAAGTATCACCCATCTCCAGATTATACTTATAATACTTATTACAATGAGTCAGCTACAGTTTAATTGGAGGATATGGGATTTTGCCTAAAGCCAAAACATGTGCAATTTAAGGGTCGTTTACAATAACTTTATCCTCAAAATGGCTACTATTTGTGGTGTACACAATGAAAATTACAAAAAATCCGACCTGGTTTGGACCTTGTTTATGAACCAAATAAATAATACTGATCTCAAATGTTGATATGTTTGTTTATGTATTTGGTATTTAACAGATTTATATTTTAGTATTAAATTAGTGTATAATGGGGTTCAAACTAGGTGCATATAGATATTTTCCCAACTTCGAGACTCAGAGATCTACGATGAGGATGCGATTTTTGTATTTTTAAATATTCGATGTATATTGAGAAAATCCATTTATTTTTAAAAAAAAATCTATTTCAGAATTCGAAAATAGCAAGATGTTAAGAAGTTGGCTTTTCTCTATGTTGCAGAGATTGAGAATACAGTGAAGAGGATTGTGAAGCTCACTAAAAGTATAAGTAATGGCAACAGAGAAGTAAAGATGAAGAAAAAGTCAGAAGCAACACAACTCATTCAAGTTTTTCACAAGCAATATGAATCCCTTTACTCCCTTTATGAAGATTTGAGAGGAGAAGTAAAGAAAAAACTCAATATCAAAGATGATGATGATGATTCTTCTTCTACTTCTTCCTCTTCTTCCGCCTCCGATTCCGAAAAATTCTATACTCCAGAGGAATTGAATCTCAAGAACCACGAAAACAATGCTGATAGCACTTTGAAAGGGATAGGGGAATTCGAGACTCCAGATTTGGAACACACTACAGTCTTGAAGGATAAACTGACATCTACCAGTGAAGTAAGGAAGATTTCAGACTTTCAAGAATTCGGAAATATGGCCAAGGATTTGAGTGTTGGAGATGAGGAAGAAGAGGTTTACACAAGGCAGATGATGAAAATAAGGGATTTGGAGGGAGAGGTTTCAAGATTGAAGGTTGAAAATGGATCACTTCTCTTGAAATTGGGAGAAATGGAAGATCAAATTGAGTTGAAGTCGGTGGAGGTTTTGAAAATGGAGAATGAAGTCTCAAAATTTGAAGATTTGTTCAAGGAAAGTGAGATTAGTTACTTGGCAAGAATTGAAGAGCTTGAGGGGCATAAAGATCGTCTGCAGACTGAGAAAGGTGAACTGGAAGAACGATTAGAAACGAAACGGGATCGAGCCCAGGGATCTCTCATGGAGCAAGTTGAATCTCTGAAGAAAGACCTGGTGTCTGTTAAAGATGAGAAGGGTGAGTTAGAGATGAAATTCAAGAACGAATTGGAGGACAAAACAGGATGTTTAACTGTTAAGTTTCAATGTTTAGAGCTTGAGATTGACTCTTTAAATATCAAGAAAGGTGAATTGGAAGAGCAGATAATGAAAATGAATCAAGAAATGTACAGATCTGAGTTGGAGAAACAGGAGTCGAATGCAAAGATTTCTGAACTTCAGACAGATTTAACGAAGAGTGAAAACGAGCTATCGTCCCAAGAAAACAAGTTTCATATTTTCGAAGATGAAACGTCTGCTCAGATTGCATTGTTGACAGATCAGATCAAGAATCTTGAAGGGAAATTTGAGGCCATAAAGGATGAGAAAACTAGTTTGGATATGGAGTTGGAAGCGTTGAAAAACGATAAAGAACGACTCGAAAATGACATTGAAAAAGAAAAACGAGCAACAATGGTATTGAAGGATACAATAAGCACTTCGAAAAATGAAGGCAAAAATGCCCAAATCAAGTTCAACGACCCTAAATCAAGCAACCAGCTCATCGAAAGGAAGATTGAAGAAATGGCAGAAGAGGTCAGGAAACAATTTGAGGACAAATACAGAATCTTGAGCAGGAGGATAAGGGTAGCAGAACAGATACATATGGAGAACAAAGAGTGCTACCAAAGAACAGCCCAAGAAAACAAGTTTCTCAAAGAAAGGGTCACCAAGACCGAGCTAGGACTGAGACTCGTTAAGGACGTAACATTGACTGCGGATGATGTCCTAACTATGTTAGACACAGTGGCACTGAGATTCGAGGAATGTACCGGCAACTTCCTGAACCGGATATCAAAAGCCTCGTGCGAGCTGAAGTTTTCGAAAGATTGGGCTATGAGGAAGAACAAAGCTTTGAAAAATGTGAAAGATGATCTTGATTGCTTGTTAGCACAGCTTGATGAAAAGGAATCTGAGATACTTCTGTTTAGAGAAAAGGTGTGGAAATCGGAGAACAAGATAAGGGAATTGGAGAAGATGATGAAAGAAAAAGAGGAGGGAATGGTGGGACTTGAGGAAGAGAAGAGGGAGGCAATAAGGCAGCTTTGTGTTTGGATTGATTATCATAGGAGCCGATCGGATTATTACAAGAAAATGCTGTCTGAAATGAATTCAAGATCAAGGAGGGCATCTTGATAAGATTTTTTGTGATGTTTTTAGGTAAGAATTTGTGGGTGTTTTGGTTCTTGAAAATTAAACATTAGTTATCAAGAATTCTTTTGTCGGTAGAATCAAGTATGTAAGTTACAGGTATCTTGCATAGGCAAATTTGGATACCTCAATCCTTAGTCTTGCATTGTCTTTCTTTATGATTTTTGTCTATGTATTCTATATTCGGTAGAGTTGTATAATAATTTTCATTTTTCTACTTTTGATAATTCATTGGTTATTTAGCAATTGGTTTTATATATATATATATATATATATATATGTGTGTGTGTGTGTCTTTCCAATTACTATGCTATGTGGGGAATACTTCGGACATATAGACAAGTAGGATGCACAATGACGAGTGTCCGGGCACACCGTTAACTATGCTATAAGATGAACTACGTAGGTACCTGTGCACGTGAGATGTCGGTTGATCCTAGAAACGGCGACAGGATTTGGGTTGGCAAATTAAATATAAATCAAAGAATTTTTTATGCGAAAAAATTATATTGATAGAGTCAAAATACATAATAAATCCAACATATTGCATAGATAATATTTCAGATAAATACACATAGATTAGCCAACAAGACAAATATATATTAAGTACTATGAACGAAATCAAAAAATTCAGTAACACTGTGATATTCTACGAGATTTTTCGTTAAACTCATATGTTATGGATTCAACATCTACTAAATTAGCAAACTCCCGCTCACACTTATACAATTCGGATGAAAATCATTCTACTACTTGTTAACCATTTGATCAAATTAAACGTTTTATATCCAACTATATAATTAAGTATTTAACTATAGAATTAATATTCCAGAAAAAAATTAATATTTTAAAATAATTTTATGAAATTACATTTCAAATTTATTTAGTCACTTCTTTGACTCGAGTATGGAATCAAGAGCCACGTTTTATGTAAAAATAGTTAAATACTTTAATTAGGCCTAAAAGAACACTTGTTGATGTGTCTAAAAATAGACACGGTCAATGCATTTAATTGACAACGTTTAGGTGTGTCTTGATGGTTAATTTGATGCATATATTACCTAGTCAAATAATTGCTTGTATCTAGGTGGAATTGAATAAAACGAGCTAAAGACGATGAATAAATGTCAAGAAATATCTTAGAGATGAAGAGGAATCGAAGTGACGAAAAGAGAGAAAAATGGACATAAAGACCACATATCGATTTTGCGTGGCAATACCGATCGATCGAACAAAGAAGATACTCAATAAAATTGCTGAGCTCGCGATTGATCGCGAGGTTATGAGGATCGGTTGCTCAAGGTTGATGTCCAAGCAACAAAAATTCTGAAGTCGAGTTCGATCAAGAAAAAAAGGCTCGACCGATTGCCTAATGGCGAAATTCATCAAATCACGATTGATCGGGAAGTCATGGGCGGTCGATCCCCGAAAGATGTAGTTTGAAAAATAAAAGGGCAACAAGTCGCGATCGATTGCGGGACAATGACGATCGATCGCGCCAAGTGTCCTGAAAAATATGAAAACTCGATGTCACTCCATATTTAAAAGGATTTTGGCCTACTTCCAGCCACCACCACCCATATTTTCAAGACTAATCATCATTATTCAGCGGATCGTTAGTTTTAGGCTTAGTATTAGAATTTTTCTTTCAATAGTTTGGAGACATCTCTAAGGATTTCAAAGCACGAAAACGGAATTGACGCACTTGAATCGTGCCTATCGTCAGTACTTCTTTACTTTGTCTTTGTTTATGCATTATTTAACTATGTTTTGTTGTTTTAATTTGATTATGAGTAGCTAAACACTTTAATTCTTAGTTGATGAAGACAATACCTTTTGATTTTAAATACTTGTGAGATTTACGTTCTTAGTAATCGATTTTTGTTTGAGTATCGATTATTTTCCTGGTTTTATTACTATGAATGCTTGTTTAATTGTTAGATTGACAACCTAATAGTTTTGCATGCAATCTAATGCTATCTTATGAAGCAACTAAGATTGATATTTTCTGTTGTTGAACTTAATAAATTCTTAGGGGAAACAATTAACTAGATTAAATATAAACCGCTGGTGTTTATGTTTTTAGCTTTATCATTCTCACTAGATTTTAATGCTATCATTGAGTTAATCTGTGATGTCTGAAATATAATTATTGTGATTATTAAAGTAATGGGATGGTTAAGGGAGTACTATGATTAATTATCGTTATGCATCTGAATTCCGTTTTCGGATAAAACGAGTGTAGTGGAATTTTATGGTTAAGATGAATTATGTGATTTGGACTCGGTTTTGTGGATAAACCGAGTAAAGTTGGATTATATGGTAATCATGAAATTATTATTTGAAATTGAGTAGTTTGATTGTAGATTAATAAAGTGAGTTAGGATGGCATGAATTAGAGGTAAAATATACATATTGATGTATTGTGATGTAAGAGGTAAATATAAATGTTGGTGTATATTTGTGTTGATGAATTGGTTAAGTGTACACATGTATTATTTAAGGCAAGTACATGCCAAAATATCATATTCACACATACTACACACTAAAACACACACAAAATCTCTACCAAATTCTTTCAAACCCTTATCCTCTTTTTTCTTCCTTTTTGGATCTTGTGGCGCATGGAACTAGTGGATCTTGGTTCTAACTTTTTTTTTGGGATCAAAGTTGTAAGATTATTAAAGTTATTGGATTATTAACATCATTATGTAGTTTATAGGTTGATATTAATTGGATTGGGTTGAACTGTTGAGAGTAAAGAGATTGAGTTGTATTTGTAGTAATTCTAGTGTCTTGATGTATTATTGATTGAAGGATTGGAAGTTATTATGTGGTATGTGGATTGAATGAAGTATATGAATGAAAATGGTTCATTTTCTCATTTATAGAGTGCCGCGATCGATCAACACGGGTGCCGCGATCGATCGCCCGAATTTAAAACCATTTTTGGACGATGTACAGTGCCTGCGATCAATCGCGGACAAGGGAGCGATCGATCACGGAGGGAATAACTTTGAAAATTTTATTGTTGAAGCTCGCGATCGATCGCAAGCCGTTGGCGATCGACCGCGAGTTGCAAAGTTTTGAAGAATTAAAATTTTGTTGCGATTTTGAGATGTAGTATTTTATGATTGATTCATATGATAATTATGATATTCTGGGGGAAATCATTGGGATGCTATGGTTATATCTAATAACGATGGTGTAAGGAGCCCCCGTTCTAATCACGTCCTTATCATCTATATTAGTGCATACATTCATTCATTAGGGAATTCTTATACATGCTTCCATAACAAAGGCATGATGTCTATAAATTTTTTGACCTTAATCCTCTTCTCATTCAATTGCCAACACAATTCAACTAGCATAGTATACACCGTACAATGCACCAATCTCATATTCTCAATTCATCATGCAATTCCCCTTAATTAAATTACATGCAAATCATTAAAAAAAAAGAGAAATCTCACTCTTATACAAACCATATACACATATAAAAATGCTCAAAGACGAGCACTGAACCAATAAATGTGTATCGATTGTATAAGAAGTATTATTTAATACCAACACTGATACCGAGCTCCTAGGAGCACCCTCCTTCCATAGCTTGAACTCATCTCCAGAGCCAATGTTGTACATGTTCTACCTATTTAAATAGAAACAGCCCCCACACGTGGTGAGCATACCAATAGCACAATCACAATATCATTAATTTCACAATTCATAATTTACAGAATATAAAACTGCAAATTCACAAAATACTCCATGTATGTACTATTACCATATGGGATCTCCCATGTTGTTCATGTTCTCACAATAACCAAAATCATCAAACTCCAAACAGTTAATCATTACAGTGATTAACTATACTCATGCTCAAACCGCCAATTCCAAAATCAACTATAGCTAATTCATTTTGATAATGATTTACAGCAATCAAATGTATCTTAATCGACAATTTCATAATTGTATCACATCGCTCGCTCAACAGCGGCGTTACTCTAACCTCTCGCATGCTCAAAAGTTGCGGCATCATAACCATTGCTCGCTCAACAAAGACATTACCACAATTCTTAACACATATCCATTCATCGCAACAATAAAATATTATTCACTTAGCCATGACAATGATATATTTAACTATGCTCGTACGTTATATGTACCTTATGTTAGGAATCAAACATGCATACAACGCAGCGGAATAAAAATATTTGGATTCCATCCATGGACCTAAACGGAGTGTTCATATCGGGTGTCGAGAATTATACCTTTGAAGCGTGTTTGATGCAGTATCCTCCGAGCAACACGTCCACGAGTCAGGAGCAAAACTTTTCTAGTTTTGTCTCTACTGTATATATATGTATTAATAAAGCGGCGTATATCATTAGGGTTTTGCGAAAAAACCCTTAGCTTCTCCGCACTCAATATCCGTATGTATATATATATATATATATATATATATATATTTATATATAATGATATATATATAAGTCTGATAAAGATATATATATATATATGTATATATAAGTCTGATAAATATTTATATATAATGATATATATATAAGTCTGATAAAGATATATATATATATATGTATATATAAGTCTGATAAATATATATATATATATATATATATATATATACATGAATAGAACTCTTTCTAATCAACTTAATTCATCTAATGAATTTTATCTCCCTTTATCGATTTAATCTTTTGTGCGACCCATTAGGTTCTTGCAACGTTGGCAGTGATATAAAATCTCATTTTATGTCACAAGCAAATAGCGGTATCTAGCAACACATCAAGGCTACCCAAATTACAAGAATGTCATTGACTTGCCATTACCTATGGCTTGTGATAATATTCACCATGTAACTTAATCCCTTTGTCCTATGTGTTTAGATTAAACACGAGTCATGGAATAGTCATACTCGTATAGTTCAATCTTTTATTTCTTGATCCACAAGTAGACTAGAATAAACGAATAAGATCGATATCACATATCGACTCATTCGAGCATGGCCATGTATTTTAGTCTCACTTGATCAAGGGCCCAAACACTTCTCCTGTTATATAGGAGGGACAAATCCTATCTTGATCACTCAACATCCCTCTACGTAATTCGTGGTGTATCCAATGATGATCTTTATAGTTTACCTTGTTGCAGGTAACGTTTGACAATATCAAGATACACAACTCCTTATGTTGGGATCTCTGGTGATCTCAAGTCGTAAGGATTACATACATTATTATCACTATGAGAATTGCTTATGACATTCATATAACTATCCATGTAGCATTCTCATGGTGGGTCTGTCCAGTACATTGTTTTCTAACATGTACCCATGTGTTGATTTGATATCTCATATCCATGAACAATTCATCAATCAATATATACTAATGCATTATCATTATCCTAATTCATGATACTACTTGACTAGAGACAATCTTTAGAATAATACAATATTATTCTAAGGACATTAGCATATATATATATTCATAATATACAGATATTTGAATAATATATAATAATGAATTGCCTTTAATAAAATCATATTACATTGTATGCCAAAATCAATCATCTAATGAGTTGTCTTAGGGCATATCCCAACAAATCTCCCACTTGCACTAAGACCAATCAGACATGTACTTAATGCCTAAAGATCTAGTATGACGATCATGCTTCTGCTGTGACAGTGGTTTCGTCAGCGGGTCAGATATATTATCATTAGTTGGTACTTTGCATATTTTCACATATCTTCTTTCAACAATTTCTCAAATGAAATGAAAGTGCCGGAGTATGTGTGTGGATCGCTGGTGAGATCGGGGTTTCTTAGCCAATGCGATGGCTCCATTGTTGTCACAATAGAGTTCAACTGGATCTAGTATGCTAGGCATAACCCCAAGCTCAGAAATGAACTTCTTGATCCAAACGGCTTCCTTTGCTGCATCTGAGGCAACAATATACTCAGCTTCAGTTGTAGAATCGGCTACTGTCTCTTCCTTTGAATGCTTCTAGCTCACAACACCTCCATTTAGGCAAAACACATTTCCTGATTGCGATCGGAAATCATCATTGTCGGTTTGGAAGCTTGTATCAGTGTAACCTATTACATTGAGCTCTTCCTCACCTCCATAAATCAAGAATGTATCCTTAGTTCTTCTCAAGTACTTCAGGATATTCTTGACAGCGATCCAGTGACATTCACCTGGATCAGCTTGATATCTGCTCGTCATGCTCAAAGCATACGAGACATCGAGACGAGTACATATCATGTCATACATGATAGATCCAATAGCTGATGCATATGGAATCTTAAAGCGTTGTCTCTCATCTTGTGTTGAAGGACACTGATCATTCGAGAGATATATTCCATGTGTCATAGGCACGAATCCTTTCTTTGATTCTTGCATGCTAAACCGTTTTAGCACTTTATCTATGTATGTACTTTGACTTAGGCCAAGTAATCTTCTTGATCTATCTCTATAGATCTTGATACCTAACACGTAGGTGGCTTCACCCAAGTCTTTCATAAAAAAACAATTCTCTAGCCAAATCTTTACAGATTGCAAGGCAGGAATATCATTCCTACTGAGAAGTATGTCATCTACATAAAAGACTAGGAAGATAATTATGCTCCCACTGACCTTCTTGTAGACACAAGGTGTTGGGATATGCCCCGAGACAACTCATTAGATGATTGTTTATGACATACAATGTATTATGGTTTTATTAATGGCAATTCATTATTATATATTATTCGAGCATTATATAAGTTAATGTCATCAGAATAATATTGTATTGTTCTTAAAGATTGTCCCTAGTCAAGTATTATCATGAATCGGGATAATGATAATGCATTGAGATTAGTATGTTTTGATTGATGAATTGTTCATAGATATGAGATATCAAATCAACACATGGGTACATGTTAGAGAACGATGTACTGGACAGACCCACCATGAGAATGCTACATGGATAGTTATATGAACGTCATAAGCAATTCTCATAGTGATAATAATGTATGTAATCCTTACGACTTGAGATCACCAGAGATCCCAACATAAGGAGTCATGTGTCTTGATTCTTGCATGCTAAACTATTAGGTTGTCAATCTAACTATTAGGGCCCTTGATCAAGTAAGACTAAAATGCATGGCCATGCTCGAATGAGTCGATATGTGATATCGAGCTTATTCGTTTATTCTAGTTCTACTTGGGGATCAATAAATAAAAGATTGAATATACGAGTATGACTATTCCATGACTCGTGTTCAATCTAAACACATTGGACAAAAGGATTAAGTTACATTGTTAATATTATCACAATCCGTAGGTTATGTCGAGTCAATGATATTCTTGTAATTTGGGTAGCCTTGATGTGTTGCTAGATACCGCTCATTGCTTGTGACATAAAATTAGATTTTATGTCACTGCCAACATTGCAAGATCCTATCGTGTCGCACAAAAGATTAAATCGATAAAGGGAGATAAAATTCATTGGATGAATTAATTAATTAATTAAGAAGAGTTTTAATTACAAATATTAGATATATGGATTTAATTAATATATTGGGTATGGGCCAATAAGGCTTTTGGAAAGCCTTTTAATTAAATCTAATATATTATAAACTAATAAGGTGATGAGTATGATAAGAGTTAATTATTTTCAAACCTAATAGTCACCTCAATATACCTCTCGGTCGCCGCCTCTTGCTCTCAACCTCACGCCGCCGCCGCCGCCGCCGCCGCCATGAATAGGGAGTTGAACGGCCGTCGTTGATCGGTTTTGAACCGTGAGTTTAATTTTGGTTTAAGAACGAGTCTAACAACTTGTTCTTGAACACCCTTTCGATTTGATCGTGTGGATACCATAGAGACGAAGGTGCAAATCTTTGTTCGTGACTCGTGGTCTTGCAACGAGGATTCTGCTACAAACACGCTACAAGGGTATGATTCTTATCAATCTCGGTATGAATAACTTTGTATAGGTCCAGTGGTAGGAATCAAATTTTATTTTTCGCTGCGTATTGCTTGATTGATTCCTAACAGTGATATCAGAGCCGTGTACAAAGCTCATATCGGATTTATGTGATTAATTGTTTAATCATGTTTTGAATCTTTTGCATGCTTTAAAACTGTATGATTCATATATGATATGTATTAATCGATTTTGTGGGAATTAGCGCAATATTATATGTGATATAATTGACGGATCGAGGTATATGATAATTCGTGCTCAAAACCGAGCCATTGGCTCACGAGATCCTCACGGCCGCCGCATGACGCTAGGGTCTCGGACCCTTGGCTCGAGCATGGGCCAAGCAGCCGCCAAAGGGCTAGGGTTTCGAACCCTAGGCTCCATGGCTCTTGGCCACCGCACCTTGTGGCTAGGGTTTCGAACCCTTTTGGCTCGATGAGCTCCAAGCCGCCGCTGACATGGCTAGGGTTTCGAACCCTAGTCTCGTGCATGGTTGGGCCGTTGGTTAGGCTAGAGTTTTCGAACCTCGTACCGAGACATAGCTGCAACCGTGGGCTTGCTAGGGTTAGCAAGTCCATGGCTTGAGACGCGCCAAGTATCCGTGGCATGTGATGTCCCGAGCGTACGATAATTTTTCATAAAATTTTATTTTACAGTTTTAATTGGAATTAAATTTTAAAACGTTTAGAATTTAATTCATTAATTGTTATAGCTTGTTTTATGTGTTGTTTGTACATGGTTATAGCTCTATGACCTATTAGATATGATTTTGTGAATGTTTGTTATTTAATATGGCCTGCGTGTCGTGCCTTCTCTATTTTTTTCTAAATGTTATCCTCCCCTATGTTCCCCTCGAATGTAACTCGAGAATTCTCTATATCATGTAATTGTTATATAGTATAGTTTATTTTGTTGATGGAGATCAATGAAGATGGACCAAGGTGTCGGGACGAGGAGGCCATTCACAAAAGGGAGCCAAAGAGGTACTTGGAGAAGTTACCTTAGGTTGACGTTTTAGGATTTTCTCATTGGCTTGAGAAAATTTTTTAGTAGGGGCTATAACATGTCACGTTTTATATTATGTTGATGTATGAGATGCATGTTTATCGTTTTATTTAATACTGATGCTTGATATACATATATGTAGATATGTATATATTTATATATATACCAGACATATTTTCAATATTAATAAAATCATGAGATCAATAAATCCCTCTAATAATATTAAGTTTTAGATGCCTTCCAAAATTAAAAGTACTCGTCAAGACTTTGATTGAACATATGTGGGTTTGCCAAAGCAAAGCACCGTGACAATCTTGGTAAGGCGCGAAAGGATAAAAGTTATATCCTTTTTACTTTATATTGGGTCTGACTTAACTAGGTTATCTCAATAGGATTGGGAACCTAGAGGCATGGGGTTGGATAATAATTCATTAGATGAATTTGAACAAAGTGTTGCTCGTCCAACCATCCAAGAATTACATGTGATGTAATTGACAAAGTGTTGTCTACCTAAATAACCGAGTCTTGGGTGATTAGCCAAAGCTAACTCAGGATTAGGTGAATTATGGATCTTGGCCCACTAAGGTTTCGAGGATTGATATTTTAAACAAAATAGTGGGAGTGTCATTTAATATAAGACCTTATTAAATGATTAAAATCATTAACTTATTTTGCATATTTATATTGTAGATATCCATGGCATCAAACAACGTAACTAGCATACTATCATTGCGATCGGTCCTTGAGAAGGACAAACTGAATGGGACTAATTTCCTAGACTGATATAGGAATTTGAGGATTGTTCTCAAACAAGAGAAAAATAATATGTTCTAGAGGAACCCTTACCTGCTGAGGAACCTCCTGTTACGGCCGCTAAAACCGATAAGGATGCTTACAAGAAGCATCAAAATGACGCACTTGATATTGGTTGCCTTATGCTTGCCACCATGAACTCTGAGCTTCAGAAGCAACATGAGAAAATGGAGGCGTTCGATATGATCGAGCACTTAAAGCAACTCTACCAACAACAAGCTAGACAAGAGAGATATGATGTCTCTAGAGCGTTATTTCAGTGCAGAATAGTAGAAGGAAGCCTTGTTGGAACTCATGTACTAGAGATGATTGAGTATATTGAGAATCTTGAGAAGCTGGGTTTTCCATTGGACCAAGAGTTGGCCACTGACGTAATCTTGCAATCGTTGCCTGATAGTTACAGTCAATTTTTCTTGAATTATAATATGATTGAAATCGAAAAGACTCTACCGCAATTGCTTGGTATGTTGAGAACATATAAGCAAACTCAAAGAAGTCTAAGCCCACTAATGTTCTTATTTTGAATAAGAGCAAGGGAAAGGCTAAAGCAAAAGGCTTTAAGAAGAACAAGAAAGTCTTTGTTAAATCTAAGCCTCATGCTTCTGCACTCAAGCCAAAGGAGGAGTGGTTAAGGAAGGGAACTGCTTCCATTGCGGTGAGACCGGTCATTGGAAGAGGAACTGCAAATTATATCTGGAAGATCTTAAGAAGACAAAGGGAAGTGTGAATTCCACTTCAGGTATTTTTGTTATAGAAGTCAATTTATCTACTTCTTCATCATGAGTATTAAATATTGGATGTGGTTCTCACATTTGTGTTAATGTGCAGGATCTCAAAAGGAGTATGGTGTTGGCGAAAGGCGAGGTTGATCTCCGAGTGGGAAATGGAGCAAGAGTTGTTGCATTAGCTATTGGAGATTATTCATTAACTTTGCCTTCTGGTTTAATATTAGATTTAAAAGACTGTTATTTTGTGCCGTCGATTACAAGAAACATAATTTCAATTTCTTGTTTGGACAAGGTTGGTTTTTCATTTATTATAAAGGACAAATGTTGCTCCATTTATTTGAATGAGATGTTTTATGCTAGTGCACAATTGATTAATGATCTTTATGTTTTAAATCTAGATATGCCTATCTATAACATAAATACTAAAAGGATTAAGAATAATGATTTAAATCCAACTTATCTCTGGCATTGTCGCTTGGGCCATATAAACGAGAATCGCATATCAAAACTTCATAAGGATGGAGTATTAGATTCATTTGATTTTGAATCATATGAACCATGTGAATCTTGTTTAATGGGCAAGATGACTAAAGCTCCTTTCAAGGGACATGTTGAAAGGACGAATGATTTATTGAGTCTCATACATAGTGATGTATGTTGACCAATAAGCACACAAGCTAGAGGTGGTTTTCAATACTTTCTTACATTTACTGATGACTTCAGTAGATATGGATGTATACCTAATGAAACATAAACATGAAACCTTTGAAAAGTTCAAAGATTTCAAGAATGAAGTACAAAACCAACTTGGCAAAAGTATCAAAATCCCCCGATCATATCGAGGAGGAGAATACCTAAGCCAAGAGTTTCATGACTATCTAAAGGAGTGTCTCCCACAACTCACACCTCCGTATACTCCACAATGGAATGGTGTATCCGCAAGGAGAAATCGAACTTTGTTGGACATGGTTCGATCAATGATGAGTCATGCAGATCTTCCGACTTCCTTTTGGGGACATGCTTTAGAAACAGCAATATTTATACTGAACCGTGTTCCATCTAAATCAGTAGAAAAGACATCATATGAGATATGGACTAAGAAGCGTCCTAGTATGTCTTTTATGAAGATTTGGGGTTGTGAGGCTTACGTGAGACGGCACGCCTCCAATAAAATTGGACCCAAATCTGATAAGTGTTTATTTGTGGGGTATCCTAAGGAAACAAAATGATACTATTTCTATTATCCCACTGAGAACAAAGTAGTTGTTGCTCGGACTGGTGTCTTTCTTGAAAGAGAATTTATTTCAAGAAGAACCAGCGGGAGATAAATAGAACTTAGTGAAGTTCAACCACAAGAAAACATTGAACATAATATTGAGATGGAAATAGAGCAGACACCACAAGCTGTTGTGGATGAAATGACTGCTCAAGAGACACAAGCCCAGCGTAGGTCTGTAAGAGAACACCGTGAGCCATAGAGATATGGATTTCTTGTGACTCAACAAGGCGACTTACTACTTATTGATGCAGATGAGCCGTCATCTTATCAAGAAGCTATAATGGGCCCTGATTCTGAGAAATGGCAAGAGGCCATGAAATCTGAGATGGAATCCATGTATGCAAACCAAGTATGGATTTTGGTTGACCCGCCTGAAGGGGTAAGACCCATAGGGTGCAAATGGATTTACAAGAAAAAGACCGACATGGATGGTAATGTACAAACCTTTAAAGGTCGACTGGTTGTTAAAGGTTTCAAACAAATTCATGGTATTGACTATGATGAAACTTTTTCACCAGTTGCCATGGTTAAATCCATTATGATCTTACTTGTAATAGCTGCATTTCATGATTATAAAATATGGCAGATGGATGTCAAAACAGCTTTCCTTAATGGAAATTTACTTGAGGATGTGTACATGACACAACCAGAGGGTTTTGTCGATCCAAAGGATGCTGGAAAGATATGCAAGCTACAACGATCCATTTATGGATTGAAGCAAGCTTCTCGGAGTTGGAATCTTTGTTTTGATGATGCAGTCTGATAGGGTTGAATATTACGCATTTTTATGCTATGTTATGTATATGTTTTCGTGTTGATTCTTGGATTATTTACGGTTTATGGTATATATTTCTCTATTTCAGGAATCAATGTTGAAATGTAGGGAAAGGTGAAGAAATCAAGATAAAATGATGAAATAATGAATAAAGTTGAAGAAAAGAGGAAACAACCAGAATCCAAGACACATGTTGCTCCTTTCTCCTCAAATTACTATATGTTCGAGCCAGGTTTTGGAAAGGTGGTCCATATAAAAGTTGTATAACTTTCTCTTATCTTTGCGTGGACAGCTGATTCATCAAATTTGGAGTTTGTATGAGAACGTTACGGCCAAAATACAAAACTCGCCAGAAGCTGAAAAAGGCAAAGAAAACTTTCTGGTCTTGCCGATCGATCGAGCAAGCATTGCCGATCGATCGAGAAAGGCTGAAAAAGCCACGAAATTCTTACTGTGAAGCTCGATCGATCGGCCGCTTTGTCCGGATCGATCGACGGAAGGAATTTTCAGAAAAATAACTTCCTTATAGAGTTTGTGTCCAACAAGGAAGTCCTTGATTCCCTTCCCCTATATATTATACACGAAAATTACAACCCAAATGAGATTTTGAACTTTAGGAATAGCCTCCACACCTCCATACTCCATATCACCTTCATCCATCTTCATCTATTCATCCTAGGAATTGGAACAACCCAACAAGGCGATTAAAGAGACGATCGAGAAGGAAGCAAGAGAAGGAGCAAGGATCTATGAACGAAGTCGACATCGGGAGTTTATTCTTGTCTTTTAATATTAGTTTTGATTTGTTTTGATTTACTATGTTGAACTAATTTATTTATCGAGGCTAGGCGAATCCTTTGTTATGAACCTTCGATTTGATGATTTAATGATTGAATTCTTATAGTTCTTTGCGTGTGTTTTATGTTCTTCATGCTTTTAGAGGATTGATCACCTTTGAATGATGTTAGTATCGTAATTGAGATCGAGAGATGATTTTATGATACTGAATTAATAACTCATACCATGGATTTCAGACCGAGATCGAGAGATGACGTCAAATACATGTTTGATAGCCATAGATATCTAGTAATTGAAAGCTAAGAGTTTTCATGGATCTTATGCAACATTGAATTGTTAAATAAGCAAACGAGAGTTACTTATTGCATAATTATCTTCCTAATATTGTATGTAGATGACATACTTCTCATTGGGAATGATATCCCTGCCTTACAATCTGTAAAGATTTGGCTAGGGAATTGCTTTTCTATGAAATACTTGGGTGAAGCCACCTATGAATTAGGTATCAAGATCTATAGAGATAGATCAAGAAGATTGCTTGGCCTAAGTCAAAGTACATACATAGACAAAGTGCTAAAATGATTTAGCATGCAAGAATCAAAGAAAGGATTCATGCGTATGACACATGGGATACATCTCTCGAAGGATCAGTGTCCTTCAACACCAGATGAGAGACAACGCATGAGTAAGATTCCATATGCGTCAGCTATTGGATCTATCATGTATGCCATGATATGTACTCGTCCCGATGTCTCGTATGCTCTGAGCATGACGAGCAGATATCAGGTTGATCCAGGTGAATGTCACTGGATTGCTGTCAAGAATATCCTAAAGTACTTGAGAAGAACTAAGGATACATTCTTGATTTATGGAGGTGAGGAAGAGCTCAATGTAATAGGTTACACTGATGCAAGCTTCCAAACCGACAAAGATGATTCGATCGCAATCAGGATATGTGTTTTGCCTAAATGGAGGTGCTGTGAGCTGGAAGAGTTCAAAGCAAGAGACAGTAGCCGATTCTACAACTGAAGCTGAATACATTGCTGCCTCAGATGCAGCAAAGGAAGCTGTTTGGATCAAGAAGTTCATTTCTGAACTTGGGGTGATGCCTAGCATACTAGATCCGATTGAACTCTATTGTGACAACAATGGAGCCATCGCATTGGCTAAGGAACCTAGATCTCACCAAAGATCCAAGCACATACTTCGGCGTTTTCATTTCATTCGAGAAATCGTTGAAAGATGAGATGTAAAAATATGCAAAGTACCAACTGATGATAATGTATCTGACCCACTGACGAAGCCACTATCACAGTTGGGAGATTTGTTGGGATATACCCTAGATGATTGTTTATGACATACAATGTATTATTGTTTTATTAATGGCAATTCATTATTATATATTATTCGAGCATCTGTGTAATATGATATAATATATAAGTTAATCTCCTTAGAATAATATTGTATTGTTCTTAAAGATTGTCCCTAGTCAAGTATTATCATGAATCGGGATAATGATAATACATTGAGATTAGTATGTTTTGATTGATGAATTGTTCATAGATATCAGATATCAAATCAACACATGGGTACATGTTAGAGAACGATGTACTGAACAGACCCACCATGAGAATGCTACATGATAGTTATATGAACGTCATAGGCAATTCTCATAGTGATAATAATGTATGTAATCCTTACGACTTGAGATCACCAGAGATCCCAACATAAGGAGTCATGTATCTTGATATTGTCAAATGTTACCTGTAACAGGATAAACTATAAAGACAATCATTGGATACACCACAAATTATGTAGAGGGATGTTGAGTGATCAAGAAAGGATTTGTCCCTCCTATATAACAGGAGAAGTGTTTGGGCCCTTGATCAAGTAAGACTAAAATGCAAGGCCATGCTCGAATGAGTCGATATGTGATATCGAGCTTAATCGTTTATTCTAGTTCTACTTGGGGATCAAGAAATAAAAGATTGAATATACGAGTATGACCATTACAAGAATGTCATTGACTCGACATAACCTACGGACTGTGATAATATTAACCATGTAACTTAATCCCTTTGTCCACGATGAGGAGGCCATTCACAAATGGGAGCCAAAGGAAGGTGCTTGTGAAGTTACCTTAGGTTGACTCTTAGGATTTTCTTATTGGCTTGAGAAAATCGCTAGTAGGGGCTATAACCATGTCACGTTTAATTATGTATGTTGATGCATGATTTATCTTATGTTTTAGATTGATAATTGTATTACACATATATGTAGATATGTATATGCCTATATGTAGTGGACATATTGTGATGCCCCGAAATTAATTAATGGTAACTTGGACATTAATTATGTTTATATGATGTATCATGTGTTGATGGATTTATGTGTTGGGTATTAAGATGTTAACATGATTAATGTGTTAAATTATCAAATATGAGGAAGATGTGATTTTAAATGAAGTTTAGAGCATTGTTGAAAAATGCTTTTGAAATACCAAGTAGGGTATTTTATACATCATGTTAAGTTTGGGGTACAATTTGTATTAAGTTATTACAACCCCTTTTAAATCCCCTACCCATCACTTTAAACCCCCCACTTTACTTTCACCTTTTAAAAATCCCCAAATCACTTCCCAATCCCAAACCCTACCCATTTTCGAAATCCACCAAAAAGGAAGAAGGAAAGTTCCACAAAAAACCTTGTTTGTGTGATCTTTGCTAGGATTTGGAGCCTACAAGAGGTATGGAACCATTCCTATAAGTTTTATGATGTTTGGTGTTGAAATGGGTTAAGTTTTTGATGTTTTATGTGGGTTTGTTTGGGTATGTGTTGTTTATGGTTGGGGTATGATTTTTGAAGTTTTTTATGTTGGTTTTGGTGGGTTATGATGTTATTGAAGTTGTTAAGAAGTTTGGTTTTGGGTGGCATGTGAAAGAGCTTGAAAAATGAGCATTAATGGCGAAAATTCGATGTACAGCACTCGGCGATCGATCGCCCGTCCTTGGCGATCGATCGCGAGCGTCCAGTACCAGCCAGAAGCATTTGGCGATCGATCGCCACTTTTGGGCGATCGATCGGCGAGCCTGGCGATCGATCGCGCCAAAAGTGGCGATCGATCGCCAAGAAGGAGATTTTGGCCCCTCGTCCAGTGCGATCTCGCGATCGATCGCGCCTGGGCGGCGATCGATCGCGAGCTGTAAAAAAAAGTGGATTTTGATATTTTGTGGGATTTTTGGATATTGGACTATGTTTATTTTCTAATATCAATTTGTATGGTTGTGTAGAACCATCCCAGGTGCCCACAACATCCAGGAGATAAAGCTCTCCAAATTCTCCACTTTTGGGAATTAAGGTACGTAAGAGACGTACGAGCATCGGACGGTAAACCATACCCTTACCTATTATGATGATGTTAAGATGATGATATAATGATGATGTCTATGATGATATTTATGATGATGATGCTTATGATGATGTTATGATGATGATGCTTATGATGATGTTACGATGATGATGCTTATGATGATGTTACGATGATGATGCTTATGACGATGTTTATGATGATGATGTTATGAGGACGTCTATAATGACGAAGTTTATGATAAGGTCATACAATGGGTATGATTGGGTAAGACGCCCATGTGGTGGGATGCCACCCAAAGTACGTGAGCGGGTAAGATGCCCCGTGGTAAGATGCCACGCAATGTTTATGATATGGTAAGACGCCATATGACTGGGTAAGATGCCCACGTGGTAAGATGCCACGCAATGTTATGATATGGTAAGACGCCATATGACTGGGTAAGATGCCCACGTGGTAAGATGCCACACGATGATTATGACGTGGTAAGATGCCACACGATAATGATGATATGGTAAGATGCCATACAATGGGGTAAGACGCCCTAATGTATGAATAAGAGTCAGGGATAATAAGGAAGTCGAAGGACGACCAATAACCTTTACTTAACTAAGATGTTATGCATTATTGTATGCTTTTATATGATGTTAAGTAAATATGTGTATGCTCACGATGTGTTATCCCTGTAGGTACACTTTTGGACCAAGGGCCTAGGGTCGGGTTGAGGAAGTGAGCTAAAGGGAGCATGATGAACGTAGGATGCAGGATTTTTGATAGTCTCTACTCTAGGAGTAGTGTAAATCTATAGCTTTAACATTCTTTATTGGGAATGTAATTAAATAGCTTTGAAAACTTTATTTTGGCCTGTAATCTCCCTAGCTCAAGCTACAACCGGAACCCTTAAGAGGTTTTAAATGCATGTTCTGTCCAATTTATGTGTACTAAATGATATTAAGGTAGGAAGACCCTACATTAGTGGTATCAGAGCAGTGGTTAGATAACCCGGGAAGGAGTGAAGGGTAGCCTTAGCAATAAGTTAGCTAGGTGCTTACTTTCGAGCATGTTTTGTGCATAAGTTGCATATGAAGTATATGATGTTATGCTAACATGTTTTGTTTATCTAACGAAGTATTATACGAACTGCTTTTGGATCTTGTTGTTAACCCTTGTGTTGCAGTATGGCAGCAAACGTGGAGGTAGGTGACGCAGTGAGCGTCAATGCTAGTGCGGGGCGTACGAATCCCCTACCCCCGCCAGCTTTTGATGATGAACCGGCCGAACAACAGTTGTTGCCAGGGGAGCTAACCTAACTCAGTTTCTTGCTTACCGACCCCCAACCTTTGAAGGAACCGAAACTGGGGAACGAGCTGAGGAATGGTTAGAAAGAATAGAGCAGATCTTTGTGGCAGCCCCATGTGCGAAGACAGCATGGATACGGTTAGCAGAGCTCCAGTTGGCCAAGAAGGCGCTGATGTGGTGGAAGACCACTGTGATAGAGCAAGAGGCTCAAGGTCATGAAGTTAACTGGAAAATGTTTCGAACTCGCTTTCTGAACCGTTAATCGGCTGCAGCACGACAGGCTAAGGAAGATGAATTCACTCACCTCAAGCAAGGTAATATGTCAGTATCGGATTATGCTCTTCAGTTTTGCTCCTTGCTCCGATATGTGCCTCACATTGCCACAAGCACGCAAGCGAAGATGAGGAATTTCATGAAGGGTCTAAGGCCGGAGCTATACGATAGGGTGATCACTTATGGCCCTACTTGTTTTGATGATGCACTCTCAAGGGCTGAGCTAGCCGAACTAGGAGTGGGTGCATACCCTGATGTTATACCACCGTCGGCACCCTCTCAGAAATCCACTCCGGATAATTTGAAGCCAATGAATGATCAGTTCAAGTCAAGGGGGAACTCCTCAGCGTCAAGGTTTAGTGGTAAGAAGTCCGACAATAGGTGGAAAGGAAATCGAAGAGGTGATGCCCCATCTGGAAGGGGGCAGTCTCAGGGAGACAGATCCGGGAAGATCCAATGCACTCTTTGTGGGCAACCACATCTGGCGAAAGACTGTATAGGGTGCTATGTTTGTGGCGACAAGGGCCACTTTGCTAGACAGTGTCCCAACAGGGGAAGTCAACAGGGTTCTGCGGGGAGGCCTGCAGATAGGACAGCACAGCACAGACCACCCTTTGTACCGAGACAGCATGGAGGTCAGCCCATGGGGCCACCTCAAGGACAAGTCTATGCACTGACAAGGGAGCAGGCTTCAGCGGCTCCGGAGGAGGTTATAGCGGGTACGTGTCTTTTATTTACGCACCCTGCTTTTATATTGATCGACACAGGTGCGTCACACTCTTTTGTGTCGACAAGTTTTGTGGAAAGGCACCACTTATGCACTTCTCCGTCGCCCACGCCCCTTATAGTCTCGACCCCCGCTGGAAGAAGTATGATTACTGATCGGATCGTCTACAATGGCCTCATTTATTTTGAGGATAAGGAACTAAGGTCAGATTTGATTGTTCTAGGAATGTCAGATTTTGATTGCATTCTGGGCATTGATGTTCTGAACAGGTATCAGGCAGTTGTGAACTGCAGGCAGAGAACTGTACGGTTTATATCCGATATGGGAGTTCCATGGACGTTCTATGGGGATGGTTCCCGCTCTAAGATTCCGTTGATATCTGCTGTCAAGATGGCGCAGTTGTTGGAACGAGGTCATTCAGGATATCTCATTTATGCCGTCGATGTTACGGAAAAGAAAGGAGAAGTGAAAGTTGAGGATGTGCCCGTAGTGGCGGAGTTCCCTGATGTCTTTCCGGAGGAGATTCCCGGATTCCCACCGACGAGAGAGGTCGAGTTTGGGATTGAGTTATTACCAGGGACGTCGGCCATTTCTCGTGCCCCTTATAGGATGGCACCAGCGGAGCTAAGGGAATTAAAGATTCAGTTGCAAGAGCTCCTTGATAAGGGCTATATACGCCCTAGCGTATCGCCCTGGGGAGCACCAGTGTTATTTGTGAAGAAGAAAGATGGTTCGATGCGTTTGTGCATCGATTACAGACAACTGAACAAAGCCACAGTGAAGAATAAGTACCCACTTCCGAGGATCGATGATTTATTTGATCAGTTGCAGGGTACGAGGCTCTACAGTAAGATCGATCTGAGGTCGGGGTACCATCAGATTCGAGTGAGAGAAGAGGATGTCCAGAAGACAGCCTTCAGAACTAGGTATGGGCACTATGAGTTCCTAGTCATGCCTTTTGGGGTGACAAATGCCCCGGCTGTTTTCATGAGTTTGATGAACAAGGTGTTCCAGCCATTTTTGGACCAATTCGTCATAGTTTTCATTGACGATATACTCATCTACTCTAGGACTGAAGAAGATCATGTACGGCACTTGAGGACAGTACTTCAGATCCTTAGGGATCATCAGTTGTATGCTAAGCTTAGCAAGTGCGAATTCTGGTTAGACAGCGTGGTGTTCCTAGGCCATGTCATATCTAGCCAAGGGATATCTGTGGATCCGAGGAAGATTGAAGCTGTGATGGAGTGGGCAGCACCCACTTCTGTACCCGAGATACGGAGTTTTCTTGGCTTAGCAGGTTATTACCGACGTTTTGTCGAGGGATTTTCTAAGATCGCTAAGCCATTGACACAGCTGACTCAGAAAGGGGTCCCGTTCTTCTGGTCCGAAGCTTGTGAGGAAAGCTTCCAAGAATTGAAGCGTCGTTTGACGACAGCACCAGTGTTGGTGATTCCGTCTGAGGACAAGAGGTTTGCTTTGTACACGGATGCATCATTGCAAGGTTTGGGCTGTGTACTGATGCAAGACAGACAAGTGGTAGCCTATGCTTCGAGACAGTTGAAGCCTCATGAGACCAGATACCCAGTCCATGATCTGGAACTGGCAGCTATCATTTTCGCCTTGAAGATTTGGCGTCATTACCTTTATGGTACTACATTTACCATTTTTACGGACCATAAGAGCCTGAAGTTCTTGTTCACTCAGGCAGAGTTGAATATGAGGCAAAGGAGGTGGATGGATTTACTCAAGGATTATGACTGTGAAATTGAGTACCATCCTGGTAAGGCAAATTTGATAGCAGACGCCTTAAGTCGTAAGGTGAAGAGTACTGCTGAGGACGTTATGTGTTTATCAGCTTTGATGATTTCTTATTGCCATCTGGGCTATGATTTCGATGTAGACACGTCGCCGGTGCGAGTGTCGACCTTATTGGCAGAGCCAGACGTATTTGAGGCAATCAGGAAAGCCCAGAGGTTGGATGATGAAGTTCAGAGATGGTCATCAATAGTACTTCGAGGTCAGCCAACAAAGTTTAGTGTGGCTGAAGATGACTCTTTAAGATTGGGCAACCGATGGGTGGTCCCAGATGCGCCAGGATTGCGTAAAGGAATTTTAGAACGGGCTCATAATAGCCGGTTCAGTATCCACCCTGGAGGAAGAAAGATGTATAAGGACCTAAGTGGTCAATTCTGGTGGAGACGCATGAAGCGTGATGTGATCAGCTTCGTTAAGAGATGTTTGATCTGCCAACAAGTAAAGGCAGAAAGGCAGAGGCCTGGTGGCGAGCTGAAGAGCTTGGAGGTACCTAAGTGGAAGTGGGAGCATATATCTATGGACTTCGTGACCCACTTGCCAAGGTCGGCCTCTGGATTTGATGCGATCTGGGTGATCGTAGATAGGCTGACGAAGGTAGCTCATTTCATCCCTTACAGTATGACTTTCACGTATTTAAAGATGGCCCAATTATATGTACGGGATGTAGTGAGGTTGCATGGGATTCCAGTCTCGATCGTGTCTGACAGAGACCCAAGGTTTACTTCTCATTTCTGGGAGGGTCTCCAGACAGCTTTGGGCACCGAGGTGAGACTAAGTACAGCTTATCACCCTCAGACTGATGGCCAAACGGAGCGTACTATACAAACGCTCGAAGATATATTGAGGGCATGTGTTTTGGAGTTTGATACTCCGTGGCAAGAGTCTATACCTCTGGTAGAGTTCTCCTACAATAACAGCTATCAGGCGAGCATTCAAATGGCCCCTTTTGAAGCTCTTTACGGACGACGATGTAGGTCACCGCTGTATTGGGAGGACTTACGAGTAAAGCGGTCGGAGGACCGGATATGATTAAGGACATGGAGGAAAAGATTAAGATGATACGCTTAAAGATGAAAGCGGCCCAAGATAGGCAAGCAGCCTATGCAAATAAGCGGCGACGGCCGCTAGAATTTCAAGTGGGAGACAAGGTCTTCTTGAAAATCTCACCCTTCAGGGGTGTTGTTCGATTTGGTATGCGGGGGAAGTTATCCCCGAGGTATGTTGGACCGTATGAGGTGTTACAGCGTATCGGCACTTTGGCTTACCGATTGGCTCTACCACCGTCCTTATCTGGAATTCATGATGTCTTCCATGTTTCTATGTTGAGAAAGTATGAGCCAGATCCGTCTCATGTTTTACAGCCTACTGAAGTGCAGTTAGACTCAGATGTATCCTACGTTGAACGACCAGTCAGAATTCTGGATCGTGAGGATCGCAGACTACGGAGCAAAGTTATACCGATGGTCAAAGTTCAGTGGGATCGTCGGGGTGTCGAGGAGGCTACGTGGGAGACGGAGCGGCATATGATGCAGCATTACCCCGAACTATTTTCTGGTATGATTTATGTTTAGTTTCTTTTGGGCAAGTGCATGCGATTTCGAGGACGAAATCTTGTAAGTAGGGGAGTAATGTGATGCCCCGAAATTAATTAATGGTAACTTGGACATTAATTATGTTTATATGATGTATCATGTGTTGATGGATTTATGTGTTGGGTATTAAGATGTTAACATGATTAATGTGTTAAATTATCAAATATGAGGAAGATGTGATTTTACATGAAGTTTAGAGCATTGTTGAAAAATGCTTTTGAAATACCAAGTAGGGTATTTTATACATCATGTTAAGTTTGGGGTACAATTTGTATTAAGTTATTACAACCCCTTTTAAATCCCCTACCCATCACTTTAAACCCCCCACTTTACTTTCACCTTTTAAAAATCCCCAAATCACTTCCCAATCCCAAACCCTACCCATTTTCGAAATCCACCAAAAAGGAAGAAGGAAAGTTCCACAAAAACCTTGTTTGTGTGATCTTTGCTAGGATTTGGAGCCTACAAGAGGTATGGAACCATTCCTATAAGTTTTATGATGTTTGGTGTTGAAATGGGTTAAGTTTTTGATGTTTTATGTGGGTTTGTTTGGGTATGTGTTGTTTATGGTTGGGGTATGATTTTTGAAGTGTTTTATGTTGGTTTTGGTGGGTTATGATGTTATTGAAGTTGTTAAGAAGTTTGGTTTTGGGTGGCATGTGAAAGAGCTTGAAAAATGAGCATTAATGGCGAAAATTCGATGTACAGCACTCGGCGATCGATCGCCCGTCCTTGGCGATCGATCGCGAGCGTCCAGTACCAGCCAGAAGCATTTGGCGATCGATCGCCACTTTTGGGCGATCGATCGGCGAGCCTGGCGATCGATCGCGCCAAAAGTGGCGATCGATCGCCAAGAAGGAGATTTTGGCCCCTCGTCCAGTGCGATCTCGCGATCGATCGCGCCTGGGCGGCGATCGATCGCGAGCTGTAAAAAAAAGTGGATTTTGATATTTTGTGGGATTTTTGGATATTGGACTATGTTTATTTTCTAATATCAATTTGTATGGTTGTGTAGAACCATCCCAGGTGCCCACAACATCCAGGAGATAAAGCTCTCCAAATTCTCCACTTTTGGGAATTAAGGTACGTAAGAGACGTACGAGCATCGGACGGTAAACCATACCCTTACCTATTATGATGATGTTAAGATGATGATATAATGATGATGTCTATGATGATATTTATGATGATGATGCTTATGATGATGTTACGATGATGATGCTTATGATGATGTTACGATGATGATGCTTATGACGATGTTTATGATGATGATGTTATGAGGACGTCTATAATGACGAAGTTTATGATAAGGTCATACAATGGGTATGATTGGGTAAGACGCCCATGTGGTGGGATGCCACCCAAAGTACGTGAGCGGGTAAGATGCCCCGTGGTAAGATGCCACGCAATGTTTATGATATGGTAAGACGCCATATGACTGGGTAAGATGCCCACGTGGTAAGATGCCACGCAATGTTATGATATGGTAAGACGACATATGACTGGGTAAGATGCCCACGTGGTAAGATGCCACACGATGATTATGACGTGGTAAGATGCCACACGATAATGATGATATGGTAAGATGCCATACAATGGGGTAAGACGCCCTAATGTATGAATAAGAGTCAGGGATAATAAGGAAGTCGAAGGACGACCAATAACCTTTACTTAACTAAGATGTTATGCATTATTGTATGCTTTTATATGATGTTAAGTAAATATGTGTATGCTCACGATGTGTTATCCCTGTAGGTACACTTTTGGACCAAGGGCCTAGGGTCGGGTTGAGGAAGTGAGCTAAAGGGAGCATGATGAACGTAGGATGCAGGATTTTTGATAGTCTCTACTCTAGGAGTAGTGTAAATCTATAGCTTTAACATTCTTTATTGGGAATGTAATTAAATAGCTTTGAAAACTTTATTTTGGCCTGTAATCTCCCTAGCTCAAGCTACAACCGGAACCCTTAAGAGGTTTTAAATGCATGTTCTGTCCAATTTATGTGTACTAAATGATATTAAGGTAGGAAGACCCTACACATATTTTAAATTATCAAACTAATCATGAGATCAATAAATCCCTCTAAAATATTAAGTTTTAGATGCCTTCCAAAATTAAAAGTACTCGTCAAAACTTCGATTGTACATGTGTGGGTTTGCCAAAGCAAAGCACCGTGGCAATCTTGGTAAGGCGCGAAAGGATAATTGTGATATCCGTTATATTTTAAATTGGGTACGACTTAACTAGGTTATCTCAATAGGATTGGGAACCTAGAGGCATGGGTTGGATAATAATTCATTTGATGAATTGAACAAAGCGTTGTTCGTCCAACTATCCAAGAATTACATGTGATGTAATTGACAAAGTGTTGTCTACCTAAATAACCGAGTCTTGGGCGATTAGCCAAAGCTAACTCAAGATTAGGCGTAATATGGATCTTGGCCCACTAAAGGTTTCGAGGGTTGATATATTTAAACAAAATAGTGGGATTATCATTTAATATAAGACCATGTTAAATGATTAAATCATAAACTTATTTTGCTTATTTATATTGTAGATATCCATGGCAACTAACAATACAACAAGCACATTATCACTGTGATCGGTCCTTGAGAAGGACAAATTAAATGGGACAAACTTCCTAGACTGGTATAGGAATCTGAGGATAGTCCTCAAGCAAGAAAAGAAGCAATATGTCCTAGAGGAACCCTTACCTGCTGAGGAACCTCCCCTGACGGCTACCAGAGCTGATAAAGATGCTTACAAGAAGCATCAAAGTGACGCACTTGATGTTGGGTGCCTTATGCTTGCCACCATGAACTCTGAGCTTCAGAAGCAACATGAGGAAATGGAGGCGTTCGATATGATCAAGCACCTTAAGAAACTGTACCAACAACAAGCAAGACAAGAGAGGTATGACGTCTCTAAAGCGTTGTTCCAGTGTAGAGTGGTAGAAGGAAGTCTAGTTGGAGCTCATGTACTCAAGATGATTGGGTATATTGAGAATCTGGAGAAGCTGGGTTTTCCTTTGGACCAAGAGTTGGCCACTGACGTGATCTTGCAATTGTTGCCTGAAAGCTTCAGTCAATTTGTCTTGAATTACAATATGATTGAAATTGAAAAGACTCTACCACAGTTACTTGGTATGTTGAGAACATATGAAGCGAATACAAAGAAGACTAAGGCCACAAATGTTCTTATTGTGAATAAGAGCAAAGGAAAGGCCAAAGCTAAGGGCAATAAGAAAGCAAAGAAGGTCTTTGTTAAATCTAAGCCAAAGTCTTCTGCACTGAAGCCAAAGGGAGGAATAGCAAAGGAAGGGAACTGTTTCCATTGCGGTGAGACCGGTCATTGGAACAGGAACTGCAAAGTATATCTGGAGGATCTCAAGAAAGGAAGTGTGACTTCCACTTCAGGTATTTTTGTTATAGAAGTCAATTTATCTACTTCTTCATCATGGGTATTAGATACTGGATGTGGATCTCACATTTGTGTAAATGTGCAGGACCTCAAAAAGAATAGATTGTTGGCGAAAGACGAAGTTGATCTCCGAGTTGGAAATGGAGCAAGAGTTGCTGCATTAGCTGTAGGGGATTATTATTTATCTTTGCCTTCTGGTTTATCGTTGATTTTAAAAGACTGTTATTTTGTGCCTTCTATTACGAAAAACATTATTTCTATTTCTTGTTTAGACAAGTATGGATTTTCATTTATGATAAAGGACAACTGCTGTTTTATTTATTTAAATGATATGTTTTATGCTAGTGCACAAATGGTGAATTGTCTTTATTTATTAAATCTTGATATGCCTGTCTATAACATAAATACTAAAAGGATTAAAAATAATGATTGTAATCCGACTTATCTCTAGCATTGTCGCTTGGGCCACATAAACGAGAACCGCATATCTAAACTTCATAAGGATGGAGTATTAGATTCATTTGATTTTGAATCATATGAAACATGCGAATCTTGTTTAATGGGCAAGATGACTAAAGCCCCTTTCAAGGGACATGTTGAAAGGGCAAATGTGTTATTGGGACTAAAACATAGTGATGTATGTGGACCAATAAGTACACAAGCCAGAGGTGGTTTTCAATACTTCGTTACATTTACTGATGACCTCAGTAGATATGGGTATGTGTACCTAATGAAGCATAAGCATGAAACCTTTGAAAAGTTCAAAGATTTCAAGAATGAAGTACAAAACCAACTTGGCAAAAGTATCAAAATCCTTCGATCAGATCGAGGAGGTGAATACTTGAGCCAAGAGTTTCATGACTATCTAAAGGAGTGTGGGATAGTCCCACAACTCACTCCTCCGTATACTCCACAATGGAATGGTGTATCCGAGAGGAGAAATCGAACCTTGTTGGACATGGTTAGATCAATGATGAGTCATGCAGATTTTCCGATATCCTTTTGGGGACATGCTTTAGAAACAACAATATTCATACTGAACCGTGTTCCATCTAAATCAGTGGAAAAGACACCATATGAGATATGGACTGTGAAGCGTCCTAGTATGTCTTTTATGAAGATTTGGGGTTGTGAGGCTTTCGTGAGACGTCACGCCTCTAACAAACTTGGACCCAAATCTGATAAATGTTTATTTGTGGGGTATCCTAAGGAAACGAAAAGATACTATTTCTATTATCCCACCGAGAACAAAGTGGTTGTTGCTCGGACTGGTGTCTTTCTTGAAAGAGAATTTATTTCTAGAAAAACCAGTGGGAGACAAATAGAACTTAGTGAAGTTCAACCACAAGAAAACATTGAACATGATATTGAGATGAAAACAGAGCAGACACCACAAGCTGTTGTGGATAAAGTGCCTGCTCAAGAGACACAAGCCCAGCGTAAGTATGTAAGAGAACACCGAGAGCCACAGAGATATGGATTTCTTGTGACTCAACAAGGTGAATTACTACTTATTGATGAGGATGAGCCGTCATCTTATCAACAAGCTATAATGGGCACTGATTCTGAGAAATGGCAAGAGGCCATGAAATCTGAGATGGAATCCATGTATGCAAACCAAGTATGGACTTTGGTTGATCCACCTGAAGGGGTACAACCCATAGGGTGCAAATGGATTTTCAAGAAAAAGACCTATATGGATGGTAATGTACAAACCTATAAAGGTCGACTGGTTGCAAAATGATTCAAACAAATTCATGGTATTGACTATGATGAAACCTTTTCACCAGTGGCCATGGTTAAATCCATAAGGATCTTACTTGCAATAGTTGCATTTCATGATTATGAAATCTGGCAGATGGATGTCAAAACAGCTTTCCTTAATGGAAATCTGCTTGAGGATGTGTACATGACACAACCCGAGGGTTTTGTCGATCCAAAGGATGCCGGAAAGATATGCAAGCTACAACGATCCATTTATGGATTGAAGCAAGCTTCTCGGAGTTGGAATCTTCATTTTGATGATGCAGTCAAAGAGTTTGGTTTTATCAAAAACGTAGATGAACCTTGTGTCTACAAGAAGGTCAGTGGGAGCATAATTATCTTCCTAATATTGTATGTAGATGACATACTTCTCATTGGGAATGATATCCCTGCCTTACAATCTGTAAAGATTTGGCTAGGGAATTGCTTTTCGATGAAAGACTTGGGAGAAGCCACCTATGTATTAGGAATCAAGATCTATAGAGATAGATCGAGAAGGCTTCTTGGCCTAAGTCAAAGTACATACATAGACAAAGTGCTTAAAATGTTTAGCATGAAAGAATCAAAGAAAGGATTCGTGCCTATGACACATGGTATATATCTCTCGAAGGAACAGTGTCCTTCAACACCAGATGAGAGACAACGCATGAGTAAGATCCCATATGCGTCAGCTATTGGATCTATCATGTATGCCATGATATGTACTCGTCCCGATGTATCGTATGCTTTGAGCATGACGAGCAGATATCAAGTTTATCCAGGTGAAGGTCACTGGATTGCTGTCAAGAATATCCTGAAGTACTTGAGAAGAACTAAGGATACATTCTTGATTTATGGAGGTGAGGAAGAGCTCAATGTAATGGGTTACACTGATGCAAGCTTCCAAACCGACAAAGATGATTATCGTTCGCAATCTGGATATGTGTATTGCCTAAATGGAGGTGATGTGAGCTGGAAGAGTTCAAAGCAAGAGACAGTAGCCGATTCTACAACGGAAGCTGAGTATATTGCTGCCTCGGATGTAGCAAAGGAAGTTGTTTGGATCAGGAAGTTCATTTCTGAACTTGGAGTGGTGCCTAGCATTAAAGATCCGATAGAACTCTATTGTGACAACAATGGAGCGATCGCATTGGCTAAGGAACCTAGATCTCACCAAAGTTCCAAGCACATTCTTCGGCGCTTTCATTTCATTCGAGAAATCGTTGAAAGGGGAGATGTTAAAATATGGAAAGTACCAACAGATGATAACATCTGACCCATTGACGAAGCCACTGTCACAGCAGAAGCATGATAGTCATACTAGATCTCTTGGCATTAGGTATATGTCTGAGTGGTCTTAGTGCAAGTGGGAGATTTGTTGGGATATGCCCTAAGACATGTCATTGGATGATTGTTTTGACATACAATGTTTATGATTTTATGAATGACAATTCATTATTATATATTATTCGTTTAACTGTGCAATGTGAATTAATATATATGTTAATGTCCTTAGAATAATATTGTATTATTCTTAAACATTGTCCCTAGTCAAGTATTATCATGAATCGGGATAATGATAATACATAGAGACTAGTATGTGTTGATTGATGAATTGTTCATTGATATGAGATATCAAATCAACACATGGGTACATGTTAGAGAACGATGTACTGGACAGACCCACCATGAGAATGCTACATGGATAGTTATATGAGCGTCATAAGCAATTCTCATAGTAATAATAATGTATGTAATCCTTACGACTTGTGATCATCAGATCCCAACATAAGAAGTTATGTATCTTGATATTGTCAAACGTTACCCGTAACAGGGTAAACTATAAAGGCGACTATTGGATATACTACGAATTATGTAGAGGGATGTTGATTGATCGAGATAGGATTTGTCCCTCCTATATAACAGGAGAAGTGTTTGGGCCCTTGATCAAGTAAGACTAAAATGCATGGCCATGCTCGAATGAGTCGATATGAGATATCGAGCTTATTCGTTTATTCTAGTTCTACTTGGGGATCAAGAAATAGAGATTGAATATACGAGTATGACTATTCCATGACTCGTGTTCAATCTAAACACAAAGGACAAAGGGATTAAGTTACATGGTTAATATTATCACAAGTTCTAAGGTTATGTCGAGTCAAAGACATTCTTGTAATTTGGGTAGCCTTGATGTGTTGCTAGACACCGCTCCTTGTTTGTGACGTAAAATGAGATTTTATGTCACTGCCAACATTACAAGATCCTATCGGGTCGCACAAAAGATTAAATCGATAAAGAAAATTAAATTCATTGGATGAATTAATTAATTAAGAAGAGTCTTAATTAAATAATTATAAGGATTTAATTAAATCGTGGGTTTGAGCCCATGAGGCTTTGTGAAAGCCTTTAATTAAATTGTATATAATGATAACAAGATGATTAATTGTAAGCATTCCTACATATCACAATTCATCAAAACCTAAACCTACACTCTCCTCTCGGCCGCCTCTCAAGAACCGGACATCACCGCCGCCACGCCGCCGTGTGGTGTTCATTTTGATTGGCCGTCGTTGATCAGTTTTGAACCGAGAGTTTAGTTTTGGTTCAAGAATAAGTCTAGCAACTTGTTCTTGAACGTCCCTTTCAATTTGATCGTGTGGATACCGTAGAGGCAAGACCTTGGAGGTGTTGCTCGTGACTCGGAGTTCGTTGGACGTGGTGCTTCGTGGATTCTGCTCAAACATGCTACAAGGGTGAGACTTTTGTAATTCCTTTATCCGATATGATAACCTGTGTATAGATCCGGTGTCTAGTAATCCAAATTTTAAATTCCGCTGCGTACCATGCTTGTTGGATTACTTAACTGGTTTTTGCCGGACCTACCCCAGTCACCGTCCCATATATATATAAATTATAATGTGTTTAGATTAATAATTTGATAATGATTGAATTTGAGCGTTGGTTTCTGTTAAAATTAGGAATAATGTGCGATATGAATTGAATTTTCAGTGATGAATATTTAAATAAAACTTTAATCTTTCTAGAATTGATGATCAAGTAAATAATTCCAAATGTATAATTGACCGAAAACCAAGAATTACTTTTTATTCTTAGATCTTAATAACATTGCTTTTAAATTTCATTAGTTATAGTCCAATTCACAAAATCTCATCTTTATTTTATTGTTTTGTTTTTGAATTTATGTTAACACAAGAAATACACATCCTCGTGGGAACGACCCCTACGCACACTACTACATATTTGTTATCAATCAAAAGAAATAAAATTCGGACATTGGGACAAGAAAAATAAAGTTTATATACCTAGATTAGGATGTCGATATTGGGACATGGCGTTGGGTTGCAATTGAAGTCCATCAACATGTATATATACCTAGTATAAGTTTGTGGGTCAGGCCGAGCTTTCCCGCACATAGTTTCACTCTTGATGATGCGAAGAAGTTACGTTAAGTAATTAGTGAACACCCCCTCTTAAATAGGGATGACAATTAGTTCGGGTTAGACCCTGACCTATATTAAACCTGTCCCAGACTGTGACGGGCCTAAATCTAGTCAAACGGGTTTCCGAGGGGTCTGCACCCGATCAACGAGTTTTTTAAACGGGGTGGGGCGGGTCCTGGTTTTTGCCGGACCTACCCTAGACCCGTCCCATATACATATAAATTATATTTTTTTTGAAGCCATACTCTGCTAACCCTAATCCCACCCAAGCCGCCACCACCACCTCCCACCCCTTTGTCACAGCCCCCCACCCCCCGGCACCGCCAAACCTCACCTTGTACCTCTTTTCCATGTAACTCAGCCCCCATTGGATAACTCCCCCTCCCGCCACAAAAAAATGCTTGGCTTGGTGGGAGAGCTGGGCAAGTATGCCAGATCGAGGAGAATCGGTGGCAGATGAGTCTGGTTCCGACGCCCATTATACAAGGGTGAGTCTTTCCTCGTGTATCTTTCAGGCATGGACATTCAGTCTGGTTCCTCGGGAAACTTAGATGGCTGGTCAGGAGGGTTCGAGGATGATGAGAATGGTTATTAATCATGGAGGTGTCGAAAGGTATGGTGGGAGTGAAAGGTTCTCTGTCGGCAGTGGAGAAGGCGTTTATGTGGGATTATTTATTAAAATATTATAAAAAATAAAAAAAATTTCACAAATACCGTAAGAAAAAAAGGGTTTACGAAAATACAATAAATCGCCACTTGAAGTGGCGGGTTCAATGGTTTTTTTTTTTTTTTCGTTTTTTAAATTTTTTTTTAATATTTGATAATTTAAAAATAAAACAATGGATTGTGGTACATCTCTATATGCTGACAACATCGAATCACCGTAAGAATAGGAGATATAAAATTGCTAGTAACTGTTCAAAAATTTGCATTAAAATTAAAACCAGCATTTAAATTTATTATTTACTACATTATATATATATATATAATGTATATATATAATCAAACAAGGCATTGACATAGTGATTATCATATCATATATTATCAATATAAGATATCTCGAGTTCGAATCCTCTCCACTACCCTAAAAAAAATTTGCTCCTAAAGGATATTATAACTTGAATGGTACTTTTTAATTATGTTCAGATAAATTATCTAAATTTTATAATTTATGACAAATTATTTTTTACTATTTTCCTAAATACGAAGCCAAGCCAAACATCAAACCTGAGAATATTCGAGAAATCGATTTTGTCAAATTTGAAATCAAAAATTGTTAATCAAATTTAAATTTAAATAAGTTATAATTTTTCTTATTTAAATTTAAATTTGATTAACAATTTTTGATTTCAAATTTGACAAAATCGATTTCTCGAATATTCTCATGTTTTATGTTTGGCTTGGCTTCGTATTTAGGAAAATAGTAAAAAATAATTTGTCATAAATTATAAAATTTAGATAATTTATCAGAACATAATTAAAAAGTACCATTCAAGTTATAATATCCTTTAGGAGCAAATTTTTTTTAGGGTAGTGGAGAGGATTCGAACTCGAGATATCTTATATTGATAATATATGATATGATAATCACTATGTCAATGCCTTGTTTGATTATATATATACATTATATATATATATATAATGTAGTAAATAATAAATTTAAATGCTGGTTTTAATTTTAATGCAAATTTTTGAACAGTTACTAGCAATTTTATATCTCCTATTCTTACGGTGATTCGATGTTGTCAGCATATAGAGATGTACCACAATCCATTGTTTTATTTTTAAATTATCAAATATTAAAAAAAAATTTAAAAAATGAAAAAAAAAAAAACCCATTGAACCCGCCACTTGAAGTGGCGGGTTCAACTTTTTTTAAAAAAAAGTTGAACTTGCCACTTGAAGTGGCGGGTTCAACTTTTTTGAAGTTGAACCCGCCACTTCAAGTGGCGATTTATTGTATTTTCGTAAACCCTTTTTTTCTTACGGTATTTGTGAAATTTTTTTTATTTTTTATAATATTTTAATAAATAATCCCGTTTATGTGGGCGTCAAATGGTGTTGCCATCGGCGTCAAATGTGGCGGTGTCTGCTCGTAGCAGCCTTCTGTAGCTTGGCGTTAAGGTGGGTTTCATCTCTTTTACTAAGACTGAAATCGGGGAAAGCTGAAGATTGATTAAAAATGTCTCTCTTAAGTTAACAGGAGATGCTACGAAGAACAGAGAGACAAGGGGGTTCACACCCGTCGAGTTCACGTGTCTAGGCATTGGGGTGGGGAGGGGTTGGGATCATATTTTGTTGTAGCGGGTGGGTCATGAATTTGACCAAGCCTGTCTCATACCCACCCCGTTATCATCCCTATACTCACAGCTCAATTGGAGCTTGCTTTTTATGGAATTCAGATCAAGCTCAAATAGCTCAAACTCATAAATCTTTACTCGGCCACATCACCCGAGATCGAGTGGTTCTAGTACGGCGTTTCTTTAGCATAAATATATCTAAAATCTTTAACCTTTTTAATGCATCCATATCTATCTATGTTATGTGTAGTGAAGGGATCTTTCTTCGTCAATTCTGTTTTAAAAAATATCTCCAACAAACCACAAAATCTCATTGTTTTTTTCAAAAAATATACCATTAAAATAAAAAACTCATTTCCCTTCAAACAGCAAAAAATTTAAAATATTAAATAAAAATAAAATAAAATATATTTAAAAATAAAGAATAATAGCGATTCAAACTAATTAAATAAAAATAAAAAGTATTTAACTATATATCTATTTTGTATAAACATTACACACCATGGATCGTGCTTATAATGTACTACTGTATCATAATATATACACCTACTCTTAAAATAGCAAAAAAAATTCAAATCGCATTACATCATCAACGTTTTATTTAAGGCAAAACATTTGCTATCAATTTTTCCGACGGTCATTTCTTTTAAATATTATCCAAATCTTAACAATAAATTCAAATTTAAATCCAATCCGACTTTTTCTCCCTAGACATAATTACTATTCAAGAATCGCAGGTTCAACAATTTAAAAAACCTTGATTCTTAACATTAAAATTCTTGGACGGTTTCAGTTACAAAAAAAAAAAAAATGTTCAAAATTGGGAAAAAAAAAGTAGTGTGAAGCAAATTCAATCTCTAATAATAAAAAAATATAGGATATATTTGTTTCTAACATATACAAATTATAACTCTCAAGCTAGTTCAACAAAGTTTTTATAGCATGTTGGTATAAAATATAAAGCTAATTATTCAAGTTGAAAGTTAGAAAATATAATTCTACATCAAAATCGTGAACCACCGATTAACCTCCAGTTCATGGGTTCCTACATCATGCCATGTGTTGGTTATGTTTCCAACTCTTCGAACCGGGTCAACCGGTAACCATCACATTGGTGACCGAAGGATCCACAGTGGGGCTCCACTGGGCTGCAGCCCGGACCCAATTTTTTTTATATTTACCTGTAGGTATCCAATAATTTATTCATGTTCAGCCCTGACCTAATTTTTACTCAGCCCATGTATCAAATAAATGTTTTAATCCAAGCCAAATATTTGTTTTAACCCAACCCAAAAGTTTTAACCTTATGTTGTAAATTTGGAGTGCAGATTGCCTTACAATTCAGACGACATACACCATTACAATCTCCACTCATTGTAATCTTCAAACGCCATTCACCATTTTTACCCGCCACCTCAACTGCCACTTCCACCACCTCAACTGACAACCGTCGTTCACCATTCGAGGTACAAGCTTTGTTTTTTTCCGTTTGCCAACCACCATTTTCTCGCCCTTTCTGTTGCTCTTTGGCAACTAAACAAATAAAAAACAGATTGTATTGCCTATCTATATTTGTTTTTAACTTTATTTGTGTTTATTGTTTTCTTGCCTATTAGAGTTGATTCAGAATATTACTAAACAAAATTCAAGAATCCTTCGATTGAAATCTCTATTTTTAGGTTAAGAAAAATTACTATTTTTTAAATATATTTAAAATTTAATGCATTCACTGTCCATCTTATGTAATAATTTAATTATTGGCTAGTTAAATATATGGCCTGGTATCTCATATCTTATTGATTAAAAATATTATGTAGATTGATATTTGTACGAAGTATGCTTAAATGGGATAAATTAAATGAATGATTTAACTTTGTATGGATTCAATTAGTTGTCTTTTTTTAACAGATTATTTCTTTTCAACTTCAACTTAACAAGTTATAATGGAAAATCAAGGAGTTAAGGGGGAGAAAACTATTTTTCGTTATTTAAACCACAAGAACGTACATCAACGAGTGCGCAACATACGTCTACCAATTCAGATCATAATGAACAACCCCCTTCAATCCCAAAGAGTTGAAACTGATGTTGGTCGGCTTGAAGCGGATTCGGGTTTACGTACTCCGATATGGCAATATCATGTTAATCAAAGAGATAAAATTAGACTAGGTTACATCAACATGGGGCCACATCGACCTATATTGGCCGAATACCCAAGAACGAAATTTGGAGAACAATATCGTCGATTTCAAAGCTCTTGGTTTAATAAATTCTCTTGGTTAGAGTATTCACCTACAAAAGATGCAGTTTATTGTTTTTCATGCTTTCTCTTCGAGAAGTCGAGTGATTGTATGTAATGACCCGATACTTTACATGATCATGCATACACATCATGTCATATATTTTGACATTTCATATGTACATTGGAAAGTATAGAGGTGGTGAATAGAAATAAGTTCGAAGAATACATAGATGAGTATGATAAAAAGAATAATATTAATAGAAATGTTGAATAGATGAGAATAAATGGATTAAACTTGAATAGATATTAAATATAATGAATATATTTAATGAATAGATTTCCAAATAAGTGAATATATTAAGTTAACTTTTGTATTGCATGACTTGTATTTTGAAAGCAAGTTGTACATTATGTAGTGTAAGTTGTACCTTGAGTTGGAAAAATGTAATTGGAAACGGATGAGTCATATCTTAACATCTCCAAATTTGACAGCTTGGTATATTAGCTTCTTAAAACCTGTGCCCACTTAGTTATCGAGAATTTATCATGGAAAATGAAGAAAATAAAAATATTAGATATAGTCATAGTAATCACTTTAGTTTCACTTTCAAGAGAAAAAAAATACCAATCGTTTCCTTGTTTTGGAACAGAACAACACAAGACTAAAGGCAGGTAAAATACATGTTTATCTTTGGTTGTTGAGGAGAAAGAGTAACGAATCGTACATTTATTTAAAGAAACTTGACATGAGGTTTGAAGTAAGTTATTATTTTCAATACATAATATGATAGTGAATTGTGATATTGTGAAAGAACCAAACAAGAAACATAGTAGTTGAATATAAATTACATGATTTAGTGTTAGATTCTATAATATGAAATGATAATTCATGATGAATTGAGTAGAGAATCAAATTCAAAATAGAATGAATAAGATGGCATAACTGAATTTGCAGTGATGAAATTCAAGTCAATTATGATGATACTGATGTAGTTATGAAATCTTTGTACTTCAAGATTGTCAATTAACTAAAGAACAGATTATGGATATCCTTAGATTTTAAGTTGGAAGCTTTAGGAATAATGATTCCTTACAAAACAAAATATTAAAGAGCTGGAATATGATTGTGTTAGAATATTTAATATTCAACAGATGATATTGAACTCGGGTTGTGCATTTGAATTGCACTTATAGGTTCTGTTTTTGATATCGGCACCAGTAAGGCGAATTAAGCACTTCCTACGAGATAGGAGTATCGCTTGTGAGTATATCCTTATAACTTGGTATTTAACTTTATATAAGTATGTGATTTGTGTTATATGAGTACCTGAAATTGGTGAATGAATTGCAGTGAATGCAATATGATGTGCAAGAACTAAATTGAGTTCTGACATGTATATGTTGAGACATGGTGGTGAAATGTGATGTTATACGTTCTATGTATGATGTTATTTACCATATGATTTGATGTTATGCATATGATTATGACATGTGCATTAATAAGAGATTAAAGAACTCTGTTATGGCCACTAATGACCTTGAACCATGTGTTATTTCATTCTGAGTACGGTCAGAATTACAGAATCAAAATAAATATCGATCCCGAGTTAATAATTGAACTCAAGAGGGGATCTACAGAGTGCCGGCCATATCGTGATCACGGATTGTTCTTGGTATTAGTTGGGTCATAACAGAATAACAATACAGACATACATGTGCATCATTTCATTTTATATGAAACATGTGAACTGATGTAAAGCTTATGATGATGAATTATGTGAGTATATTCATGTGCTTATGTAGATATGAATTATATGCTTATGTGATTTTAAATACTACGTTATTGAATATGCTCATTGAGTTTGCAACTCACCCAAATGCAAATGTTGTTTTTCAGTTGCTGTAAATAAAAGTTGACTCTACAAGGTGTTTCTGCGTATTTTGGAAGTCATGGATCCAAGGTCGGCTGGCTGACTCTAGTCCTTCTCCCTCAGCTCATCATTTGCATATACTGTATAGGTTTTTGGTTGGGTTGTGAGGGGTACAACCTTGGTCATTTTTGTGGCTTACTGCCTTGTAAATTATTATAAGCTGCTAAATGTCTTGATTACATGATGTTATGAGATTGAAATTTCCGCTGCCATTACATATTATGTTATATGCCTCATGTGTATGTGTTATATGTGTAAGGGGTGTCACAGTTGATTTGGTATCAGAGCCAAGGTTAGAGGTTCTGTAGACTGTCACATGTGCATTGTCATTATCTGGTAAATGGTTGCATAAGTCAGCATTTATGTCATATAGGTTTAATGATGAGCAAAGTATTCATGGAGGGGAAGGATCAGCCGAGCCTGAGTCACATTCATCATTTTCACTTCCACCTCATGCACAAAGAATACCTGCTGAGGCATATCGACAGTTTCCACCTGTTTATCCTCCGGAACCACGTGAAAGGAGGTATGATAAATTGAGAAAAATGGGAGCTGTTGATTTTATGGGTACTACTGATCCATCTGAGGCAGAGACTTGGCTGAAACGTATAGAAAGGATTTTGAGTCTGATGAAATGTACACCTGAGGAGAAATTTGATTACACAGTGTCACTTCTTCAGGGTAATGCTTATGATTGGTGGGAGACTATTCCACATAGTACTGATCAGCCATCTGTTTTGACATGGGATGATTTTCTGTTGCACTTTAATGATGCATATTTACCTGAAGTTTATAAGGATCAGAAAGAGAGAGAATTTCTTGATCTGAAACAATGGAATCGATCAATAGCGGAATATGAGGTACTCTTTAACCAGTTATCTCACTATGCTCCACATATGATAGCCACAGAAAAGAAGAAGTGTAGCAGGTTTGAGGCAGGACTTCGATTTACTATTCGTGATCGCCTCACACCTACAGACATGGAATCTTTTAGCAAGTTGAAAGCTGCAGTGGTACGTGCTGAAAAGTTGGAAGCTGAATCAAAAGCTTTCCAATTGAATAAAAAGAGACAAAGTGAAGAAGTTAGTGGATTTGGAAAGAGAAAAGGGTTTGCCACACCTACACAGAAAAATTTCCCCAGTAGTTCTAAAGGTGTCAGTTCTAGTGGTGCAACATCTGATGCTAAAAGTTTTGGTTCTACACCGTCGGTTATGACTTGTGTGCATTGTGGACGAAATCATTATGGACAGTGTAGAATGTTTATAGGAAAATGTTTTCGATGTGGAGAACCTGGACATATAGCAAGGAATTGTTCAAAGCCACATGAAGAACCTACAGTTCAGCAAACCAGGTCAAGTGGTTTTACTCCTAACAGAGGAAGAGATCGAGGACGATTTGGTATGGGCAGAGGCACCAGTACAGAGGAGAGTAAAGCCAATAATCAGGTCCGCGTTTTTGCTATGACACAGGAAGAAGCAAATGCAGCACCAGCAGTGATTACCGGTAATTTATCTATTTCTGGTTTAACAGCTTATGTTTTATTTGATCCTGGTGCAACACATTCATTCATATCACAATTATTCATGATGCATTTGCATGAAACACCAGTATCATTGGGCTATGATTTATTTGTTCAAACCCCAGTAGGGAGCATGATTGTTATAAATACTGTGTATCAGAATTCTAAAATGTTCATTGGGAATACTGAAATGCATGCTACTTTACTGGTTATGCCGTTAAAGGATTTTGATGTGATTCTGGGTATGGATTGGTTAACTGAATATCATGCTAAGTTGGATTGTTTTACCAAAGAAATAGTACTGCAACTTCCTGATCAGTCCCAGATAGTATTTCAAGGAAAAAGAAAAATATTGCCTATATGTGTAATATCTGCATCTACGGCATTCAAATTGGTTAAGGGTGGATGTGAAGCATATTTAGCTCACATTATAGATAGCAGATTATGTGGTTTGAAACTTGAAGATATTCCAGTGGTTAGAGAATATCCAGATGTATTTCCAGATGATTTACCAGGATTACCCCCAGATCGAGATACTGAGTTTACAATCGAAATACCAGTGGGTACAGCGGCAATTTCTATTTCTCCTTATAGAATGGCACCTATTGAATTAAAAGAATTGAAAACTCAATTACAAGAACTACTGGAAAAAGGATTCATTAGACCGAGTGTTTCACCATGGGGAGCACCAGTATTGTTTGTTAAAAAGAAGGATGGTACTTTGAGGTTATGCATAGATTATCGGCAATTGAATCGAGTGACTATAAAGAATAAATATCCACTGCCTAGAATTGATGATTTATTTGATCAGTTGCAAGATGCCACCGTCTTTTCAAAGATTGATCTGAGATCAGGGTATCATCAGTTGAAAATTGTTGAGTCTGATGTGTCAAAAACAGCTTTCAGAACAAGGTATGGTCACTATGAATTTTTGGTAATGCCTTTTGGTTTGACTAATGCACCTGCTGCATTTATGGCATTGATGAATGATGTGTTTAGACCTTACCTGGATAGATTTGTGATTGTCTTTATTGATGACATTCTGATATATTCTAAATCTGCTGAGGAACATGAACGACAATTGAAAATTGTGCTACAAACTTTACGTGAGAAACAGCTGTATGCAAAACTCAGCAAATGTGAATTTTGGTTAGATCAGATTGTCTTTTTGGGACATGTTGTTTGTAGTGATGGTATTAAAGTTGATCCAGTTAAAATTGAAGCAGTAACGAAATGGGAGTGTCCGAAAAATGTTGCAGAAGTTCGTAGTTTTCTTGGTTTAGCCGGGTACTATAGGAGATTTGTTGAAAATTTCTCTCTTATAGCAACTCCATTGACAAAATTGTTGCGCAAAGGTATTTTGTTTAAGTGGACAGATGAATGCCAAAAGAGCTTTGACGAATTGAAAGAACGACTCACTACTGCTCCAGTTCTGACAATACCTTCAGGTACTGATGGTTTTGTTATTTATAGTGATGCTTCGTATCAAGGTTTGGGATGTGTTTTGATGCAACATGGTAAAGTTATTGCTTATGCTTCTCGGCAACTTAAACCATATGAGATGTCTTATCCTACACATGATCTTGAACTTGCCGCAGTTGTTTTTGCATTAAAGATATGGAGACATTACTTGTATGGTACCACATTTCAAATCTTTACCGATCATAAAAGTTTGAAGTATTTATTGAGTCAGAAAGAGTTGAACATGAGACAAAGGAGATGGCTTGAATTATTGACTATGATTGTACTATTGAGTATCACCCTGGAAAGGCAAATGTTGTTGCTGATGCTTTGAGCAGAAAATCATATGGTACTGTTTCTTATCTGTCAGTGCATTCGTTACCATATTTGTTAGATTTGAGAAAGCTGAATGTTGCCTTGAATGTTGATGATCTTGGTATTATTTGTGCTTCGGTTTGTATCCGTCCAGTAATGACTGAAAGGATTAAAAATGCTCAATTTCGTGATGATAAACTAATCAGTATTGCAGAAAAGGTGAAACAGGGAAATAATACAGAATTTGTTATCAATGATGAGGGTACTTTAATGATCCATAATCGACTCTGTGTTCCTAATGTGAATGGCATAAGGCATGAAATGATGGAGGAAGCACACATTGCACCTTATGCTATGCACCCTGGTAGTATAAAGATGTATCAAACGCTGAAAACCCATTATTGGTGGCCTAGAATGAAGAAGGATGTGGCCGAGTATGTATCGAAATGTTTGACTTGCCAACAGGTTAAAGCCGAACATCAAGCACCGGTGGGTAAATTGCATCCATTACCTATTCCAGTTTGGAAGTGGGAGCGTATACCAATGGATTTTGTTTATGGTTTACCTGTAACACCGAGAAAGAATGATGCAGTTTGGGTGATTGTTGATCGATTGACAAAATCAGCTCATTTCTTACCATTTAGATGGGGATCGACACTTGAAAGTTTAGCAAGAAGGTATGTGAATGAAATTGTTAGATTACATGGTGTACCTTTATCTATTGTATCAGATAGAGATCCTCGTTTTACATCAAGATTTTGGGAAAGTTTACAAGAAGCTTTGGGTACTAAATTACATTTTAGTACAGCATTCCATCCACAAACAGATGGACAATCAGAAAGAACGATTCAGACTTTAGAAGAGATGCTTAGATCATGTGTTCTTGATTTTAGAGGTTCATGGGATGATTATATTGCTTTGATGGAATTTGCATATAATAATCAATATCATAGTAGTATTGGTATGGCACCATACGAAGCCTTATATGGTAGAAAGTGCAGAAGTCCAGTATGCTGGGATGAAGAAGGAATGCGCATAGTAGAAGGTCCAGATCTCATTCAAGAGACAGTTGAAAAGATAAAAATTGTGAAAAATCGATTAAAAGCAGCGCAAGATCGACAAAAGAGTTATGTTGATCAACATAGAAGAGAAATGGATTATCAAATTGGTGAAAAGGTATTTCTTCGTGTTTCTCCTTGGAGAGGTATTCTCAGATTTGGAAAGAAAGGAAAATTGAGTCCGCGATACATTGGTCCCTATGAGATTCTTGATACAGTTGGACCGTTAGCTTATCGTCTTGCCTTACCTCCTGAATTGTCCCAGATTCATAATGTGTTCCATGTTAGTATGCTTCGGAAATACAGATCAGATCCATCTCATATCCTGCAAAGTGAACCGATTGAAATTTCTGAAAATTTAAGTTATGTTGAAGAACCGATTGAGATATTAGAATACAAGGACAAACAGTTAAGGAATCGCGCAATTCCTATGGTAAAGGTTCTGTGGAAAAATCATTCTGAACGGGAAGCTACATGGGAAACAGAGGAACACATGAAAACACAGTATCCGTGGTTATTTCTGGATACAGGTATAAATTTCGAGGCCGAAATTTTCTAAGGGGGGAGGAATTGTAATGACCCGATACTTTACATGATCATGCATACACATCATGTTATATATTTTGACATTTCATATGTACATTGGAAAGTATAGAGGTGGTGAATAGAAATAAGTTCGAAGAATACATAGATGAGTATGATAAAAAGAATAATATTAATAGATATGTTGAATAGATGAGAATAAATGGATTAAACTTGAATAGATATTAAATATAATGAATATATTTAATGAATAGATTTCCAAATAAGTGAATATATTAAGTTAACTTTTGTATTGCATGACTTGTATTTTGAAAGCAAGTTGTACATTATGTAGTGTAAGTTGTACCTTGAGTTGGAAAAATGTAATTGGAAACGGATGAGTCATATCTTAACATCTCCAAATTTGACAGCTTGGTATATTAGCTTCTTAAAACCTGTGCCCACTTAGTTATCGAGAATTTATCATGGAAAATGAAGAAAATAAAAATATTAGATATAGTCATAGTAATCACTTTAGTTTCACTTTCAAGAGAAAAAAAATACCAATCGTTTCCTTGTTTTGGAACAGAACAACACAAGACTAAAGGCAGGTAAAATACATGTTTATCTTTGGTTGTTGAGGAGAAAGAGTAACGAATCGTACATTTATTTAAAGAAACTTGACATGAGGTTTGAAGTAAGTTATTATTTTCAATACATAATATGATAGTGAATTGTGATATTGTGAAAGAACCAAACAAGAAACATAGTAGTTGAATATAAATTACATGATTTAGTGTTAGATTCTATAATATGAAATGATAATTCATGATGAATTGAGTAGAGAATCAAATTCAAAATAGAATGAATAAGATGGCATAACTGAATTTGCAGTGATGAAATTCAAGTCAATTATGATGATACTGATGTAGTTATGAAATCTTTGTACTTCAAGATTGTCAATTAACTAAAGAACAGATTATGGATATCCTTAGATTTTAAGTTGGAAGCTTTAGGAATAATGATTCCTTACAAAACAAAATATTAAAGAGCTGGAATATGATTGTGTGAGAATATTTAATATTCAACAGATGATATTGAACTCGGGTTGTGCATTTGAATTGCACTTATAGGTTCTGTTTTTGATATCGGCACCAGTAAGGCGAATTAAGCACTTCCTACGAGATAGGAGTATCGCTTGTGAGTATATCCTTATAACTTGGTATTTAACTTTATATAAGTATGTGATTTGTGTTATATGAGTACCTGAAATTGGTGAATGAATTGCAGTGAATGCAATATGATGTGCAAGAACTAAATTGAGTTCTGACATGTATATGTTGAGACATGGTGGTGAAATGTGATGTTATACGTTCTATGTATGATGTTATTTACCATATGATTTGATGTTATGCATATGATTATGACATGTGCATTAATAAGAGATTAAAGAACTCTGTTATGGCCACTAATGACCTTGAACCATGTGTTATTTCATTCTGAGTACGGTCAGAATTACAGAATCAAAATAAATATCGATCCCGAGTTAATAATTGAACTCAAGAGGGGATCTACAGAGTGCCGGCCATATCGTGATCACGGATTGTTCTTGGTATTAGTTGGGTCATAACAGAATAACAATACAGACATACATGTGCATCATTTCATTTTATATGAAACATGTGAACTGATGTAAAGCTTATGATGATGAATTATGTGAGTATATTCATGTGCTTTTGTAGATATGAATTATATGCTTATGTGATTTTAAATACTACGTTATTGAATATGCTCATTGAGTTTGCAACTCACCCAAATGCAAATGTTGTTTTTCAGTTGCTGTAAATAAAAGTTGACTCTACAAGGTGTTTCTGCGTATTTTGGAAGTCATGGATCCAAGGTCGGCTGGCTGACTCTAGTCCTTCTCCCTCAGCTCATCATTTGCATATACTGTATAGGTTTTTGGTTGGGTTGTGAGGGGTACAACCTTGGTCATTTTTGTGGCTTACTGCCTTGTAAATTATTATAAGCTGCTAAATGTCTTGATTACATGATGTTATGAGATTGAAATTTCCGCTGCCATTACATATTATGTTATATGCCTCATGTGTATGTGTTATATGTGTAAGGGGTGTCACATTGTAATCGTGCATTTAGTTCTAATGGATTTAGAAGTTGGAAGAGAGTTAATGATGGGCATAGATGTGCATTTGTGGCACATATGGGAGGACCCACTTCAGCGCATAATAATGCAGTGATTTCAATGGGTTCTCTTATCAATGTATCTCAACATATTGATAAAGTGATGCATACACAAATATCAGAAGAAATCAAGCGAAATAGCTTGTGGCTTATGGTGACAATAGATAGTGTTCGATGGCTTAGCTTGCAAGGATGTGCATTAAGAGGGCATGATGAATCTGCATCTTCAAAAAATCGAGGTAATCTTATTGAATTGATAAAACTTTTAGGAAGAATGAATGTTAGCATTGGTGATGTAGTTCTAGAAAATGCTCCACAAAATGCTATATATATCTCCAGATATCCAGTAAGATGTATTGAGCATTTTTGCTAAAAGAGTGAGAATGAAAATTCGTGAGGAGATTGGCAATGCAAAAAAATTGTATTCTAGTCGATAAGCCAAAGACATATCTAATAAAGAACAAATGGCTATTGTATTGAGATTTGCCGACCTTGATGGTTTCTTACGAGAACGCTTCTTTGAAATTGTACAAGTTGTCGATACCACTTCTTTGACACTTGAGAAAGAAATATATGGCGTACTAAGTCGGCATGACTTACATATTTGCAATATGCGGGGTCAAGGGTATGATGGTGCTAGTAACATGCGTGGCTCGTGGAATGGGTTACACGCGCTTTTTTTGAAAGATTGTCCTTATGGATATTATGTTCATTGTTTTGCTCATCGATTGCAATTAGCATTAACCAATGCTGCTGAAAAGGAGGTGTTTATTTGGTTGTTCTTTTCAAAATTGGATGCTATTTCTAATCTTGTTGGTAGTTCTTGTCATGCCCCGAGACCGGAGCGCGTGACACCGGTGTTGAATCCAAATATGAAATTCGAATACAACAAGCCTTGTGTACAGATCTATGATAAAACTAGTCTATTTATACCAAAATCAATAAATTGTCATTACAATTGATATTACAAAATATAATTGTCTCGGATTAAATCAAAGACGCGGAAGCGTAAATAAAACTAATAAATTTTGTTGAAGGTTCTTCGTGGATCATCATCTCCAAAACTTTTCTTGTTCATCTTCCTCGATCTCTTCTTTTCGTCTTTGTCTGGGAGGGGAGGTAAGGGGGTGAGTGTTTGGGAAAAACACCCAGCAAGTAGGGGGGATTGAAGATGGTAAAAATATACATATATTCATAGCGAAAATCCTTTAAATATTTCTTTATCAAATCATATAGATCTTGGCATATAAACACATTTCTTACTCATAAACACATATCTTTCACATATTCACATAACGACTTATTGGATTCAAGAGGTGGCTCCGCAAAGTTCTTTTAAAATATTCATGTCATACTTGTTAGATCTAAAACATATTATTCATATTTGATGTCCAATCGAAAGTTGAAAACATAACGAAATGGTAATTGTACAAAAACCCACTTACTGTTATTGAAGATTCAAAGTACGTTTGTATGGATTCCGGATTGAGAAAAATATCCCAAAGACTCTCTTCCTTAGTCTTAAGATTTTCGAAATATGTGTGTGTAGTGTGTGAAATTTTTGAACCAATCTAGGTAGTGGAATCAAGTTTTTGGTTATGGTATAATGTAGGATTTTTAATGTATGAGGGTGGTCAACCTAGATCCACTAATTAGGCTCTTTCATGGCTTGATCTTTGGTGGATTGATTTGTAATGGTTTTAATGGTGGAACGGATGGGGTTGTTGATGGGTATGAGTTGTCAATGCACTTAATTTGGAGGGCAAGAATTGTGGCACTTAATTTGGAGGACAAGAATTAGGGACACTTGTGTGGAGGTGAATGGGATTACTTGGCATGAAATGATTTGTCATGAAATGATGTATTTAAAGGTGTGAGCTTTTGCATGACAACCTTACCATTTTGGTCAAGAAAAATCCCAAAATGTTGTCGTGTGATTGAGTAATGGCTTAACGGTGGTTGATGTGTAATTAAATTGATGGTCAAGGCATTGAATTGTTTAATTATGCACTTTCAAAATCCTAGTAGATGAAAATGGAGCTTCATTGGGTGCATTTTTATGTAGGATTAGTGTAGGAATTATAGTACATAACTTTTATCTATTCATTGCAAGATTTAAGATTTGTTATTATTATTATTATTATTATTATTTTCAATGATTTCTTAATTGTCTACACACTTTAAATTATTTAAAAGTTTACAAGCTAAAATCATATAACCTAGGTATCAAGTCCTACACAAACTCTAATAAGTTAAATACTAAGTTATTTGCTTAAATAGGTGATTTAAAGTTCACAAGATTAAATAATACAATTTAATTCATCCATAATGTCAATCTATTATTTTAAATTTTCAATATTATCTTGGTATCACGTAATTTGTTTGACCAAAATTTCGGGTCTTCACATCCCTCCCTACTTTATGGAAGTTTCGTCCTCGAAACTTGGGTCGGCTTCGGAAACACATCACATAAATACTTAACACATATAACATGATGGCTTCTTTGGATTCAAGAGGTGGCTCTCATGCTCATATCATTTTGCTCATTGGATTCAAGAGGTGGCCCCCGTTATGTGTAGCACTTTGCCCCGCCGGTTCAAGAGGTGGCTCCCACATAATGTGGCACTTTGCTTCTCCGATTCAAGTGGTGACTCCTACACACGTAGCACTTTGCCCCGCAAAGCCTTTACTTGTACATTTGCACATAATCTCACAACGACTTATTGGATTCAAGAGGTGGCTCCCATGTGCATATCACTTTGCTCATTGGATTCAAGAGGTGGCCCCCGTTATGTGTAGCACTTTGCCCCATCTGTTCAAGAGGTGGCTCCCACATAACGTGGCACTTTGCTCCTCCGATTCAAGTTGTGGCTCCTACACACGTAGCACTTTGTTCCGTCAAGTCCTTACTTATACATTTACACATAATCTCACAATGACTTATTGGATTCAAGAGGTGGCTCCCATGCGCATAGCAATTTGCTCATTGGATTCAAGGGCTGGCCCCTTTAAGTGTAGCACTTGCCCCGTCGGTTCAAGAGATGGCTCCCACATAACGTGGCACTTTGCTCCTCCGATTCATGTGGTGGCTTCTACACACGTAGCACTTTGCTCCCCCAAGTCCTTACTTGTACATTTATACATAATCTCACATCGTCTTATTGTATTCAAGAGGTGGCTCCCATGTGCATAGCACTTTGCTCATTGGAGTCAGAGGTGGCCCCCGTTATGTGTAGCACTTTGCCCCGTCGGTTCAAGAGGTGGATCCTACTTAACGTGGCACTTTGCTCATCCGATTCAAGTGGTGGCTCCTACACACATGGCACTTTGCTCCGCTAAGTCCTTACTTTTACCTAATCTTATCTTACGCATAATGACATGGCAACGTATTGGATTCAAGTCGCTCCCACACAACGTGGCACTTTGCTCCTCCGATTCAAGTGGTGGCTCCTACATACGTAGCACTTTGCTCTTCGTACTTACACATATATCTTAACTTTTCAGGTATAAATCATTCTTAAACTATTCAGATTTCAAACCATACACATACTCTCCATATTCGTTTGAATCTTTCAAGCATACTAAATAATTTCGAAAACGAAGAATGATGGTGTCTTAACATTAGAAAAGTGAGCAAATAGAGTTCCGAGGTTTCACTTGAAATGAAGTTTTTAGGAATTGAATGAAAAATATAAAAACAATTTCCATCAATGAATCTTATAAAATATGGAGTCGAACTTATTGAGTGGTTTGAGCATTAAAATTCTCGAAATTAGCCCAAGAATAAAAATTCAAGGAATCGGGCGTAATATATTAAAAACAAGTGGATTGAGTCCAAATATCAGTAGCAGGGGTTTAAAGTTGTTGCGTAGGAGCGTAACCAAGGAATAATACAATTCGAGATACAATCGGAGATTAATTTAAAATTTTATTAATTAAACTTGAGAGGTTCACATCGAAATCCTAAACAAAGAAATCATCACTAGGATACCCAAGTTATATTACTTATTATCCTTGCATACTAGAAAAACTAGTCTATTGTTCTCCGACTCCTAAATCTCCTTCAACATCTTCCAGTACCATAGGATCTTCCTCTTCCATCATGAAATTGATCACAGACTGATTGTAGGCAACTTCATGTGCCAATTCATTCTTCTCATTCACGAGGGCTTGAATTTGAGTCCACAAGTTCTCCCGATGCTCATTGAACTCCTGCTCGAAGCGTTCCAATTGTTGGATTATTATTGTGGACTTTCATAAGTGTTTTGTTTTCCTCGATTGTTTTGTAAGTCGCTCTTCGTCACGATGATGGTGGTAGGTCATCCTTTGTGCCTTGTAATGGTAGTGATTGATTATCTCCAACAACTCTGTCTTGTCTCGCATCTCCTTGTTTTGGAATATTTTAAATTTGGTTAGATCATGCTCCTTCTTTTGGATATAACTTGTTTGAGCATGAGTCATCATAGCCTACGTCGTATTGAAAAAATATATGTTACGGTGGAAGAGGAATTGAAGGATGGGATTTCGTGGGTTAGAGTTCTTTGAGGAGAAAAAATTAGATCATCAATTGGTTCCGTTTCGGTTGCTGAATTTCGAATTTGACAAATGATTTTTCTTAGAAATGATGTGAGGGTAAATAACATGATTCGGATTGGAATAATCTGCTACGGTGGTTCAAAAACGAGGGCAAGAATTTGATATATTAGGATTTAAAAGGCGTGGATTGGGCCTTCAAGAATTCGATCACTCAAGGTTTAGAATTTTGAAATTGTTAGGGGGCTATTAATATACATGTTATGAGGGTTCATAATCCAGATTTAATTATAAAAAAAAAAAACATTCGGAGTTGGGAGAAATCAAGTTCCGAAATTTTCGCAATTTTAGGATTCTTCGGCGAGAATCTCGATCCGATATTGAGCATCTTCTCATGTTTGTGATTTCAATTAGACAGAGGGTTTTTGTTAGGCACGGAATAAGGACAGTAAACACGAAATTAATTTGAAATCGGTGTTCATATTGATAAGAAAATCGGATCCCAAATTTTATGTTACGTAGGGTTCTAGGGCCGAGGATTGCGGATCGAAATTGGAAAATTTTCCTTGTTTGTGAGGAGATATAATAGAGGGCTTTTATTTCTAGCATGATTCGAGTAAGATCCCAAAATTAATTGGATTTTAGTGTTCGAATGATGGATAAAATCGGTAGTGAAATTTTTCGCCAATTAGGGTTCTTTGGAGCGTAATTATCGGTCCGAAATTGAGTAATTACTAGTTTGTGATTTCAAATGGATACAAGGCTTTTAATTAGAATGATCTTAGGACTGATACTCCCAATTTAATTCGGATTTTATGTTGAGAAATCAAATATGGACTTTTTCAAAATTTAGGGTTCATAGACGTGGAGTATGGTTAAAATTCGAGCACCTTCCTCTCTTATAGAGGAAATTCTGGTATGGGGTTTTTATTACCCATTCCATATATGGTAATAGTTTTAATTCAATTTGTTTTTTGTGTTTGGATTTTACTGAAACGGGAAATTAATGGAGGGTTATTGTTCGTCTGGGTGATTTCGTCGCAAAAACTAAGCTGGATTTGTCGATTGTATTTTTAAGGTGGCGGAATCCGGATGAGAAGCGACGGTTGTTCGTGGTTTACAATCACGAAATTGGTGGGCAAACGAAGTCCGATGGAGCTGATAACTTGACAGTGAGGTCGTCCGGAGGAGGCACTCCAAATGGTTGGTCGGCCATCATTTTTCCGGCAGCGGCGAGGTGGCGGTGGTGAAGAACCCTAGAATTAGGATTTTCTATTTTTTTTCTTCAAAAATATTATTTCAGATTGAATTTAGACTTCCAAAAAATTATTTTTATTTATCATTTGGTCTAATCGATCCGAGATTTTTAATTCGGATAATTTATATCAACCAAAGATCTTTTCCCAGCGGGATCATGAAACCTGGTTTGCTCTGATACCACTAAAATATCACGCCCCGAGACCAAAGCGCATGACACCAGCGTTGAATCCAAATATGAAATTCGAATACAACAAGCATCGCGCACAGATCTATGATAAAACCAGTCTATTTATTCCAAAATCAATAAGTTGTCATTACAATTGATATTACAAAATACAATTGTCTCAGATTAAATCAAAGATACAGAAGCGTAAATAAAACTAATATATTTTATTGACGATTCTTTGTGGATCATCGTCTCCAAAAAATTTCTTGTTCTTCTTCCTCGATCTCTTCTTTTCGTCTTTGTCTGGGAGGGGAGGTAAGGGGTGAGTGTTTGGAAAAAAACACCGAGCAAGTAGGGGCCGATTGAACATGGTAAAATATACATATATTCATAGCAAAAATCCTTTAAATATTTCTTTATCAAATCACATATATCTTGGCATATAAACACATTTCTTACTCATAAACACATATCTTTCATATTCACATAACGACTTATTGGATTCAAGATGTGGCTCCGCAAAGTTCTTTCAAAATATTCATGTCACATACTTGTTAGATCTAAAATATATTCTTCATATTTGATGTCCAATCGAAAGTTTAAAACATAAAAGAGTTTCGAAACCGGAATGGTAATTGTACAAAAACCCACTTACTGTTATTGAAGATTCGAATTATGTTTGTATGGATTCCGGGTTGAGAAAAATATCACAAGGACTCTCTTTCTTAGTCTTGAGATTTTCGAAATATGTGTGTGTGTAGTGTGTGAAATTTTCGAACCAATCTAGGTAGTGGAATCAAGTTTTTGGTTATGGTATAATGTGGGATTTTTAATGTAGGAGGGTGGTCAACCTAGATCCACTAATTAGGCTCTTTCATGGCTTGATCTTTGGTGGATTGATTTGTAATGATTTTAATGGTGAATGGATGGGGTTGTTGATGGGTATGAGTTGTCAATGCACTTAATTTGGAGGGCAAGAATTGTTGCATTTAATTTGGAGGACAAGAATTAGGGACACTTAATTGTGGAGATGAGTGGGATTACTTGTCATGAAATGGTTTGTCATGAAATGATGTATTTAAAGGTGTGGGCTTTTGGATGACAACCTTACCATTTTGGTCAAGAAAAATCCCAAAATGTTGTCTTGTGATTGAGTAGTGGCTTAATGGTGGTTGAGGTGTAACTAAATTGATGGTCAAGACATTGAATGGTTTAATTATACACTTTCAAAATCATAGCAGGTGAAAATGGAGACTCATTGGTTGCATTTTTATGTAGGATTAGTGTAGGAATTATAGTGCATAACTTTTATCTATTCATTGCAAGATTTAAGATTGGTTATTATTATTATTATTATTATTATTTTCAATGATTTCTTAATTATCTACAAACTTTAAATTAGTTAACAGTTTACAAGCTAAAATCATATAACCTAGGTATTAAGTCCTACACAAACTCTAATAAGTTAAATACTAAGTTATTTGCTTAGATAAGTGATTTAAAGTCCAAGATTAAATAATACAATTCAATCCATCCATAATGTAAATCTATTATTTTAAATTTTCAATATTATCTTGGTATCACGTAATTTGTTTGACCATTATTTAGGGTCTTCACAATTCTTCTAAGCTTTATACTGAGTTACGTTCTGCCCAAGTTGAAGAAATTGCAAAAAGGGTGGCTACAGATCAGTGTTAAACGGGTAAAGGGGCTACCAAATTGGTAATGTGCATCGGTCGGGAACAACTCGTTGGACTTCTCATTATGATTCAATATGTGGTTTAACAGACATGTCGTGATAGCTGTACTTGAACACATGGTGATTTAATGCTCGTCTAATTCTACACGCGGGGAAGCTAATGGTAGTTTGCTTGATATGTGATCATTTGATTTTTGTGTTTAACTTGTACTTGATGTATAAAATCATGGGAATTACAGATATACTTTGCCGAGCTTTGCAATATAAGTCTCTTGATATTTTAAGTGCAATGGACCATGTCTCATCTACGAAAGTTTTACTTCAAACATTAAGGGGGGAAGGTTTTGATATTCTTCTTACACATGTTGAAGAAGTTTTCAGAGAGTATGATATTGAGATACCTAATATGGATGATATATATAAAGCATCAAGAAGTCGTTCATATCAGCGAAGAGATGACATCACAGTTGAGCACCATTATCGTTTTGATGTTTTTAATGCTACAAATGATTTTCAGGTGGAAGAAATTAACAGTAGATTCAACGATGCAACAGTAGAACTTCTTACGCTTAGCTCTGCATTGGAACCTAAAGACAACTTTAAATTGTTTCAACCTGAACATATATACACACTTGCTGAGAAGTTTTATTATGCTGATTTCAGTGATCAAGAGATGCACTATTTGAGAGGTCAATTAGAGCATTATAGAGTTGATATACTTTGCCACGAGAATTTTCAGAATTTATCAACTATTTCTGAATTATGTTAAAGATTAGCCGAGACAAATAAGGCAAGAGACTACAATTTGATTGACATGTTGATTCGTCTTGTTTTAACTCTTCCCATGTCTACTGCAACAACAGAACAGACATTTTCAACGATGAAGCATGTTAAAAGTGTTCTTCGTAACAAAATGGAAGGATAATACCTATCAAACTCTATGATTGTCTATATTGAACGCGAGTTGACTAAAAGCATTGGTTCTGATTCGATCATTGATGAATTTTATGTTATAAAGAACTGTATGGCACAACTGAAATAGATATTTCATTTCTTACTTTTGTGAGTATGTAATTTATAATTTTAATACAAATATTTTGCATATATTCATTTTTATGTTTACTTTGTCAGCCCCGGGCGGATTCAAATCCTGGATCCGCCCTTGCATTGGTCTAATTACAGTTCCGTGTCGGGCCCTGATTCAAATTGTATCGGGGTCATGTCTACTCCCACCATATCTTAAGGAGCGTATTCAGTTTAGACTTTTAATGAATTTTCTAGAGTTTAAAAAGTCTCAACATATTCATGTAGACTTTATATACTCTGTAGTGCGTTCAAAATAGACGTTTATAAAGTTAAAGTCAGATGATACTCAAATATGACTTTTTAAAACTCTATAAAAGTCTAGAGGTATTCAAAATTTAAATAGATTTTTAGTAACTCTTATGTAATTCTTTAGATACAAACATTGAATCACAAGGTACAACTATGAAAAATCACAAATTCACTTTCATTATCCTAGAGCTTTGGACAGGCTTTTAATCAATAACTCAACGAAAATTTATCATTTTAAAAAATCATTAAATATCTATATTGAATAAACATATCGTGTAAATTATCTCTGGGAAATGAGACTCTAACATGATGATATTGAGAGTAATATACTCGTGTTAAATCTAAGGGTTCATATTTGATTTGGATATATGAGGTCCACATAAAAACATGGATCATATATAAATCAAATTTGGATCCTTGGATCTAGCATAGGGGTGGGCGTGGGTCGGGTTTAATCGGGTTCGGGTAGTTGTAGTCAGGTACCCGACATATCGGGTATGAAAAAAATACCCGATCATAACCCGATGTGGTCGGGTACCCGACATTCGGGTACCCAACTAATATCGGGTACCCGATATATAACGTTTTATAAAACAAAATTTTAATGGAACAAAGATAAAATAAGGATATTTAAGAAAGAAATAAATGCTTATAAGTCCGAAACAAAACCAAAAAAAAAAACCAAAATCATAAATAAATTCCAATATCTAATCTCAAATACCGAAATGGTTCAAATCTAAGAATGAAAAAAAAAAAAATTTAACATTCAAAATCATATACTCTAATATCGTAGCAGATTTATAGTAACATCAAATGTCAATGATTGTCGAATCGATTCTCGACTTTGATAGCTCTACAAAATACATGAAATAATGATAAGATATAAGTTGATTCTAATAAAAATAAAAAATTTAAGAAAAGAAAAAAACTTAAAGCTCAAAATTTTTTTGATACATTTCTCAAGTGTAATTGGTGGCTGAAACATGTGGGGATGTACAGCTGAATGAAATATGGACGGTTAATGCCAATTATAAAATATTAAGAATATAAGATGTGGTTAGTTAGTAGATTTAGGGTTAACTAATATATGTCAGGGTCGGGTACCCGATCGGGTTTCGGGTAGTAAAAATTCTACCCGAACCCGACCCTTAACAATAGAATTTGGTGTCGGGTACTACTCAAACCCGATATTTTATAAATATTACCCGTCCCGATCGGATAATCCCCGATCGGGTGGGGTCGGGTATCGGGTACTAGTACCCAAATTTCCACCCCTAATCTAGCATATGGCATATGTTGAACTCATCCTATTATCCCTCACTCCTCCGAGCAAAATCACTTTCATTTCACTCTTATCCTCTCATGGACAACAATGGTAGCTGCTACGACAAAAATGCTTGTCGTCGCTGAACATACACCTTCAAATAAACCGAGGCCAAGAAAAGCATTTAAGCAAAAGAATGGGAAATGCAGGAAAATCTCAAGAAAATCGAAGATTGAAAAGTATTAGACGGATGAGATGTTGAAGGTAAGGAAGGACTCTCTAAAGCATTAGGATAAGGAACAGGAGAAAGTTAAAATGGAAATCAAGAAGTTGCAGAAAATCAAGGAGTTTAAGCCCACTGACCGATCTTTTCTGTTGGAAAAACTAGCAAATATACTATATCAAATTAGTGGATTTGAGTCCACATATTGTTTCCATAGAGATCTATGTTTAATTACTAGAATATGAATTATTTTATTTAATTTGAGTCCACATAGTGTTCCCATAGAGATCTATGTTTAATTACTAGAATATGAATTATTTTCTTAAGCTGTGCTAATCAAATTAAGGGACGTAAATAAATTTATTAAACTAAAAGTTAGAAGTGGTGTACCCAGCAATTCTTTTGTGTACTCGTAGATGGAAGTGCAGTCATCTATCATCTAAGACATAACAAGTCTGACTCATCCACACCCACATGGTGCAACCACTTATGTCTGTTCATCCCCTAGTATGGGGCTTTGCATTGCTGCTATAGAAGAGAATAAAATTTTACATCTGCTAATAGCTATAATTTTGACATATTGATAAATGTTTACCCTAACATGTAAAGTTTAGTTGTAAGCGCTTGATCTGACACAAAATTAAATAACTAAAACTAAAGTAACTAACTAATCAAGGCTCAAACAAATGAGGAGGAATATCTCTTAAGAAGAAAGTTCAAAATTCAAAATTCAAAATTCAAAATTCAAAAAACGACCAATGCGCACAATGATATCGAGTCAAGTCCATTTCACACAAAATTTAAATTCAATTATTAATTACTCAATTCACGACGAAATTCTCTTATTTATTTAGTTAACGAAGTCTCGAGTTAATAAATCTAGCAGACCAGTTATCTATAATTAAAATTTATTTAGATCTAACGACATTAGTTGTTATGGAATTTCAATTTTTAAACATAACGTCTAAAGCTAAATCGAATTCTATCTCTAGTCGATTTTATTATATGTTGAATGATATAGTGAAATAAATATGAACTATTAATTATGCAATTTAATTGGCCAGACCAAACGCATATATGATAAACGACATCAAACAATAAATTGAATAAATAATAAAATAAAAACTAAAACATTGAAAATAACTTGTCTCGGCCCTATCGTGTTTAATCTAAATTAATCTATTCCATCAAATTTAATCAAAAGCAAAAACTAATGTCAAATCCATAAAAATAGAAAAAAAAAAAAAAAAAGGTTCAAGAATCTCAGCGATTTGGCACGTCTTGCTCGAAATTTGAATAATCCTCAAAGCCTTTGTTGATCATTATCGTCCCTTGCTATCGTACATAAAGAAAATCTGCCTAAACTATATGTATTCCGATATTGTTGCAGATAATCTTGGGATGCCAGTCCATAGTTTCCTTCATTCTTGGGATGCCTCTCAAATGGTTTAACTGCTCCTCATTTTTTAAAGTGTTTTCTATAATTTACTCAAACCCACAAATAATAAAATATAAGACTAATAATTACACACAAAATACAAAATTAAAATTGCCACATAATATTGTGGGTGGTCCGATGTCCTCAGGAACGAATCTATAATATATCCATGGGGAGCAAACGATAATATAAAAAATGAAGGGTTAAAAAAAATTTAAGGGACCAAAATACAATTTTTGGGGTGTAAAATACTATTTTTAGTGCGTAAAATGCAATTTTTGGAGTAAAAATACAATTTTTAAATTTTTTTATAGGTAAAAAAAAAAAAGAAATTTGAGCTGCTCCCCCACTTGAATGAGTAGGTTCGTCCATGGATGTCATCTTATCTCTAGGAAGGTTATGTCTAGATAACTGATATATGTACTAGTAGGAAATCAGAGGATTACTGTGAGCATTATGCAAAATTGTTTCTGATCTGCTATGTTCTAGTCTGGCTCGGTGAGAGCATTTCTGTTAAGTTCTGTTCAGCATTTGTATCATATTATGTTCCGATTTAATATAAGTTTTGAAAATTATAATGGTTATAAATGTTTTGCTACATTCGACTGGCCTCCACTTGATAAGTGTTTTTCAAAACACTCACCCATTACCTCCCCCTCCAGATAAAAACGAATCATAAATCATAAAGAAAGATCATAATAAGTTATGGAGATAGTGAACTAGATGATGTTCAAGATTCCGCCACTATTGATTTAATTAAGCTTCCGCTGACGTATTTTAATTGTAGAACATTTTTTAGACCATTTTTGTAAGTTTTTAATTCCAATTTGTATGAATATTTATTTTAAAAGACTTGTTATAGTTGAATTCTATACTATGAGGCTTGTTATGTTCAAAGTTTGTTTGGAAGCATGCCAGTGTTATTGACTCCGGTCTCAGGATATGACACACCCTATTTGCTGCTGTAATTTCAGATTTCTAAATATATCCATTTCTCATTTATAGATATTTGTTCAATGAGCTACTTTCATTCTAGATAGGAACATCAAGAAGTTCCTAGAAATTTTCCCGAATGTTTATTAATGTCTGTTTTTATGGTATTTCATAACATTTTTATTCATGGAGCTGACGTAATCAAAAATTGACGGGTTTTTTAATCAAATATCTATGTTTTTAAAATGATTTAACAATTAACTGTTTTTTTATTATCAAACTAACCTAAGTCGACATGTCAGATGGCGACTTCAAGTGAAGTCGCCATCTGACATGGCGACTTTTATAAAAATTCTTTAAAAAATATTATTTTTCTGATGTCGCAATCTTACATGGCGACATCTTTAAAAAAATAATTTTTTCAACGGTGTCGGTATATAAAGACATAAATTTATTTTGTTTTTAAAAGTTGTCGCCATCTGAGATGGCGATAATTGAAAAGAAAAAATATTTTTTATTTAATGTCGTCATTTTAGATGGCGACAACAATCAGTTTCTTTGTCTACAAAATCGAACAAAATGTTACTCATTTCGAAATGTAAAGCAAAATCCCTTCGGCATTCGTAAACAAATTCTCTTCAGAATTCGTGACTATTCAAATTCTCTTCAGAATTCGTGAATATTATCTCTGCAGGTACGTTGTTATACAAATAATCAAATTTAACAATATTATATATAATGTACTAATTTATAAAATTTGTGTTTATTTTTTAGGGTATGTCAATTAAAGTTTTGTTGTATTGGGGATGCGATATATTACAAGATTCAGAATCTGTTAGATATGATCGTGGTCCGTCGAAAGGCATGACAATATCTCGCACTATTAATTATTTGCAGTTATTGAACGACGTATATGATATTACTGGCATCGACCGTAACCAGTTCATTCTGAAAATATATTGTAAATATATATTTAGTGATTTTTCTGGGATAAAACAAACAATTTTTCCCGTTGACAGTGATTACAATTTAGCATGGGTGTTGGATTCTGAACAAAATTATAGTTGTTTGGAGATGTATATACAAACAGAACGAAGAGCTTATGATTTTATTACAGAAATGCCAACAAGTGATAGTGGTCCATTTGTAGTAGATACAGAAAGACCAACTACCTCTAGGATTCAAGATGATGCTCCTATAGTTGCTGACAATATTGTTCCCGAGCCACTAGCAGACAGTTTTGTGGATTTTGGAGATGATATTCAGACTGAACCAGAGGGAATTCCATCTGAGGATGATTCTGATGACGATGAGGTTGATATTGAAGAAGTGCCAGATAATGTACCAGACACAACCACGACAAATACTCATGTCCTTTATCCAACAATTCCATTCTTCTCAATGACACATCCCGAAGTATTTGGAGACTCATTAGACATTCCAACAGGTAGACGGGGGAGTTATTACGACTACTCCAAATGGGATATCCATCTAGATATGGTCTTCAAAAATAAAGCTCATTTACAGGCAACTGTAAAGGATTACTCTGTACGTGTTGCAAAAAGGGAGTACCGCGTTGTCAAGAGTACAAAAACATTGTGGAAAGTGGGGTGCAAACACAGTACATAAGATATGCCTTGTAGATGGTACCTGCGGGCCTCGTTGAAGAAAAAAGTTGGATTATTCAAAATAAACAAGTATGGAGGTTCTCACACTTGCCTTTTGAGTGAACTGTCGGTCGATCATGCAAATTTGGACAAAAACATGATTGCTAGCTTGTTAGTGGGAATTGTTCGGCGTCATCCAGTTTACGAAATAAAGTATGTAATTCAAACAGTGAAAGATAAATATGGAATTGAGATCTCATATGCAAAAGGATGGTTTAGTTTGCGACGTGCTGTTGAGAATGTGTACGGAACATGGGAGAGCTCCGTGAAAAAATTGTCTTACTATATGGGAGCTTTGCTAAAATGGAATCCCTGCACCACCGTTGAGTGGGTTCACCTTGAAAATGCCAGACCAAGAGAAAAGACTTTGAATTACGTGTTCTGGGCCTTCCATCCATGTGTACAAGGATTTCAACATTGCCGCCGGGTAATAAGTGTGGATGGAACACATCTGTATACGAAATATCAACATAAGATGTTGATTGCCGTGGCAATGGACGGTAATAATCAAATCTTACCTTTGCCATTTGCAATTGTTGACGAAGAAATCTTTGTGTCATGGAGATGATTTTTGGAGATGATTAGCAAGCATATTGTGAGAAGATCTGAGGGTGGTGTATGTTTGATTTCTGACCGTCATCCAGGCCTCATTGCTGCAGCCGATTGTATTCCTGACTTCAAATCACCCCGTGGAGTACATCGATTTTGTTTCAGACATGTTTGTTCAAACTTTAATAGTCGCTTCAAATCCGTTCATTTGAAAGACTTACGTTGGAGAGCGGGATCAGAAAATCAGGTCAGAAATTTTGATCGCACAATGGAAGAGATTAAACTTATAGAACCAAGGGCTTTTGATTACTTGAGTCGTATTGATAAGTGTCACTGGTCGCTTGCTCATGACGGAGGCTGGCGTTGTGGTATCATGACCACAAATATGTCAGAATGCATAAATGGAGTTATGAAAGGTGCTCGTCGACTTCCAATCACCGCCATTGTGCAATTAACTTTTGATCGTTGTGTGCTATATTTTTTCGAACGGCTTAAGAAGACGGAGCGAATGATTCAAAATAATCAAGAATGGCCAGATTATGTGTTCGAAAGATATGGTCGTGCTGACTATCATTCCATCCATCATGATGTCCAGATGTTCGATCGTAGATGTCTAACTGCTTCTGTTATCACAAGAGTACAACCAGGACGTGGGGGTAATATGCATGTTGTGTATTTAAAATCCGGGGAATGCTCTTGTGGAAAATGGAAAGAGTTAGGAATACCTTGCTCGCATGTGATCCAAGTGTGTCGAAAGTGTGGCTTAAACGCTAAAACTTTTGTGAAGCCATATTACAATATGAATGATTAAATGCATTAACACATAAAATCAATTATAAAACAATACATATTCATATTACCTTACACCATATGGAGCAGAAGGTAACACATTGTCTGGGCCGGCCATTATTGGCCCAATATCAGATCTTTGGCTACCCAATTGCGAAGTCAAAAACTTGAGATTTCGTGACCATGCCCAAATCTCATTTATTGTAGTGACATCAATAATACAAGTTAGATTGACCAGAAACATATTTTAATTATTAAAACAAACAAACATATTATTTACCTGTAAGAGTTGCAATGCACCACCTATAACTTTTTTCCCTCTCTCTGATGACGTGCACAACTCACGATACAAGTATGGCAACACAGCACTGCCCCAACTATATGTACTGGCAGAGTCGATATCCTCCAACTTCTGTAAATACAATAACCTAACAAAATTGCCTGATGAATCAGGGCGGCACATAATCCCCCCTAACATCGATAACGCACAAACCCTTGTAAACTTAGCAACATCATCTGGCGTACTATGTACCCCCAAGGGATTTTGCAGCAAATGATTTTTCAAAACAACTAATCTCAACCTCGCACCTTTAAAATCTTTGATATCTGTATGAATCCTAAATATGTTTGGCAATATTCTTGCCATTCAGGTAGAGTCCTATCATAATCTATCCTAGACACTACGATGACATCTAGTGGCAACGCCTATATTTCTGCAATGTCTTGCAGTGTGATGGACGTTTCTCCCGATCTAAGATGAAATATGTGTGTTTCACGGCGCCATCTCTCAACTAAAGCCGTGATCAGGTGCATGTCAAGTTCAATCTTACCACACCTATATATACCATAAAATCCAATAACGTGCAACAAATTAACAACACGTATATCTAATGGACACATATCCCAAAAATAGCTATCTGGGTTTCTCACATGAAGTATACTATCCATATCACCTCCCCATCCATCCTCAGATCGATGTGAAGACTGCAACGACAAAAGATGTGTGTCAACCGGGCCTGGTTGTCTCATTTGATCCATCCTGAAATATAATAAAAAAATTAACAACACTAATCTCAACATTACAAAAACTACCCGTCGACAGTCTACGACCGCCGCCCACCGCCGCCAACCCACGCCGCCGCCGTCCACCCTCGGCCGCCGCCGCCGCCGGCCACCCACGCCCTCCGGAGCCAACTTGAATTTTAATCATTCACATCATCAAAATATACACCAACAAATAATATACTACCACTAAATATATCAAAATCATAATTTATCTACAATACACAAATAACAAAATAAAAAAGCTTACCTTAAATATTTTGGAAAGAAATGGCTTGATTTTTGCAAGAGATGTTCGATTTTCGCAGCACGGAAGAAAGAAAATGAGAATGAGATTGCGAGTGCGGTGGGCGTGTAAAAGGCTAGGGTTATAAATTACATTGGTGTCGCCATCTGAGATGACGACATCAATAAATTAAATTGATGTCGCTAACGGAGATGGCGACATCAATAAATTAAATTGATGGCGACACCAATAAATTACATTGGTGTCACCTTCTGAGATGGTGACACCAATAAAAAAAATTGGTGTCGCCATCTCAGATGACGACATCGAAAAAAATAATAATTTTTATGAAAATCGCCATGTCAGATGGCGACTTCAAATGAAGTCGCCATCTGACATGGCGACTTAGGTTAGTTTGATAATAATAAAAAAATCGGTTAAATTGTTAAATCATTTTAAAAAATAGAATATTGGATTAAAAAACCCAAGATTGGCTTTGCATCACAATAAAATCTTTAATTTCAAAAATGTATTAAAAACTTAAAATAACAGAAAAAATTATACATAAAAGTATACATGTTTATTATAGTGTTTGATTTTATAATGATGTTCGTATCATTTATTAAAAAGGTTCGTCTATCCTTCAAACTTTTAATTTCCTATTTTTTTATATCGATACTTGTACATTACGAATAATGGATCTCTAAAATTCGTCAAATTTTTTTTTAACACTTTTACTATGCAGAAAATATTATTTGGATAAAAATTCCAAGTAGTGATGGACCAAAAAAATAATTTTGGGGAACGAATTTTTTTTTATAATACTTTATGGCTAAAAAAAAATTTTGGGTACAAAAAAATTTTTGTTGAAAAATAAGAGTAAAATTGTTTTTTTAAAAAAAATATTTATTTATTTTGGAGGGTGGGTCCCGCCCCTGGCTCCAAGTACTTTCATTCACTTACTTTTTGAAAAAAAATAATACATGCACTAACATTTTAAAATTAATAACTATGCAATCAAAAAAATTAAAAACTTTCCCCTAAAATTGCATTTCTCCCCCATAAAATTATATTTTATCCACACCCCATTATAGATTGCCCAACATAAAATTGTATTCTACCCTCCTAAATTTTTTCCCGTAAATTTTACTGTTATAATTTTTGGTCCACATCATCTTATATTCTAAATCCGCTCATGTGTGCAACAATCTCAAAATCATTTTCACATGTTGGGAAAATAATCTAAGTTTTGGTAATAAAAACGTCTACTGCTTGGAGCGTCTACTGCATCAAAGAAGCCTACTGATGAGTTGACCTTGGTCTAGCAGACTAAGTAACTATTGAGTAACCAACAGGTGATGGAAAAAGACATCAGTTGTCTTTACTCCAGCAGACTAAAGTCTTCAAGGAAAAGTCAGCACATATAAGGCAACAAGACAAAATTCTAACAGGTTTACTCTGACTAAAGTACAACAGAGTATCACACTGCCATATCAGTGTCACCAATCTCGTCAGATTGAACTGGCCGTTGTTTAACAAAATCTTTTAAGAAGACAAACGGAATTTGGATGAAAATCAGGAAGCTGATTTTACGCGGGTCTTTCAATTTGAAGAATAGTTACCGTTAGACTTTCAAGTCTATAAATACGTCGAAGAGTAGAATGAAGAAAGCTCTCAACACTCTAAATCTTGAATCCACTTCATTCTAAAGCAAGCAAAACAGTCAAAACACTTATTGAAATATTCTGAAGTTTTGCAGAGTAGTATCCAAGCGTCATTGAGATCTTGAAAATCTAAATATTCTAAGTCTACTGCTCAAGAACACTCAAGGAAGATCAAAGTTTTATATTTTGTGTGAGTGTTGTAAAATGACTTTGAACCATTCGTGATTATTGTACTGCTAGGAGTTTAGGCAAATCTATGTGGGTGCCTAAGAAGGTTGTATACTGTAAAGTGTAAACCAAAATCTACTAATGTAGCATTCCTGCAAAGAAAGAAGGGGAGACGTAGCAGTTAGTGCTTCGAACTTCCAGAAACAACTCCTGTGTCGTTTACTTTATGCACCTCCCTTACTGTTTCTTCGTGTTCTACTGATCAGTTCTTAACTCACAAGTACAGTAGACACTTTCCGCACTATTCTTAGTTGTGTACTGACTTGAAATCAATTGAGATCTTACTGCTGTACTTAATAGTCTGTTGTATTTCGAAGAATTGAGAAATTGAGTCTAGTGTTATTCAATCACCCCCCCTTCTAAACACTACTTTGATCCTAACAAGTGGTATCAGAGCAAGATATTCTCAATTGTGAGAATACCAAATACTTATGGCTTCATTCAGCAAGGTTCCTATGTTTAAAAATGATGAATATGATGACTGGAGAATTCGGATGCGAACACATCTAAGTGCTCATGATGATGATATGTAGTACGCCATCACTGACGGACCAATAACGATCATGAAAGTCGACTTAGCGGTGGCTATCTTTAATGATGAACATCAGATGGTTGAAAATGAGAGAGCATCCTAGACAAATGATGAAAAGCAAACTTGGACAATGTGCCTAAGGACATCTTATTCAAAACATTGGATAAGAACATATTCAATAAAATCAAAATGTGTCCTACCGCAACAAACATCTGGGAAAAGATACCACAACTGTGTGATGGAAATGATCAAACTAAAGAGAACAAGCTTACGGTTGCTCTACAAAAGTTTGAGAACATCAAGATGATGTCTGGAGAAACTCTCAATGAATATGATGAGAGAGTGATATGAATTATCAACGAACACAACAGCTTGGGAAAAGAAATGTCAAACAGAGAAGTTACTCTAAAAGTTATGAGAGGTCTCCCAAGAGAATGAGATGTGAAGACCATAGCCATGAGAAAATCAAAAGATTTAAACATGATCGGCCTGCACAATCTTTTTGCAGATTTAAAGGCGTATGAGTTTGAATTAGGCATTCGGGTTGATGATAACCAAGTACCAGTCAACCAACGAAGACCATTGCTGCTTCGGAGTCCCTGTCCACTGCAACAGAGATGACTCCTGAACTTGTGTACTGATGTTATGGCGATGTTTGTCAAGAAATTCGGCAAATTTATGAAGAAAAGTCACAAGTCATATCAGTCTTACCCAAGGAAGTAAAACTTCAAGGAGAGATCAAAAGAAGATGGTCGTGTATGCTTCAACTGTCACAAACCAGGATATTTCATTGCCGATTGCACCAAACCAAAGAAGGATGATCAAAAGAGAACTTCCAAGGACTACAAGAAGTCTAAAGAGAAAAGAAGACCATCTAGAAGGGACAGATAAAAAAGTACTTGTTGCTGAGGAAAACAAGAGTAAGTGGGCTGATTCATACTCAGAATCAGAAGAATCATCAAGCTCCTCAAGCGACAGTGAAGATGAAGGAGTCCACTGTCTCATGGTAAATGATGACAGTGAGGTAACTGATTCTAACCTTTCTGAACACTCACATTGAACTCAACAATGCACTATAGGACATGATAAATGAGTATCAGCAATTGTATGAGTCCTTTGAGAAATACAAGACTGAACATACTAGCTCAGTCGAACAACATGATAGCAAACTTGATTATGAACAATCAAGAGAGCTGGAATGCTTAAGGGCAAAAGTAAGTATACTCGAAAAAGAAAAGGATGAAGCTAAATGTGCACACTAGAAACTTATCAAATTGGTTCGCACATGGAACACATCATCCGCTAGAAAAGATGAAATACTAGAATCGATTAGGCTTGCTGGTGATCTTGTTGGCGTATGCTATATCAACCATGACAACAAAGCTTCTAGCACAGGATATCAACTGTGTCTGGTGAAAACAAGTCTCAAACAATGAACTTTGTTACATCCAGCACAGTATATGAACCAAGTGAGTTGGATATGGAACCTGTCAAGACAATACTCGTTAAGGAACATGCATCACATAAAGGTATTGGTTATGTTAAGACAGTAGAGAAGACTAGACCAGTATATAAGTCTAATAATTGACATAAGCCTACTGGTCATGTAACTCGAGAGGCAAAACCTAACTAATATTATAATTGTATGCCTGCCCAGAAGAGATATATGCTTTCAAAAAGGAATCAAAAACCAAAACAGCATGCATACACTCATTTATCACACGCAACACCCTAGAACACCATCACCTTTTACTGCACACACATTTCAGGACACCCACAGACCCAAGAGGTTAGGGTTATCCAAGTATGGGTCCCGAAAGGGCTAATCCTGTATGGACCCAAGTGGGATTGGTACCAATGATATCATCGCTTTAATTGCAGACAGATATCTAGAATCCAGCAAGTTCGGAGCTCAGAGTGGTTCCTAGACAGTTGGTGTTCAAGACATATGATAGGAAGTACGTGTCTACTGTCTGAGTTAATAAACACTATCGGGCCAATACGTTTGATGACAAAGCTAAAGGTAGAACCGTGGGTAAGGGTAAGATTATCCATGATAACATTACTATTAAAGATGTACTGTTAGTTGAAAATTTATGTTATAATCTGATTAGCATTAGTTAACTATGTGATAATGGACATTCAGTAGAATTCAATCAGTACACTTGCATAATATTATCTACCGATTGTAATATACTGCTTGTAGGTAAAATGCATGATAACACATGTAAGATTGATTGGAATTTCGATCAGCCAGCCTCACCTACTTACTTTGCAGCCTTGAATAGTTCAAAAATTTGGCTTTGGCACAAGCGTTTGAGTCATTTAAATTTTAAAACTATTGCCAGTCTGCGTAAGCTTGATTTAGTTGATGGACTGCCCCAGATAGAGTTCTCAAAAGGCAAGAGATTTGTTCAGCATGCCAACTTGGTAAGCAGATCAGATCTATCTTTAAGAACAGAGGTAGTAAATCTTCTTCTCAATGCCTAGAGTTGATGAACATGGATCTTTTTGGTCCTATACCAGTAACAAGTTTTGGGGGAATGAAGTATACCCTAGTGTTAATAGATGATTTATCTCGTTTTATGTGCGTCCTGTTTCTAAGTGGCAAAGATCAGGCTACTCCAAAGCTGATCAAACTACTGAAAAGACTACAAAAAGAGAAGTCGTGTGTGATAGATAGAATTTGTAGTGACAAAGGTACTGAGTTTACCAATTAGACATTTGAATCATATCTAGATGATCTTGGTATTAAACACGAATACTCTGCTGCCCCCGCAATAAAATGGAGTTGCTGAGCGTAGGAACCGAGCTTTGAAAGAAGCTGCGCGAACTATGCTTGCAGAGTCAGAAATCTCTCAAAGACTTTGGGCAGAAGCAGTTAATACAACTTGCTATACACATAACAGATCGATGATTGATAAACGAGCGACAAAACACTGTATGAGATCTGGAATGGTAGTAAGCCAAATATTTCTTATTTCTATGTGTTTGGTTACAAATGTTTTCTTCATAACAATGGAAAGACTCATCTCACCGCTTTTGATGCTAAATCTGACGCAAGAATATTTCTTGGCTACTCTGCTGTGAGTAAGACCTTTAGAGTGTTTAATAATAGAACACTTACAGTAGAGAAATATGTTCATTTCAAATTTGATGAATCCCTTGATAATTCTATCTCTAAGTTGCAAATTAATAATTTGAGTAATCGATCAGAAAATACGCATATAGATATTTATTATGATGATGATTTGGATTACAATAGAACGGTTGACTTCATTCTAGAACCAGAAGTCCCAGAAGCGCAAACAGAAGAGTCTACTGGTCCACAAGAGCTGAACCCTGCTGCCGAGGATGCTACTGAATCTTCCCCTACTGCAGTAGATATCGTAAATACCAATGATGAATCAATTCAGTCTACTGTGTTGCCAACTCAAATACCTACTGACAAAGGACCAAACCCTCTTGGACCACCGCTTTCGGTGGTAGAAGGATCATCCACCTGGACTGGTCATAGGTAACCCTACTGCTCCTCTACGCACCAGAGGACAGATTATTAATGAATTTCTTCATGTTGCATTCATCTCTCACATAGAACCCAAGAAGATAGATGATGTTAATTTAGATCCAAATTGGGTAGAAACTATGCAAGAAGAATTTAATCAATTTGAGAGAAATAAATTTTGGCACTTAGTACCACGTCCACCGCATCACACTGTTATAGGTACCAAATGGGTACTTAGAAATAAATTGGACGAGAATTATACAATAATCAGGAATAACGCAAGATAGTTGCACATGGATACAGACAGGAAGAAGTCATCGATTTCGATGAAAGTTTTGCCCATGTAATCCGATTAGAAGCTATTCACATATTTCTCGCATTTGTTGCATCTGAGGACTTTAAAGTCTATCAGATGGAAGTTAAGAGTGCTTTTTTTTATGGCAAAGTCCAAGAAGAGGTTTATGTTGAACAACCTCCTAGGTTTGAAAACCATCAACAGCCTTCCGTTGTTTATAAACTAGACAAAGTTCTATACGGTCTGAAACAAGCTACCCGAGCATGGTATGAAACTCTATCAAAATATTTGACTGAGCACAACATTACCATTGGCACGGTGGATAAGACCCTTTTTAAATAAACAAAGGTTGACCATACTTTACTAGTTCAGATATATGTTGATGATATTATTTTGGTAGCACTAACCCAAACCTTTGCGAGAGATTTTCAAAAATCACGCAGGATCAGTTTGAGATGAGCATGATGGGGGGAATTATCATTTTTCCTTGGATTGCAAGTCAAGCAATCTGCTGAGGGAATACCTATCAACCAGTAGAAGTACAAAAAAGAGATATTAAAGAAGTACGGTATGAGCACTAGTTCAGCAGCAACCACTCCCATAAGCTAGTATGCTAAACTAGATTTGGACGAAGTAGGAATACTAGTAGATATAACCATGTATCGCAGTGTTAACGGTTCTTTACTTTACTTGATATCCAACAGACCTGACATCATGTTTGTTGTATGTATGTGTGATCGATTCCAAGCTAATCCTAAGCAATCGCATTACACTGCTGCCAAAAGGATTCTTAAATATTTAAAAGGAACTGAAATTGTTGGCCTCTGGTATCCCAATGATTCTACATTTAATTTAATTGGATATTTAGATGCTGAATGTGCAGGATGTAAGATTGATAGGAAGAGCACCGGTGGATACAGTCAATTCCTAGGAGATAGATTGATTTCATGGAGTTGCAAGAAGCAGACATCCATCGCAATGTCTACTGCAGAAGCAGAATACCTTGCTGCTGGAAGCTGTTGTGCTCAACTACAATGGATTCAAGAACAACTAAGAGATTATGGAATTGAGTCCACTGAGGCACCGATATTTTGTGACAATACGTCTGCTATAGCTATCACGTACAATCCAGTTCTTCATTCCCGGACCAAGAACATTGACATTCATCATCACTTCATCCGAGATCATGTAATGAAGAAGGAGATTCGGCTGGAATACATATATACCGAACAACAAGCAGCAGACATTTTCACAAAACCCCTAACGTACGCTAAGTTTTCCTATTTTTGCAATATACTTGGTTTAGTTGATACAACTAAGTGATCTTAATCATCTACATTCTCATATATGCTCAACTAAAGGGGGAAATACATTTTAGATATTGCATGAAGTTAGGAGAAATATCAGTTGAGGGGAATTATTTTTTGTTAAAGGTCTATTGATGCTCAGCTGGTAAGACAATTGTCCGCTATAGTAGAATTTGCTACTTAACCAGTAAACTCTACATATCAGTGAACATTACCATATATGCTAAGCTACCAATAACCTTTCCTTAAATACTAACCAATTGGAACGTTGGAATTCAAAATTTTTCTCTTATTAATGCTTAATTATTTCGTCCCGCTTTAATCGTGTCCACTTTCTTTTAGTTCTAAATTTATTTTGTCTAGATGAGCGACACGAGTCCATGTGTCCTTTCATCTACAGTACGATTACATCTCCCTTCTTCTTCAACCGCCATTAGAATTTTTAAACTTTTACTTTCACAAATTACAGTTCACTATGCTAACAAATTGATAAGTGTCGTTTTACACTTATTTAGATGTGATTTTCTAATGATGTTCGTAATGATTCCTGGACGATTTTACGTTTTTTGGTATATATTTGTATGTTTCAGTAATCAATGTTCAAATACATAAAAGTAGAGGAAATGAGCCAAAAATTATGAAAAATGACCAAACCGAGCGGAAGCGTCCAAGCCAAGGAAGAAAAGGATATATATATATATATCTAATAATAATAATAATAATAATAATAATAAAGTGGCACGATCGATCGAGATACCATCTCGATCGATCGACCTTCCCAGAATTTTTGCTCGATCGATCGCGCAGAGGAGTTTCTGAAAAATAAATTTCTTATAGAGTTTGTGTCCAACAAAGAAGTCTATGCTTCCCTTCCCTCTATATATTTGGACAAAAATGACACCTAAAATCAGACCTTACAACCTAGGAATAGCCTCCATCATACCATCCTCCATATCACCATCATCCATCCCATCCTTCAACTCATCCTAGGAATTGGAACAAGCCAACAAGATAATCGAGGAGCACGATCGAGAAAGAAGCGAGGGAATGATCGAGAATCAACGAAGAAGTCGACTTGGGAGTTTGCTTTTACCTTTCTATTATAGTTTTGGATGAATATTGGATTTATTGTGTTTTTGATGATTGAGAAATATATTGAACATAGTTTTTCCTATTGATATTGTGATCAAATTCATATATCTTCTTTGTGCATGTTTTATTGTTCTTAATGCTTTTGAAGGATTGATCCCCTTTGAATGATATTTTATTATAATTGGAATCGAGAGATAAGATTATAATACAATATAGTAATTCATGCAGTGTGTTAAAGATTAGATCGAAAGATAAATCACACGAGTGATAGCTTTGTGTTATTTAATCTAAAGTTAGTGGATTTCATAAAGGTGCATTCAATATCGAATTGTTAATTATGTGAACGAGAGTTACTTGTTGCGATTTGATGTTAGGTTTAATATAGCTCGAGAGAGTATATTGAATAAACTCGGTGAAAGTACATGGAAGTGGAGAATATGAGCTAGAATGATGGAAGACCAAATCGAGGCACAACCGAAAAAATTGGAAATTCAAGTACTCGATCGATCGAGAAGGAGTTCTCGATCGATCTAGTGAGGCAGAGAATTTGGCCAACAAGAAGGACGTTGCTCGATCGATCGGTAGAAGAGCTCGATCGATCGAGCGTGGTAGAAAATTTCATGAACGAGAATATTGAGTGCTCGAACGATTGAGCTACTTTGCTCAATCGATCGGCCAGCAGAGTTTTGTGGAAAAAAAATACCTTTTTGAGTTTGGTCCATTGAGAACACTTCCATCCACCTCTTCTCCTATATATGTCAGACCTAGGGCACAAAAATTGGTTGTTCAATACCATATTTCACAATTCATAGCATCTTTTTCATCCTCTTCCATAATCCAACAACCTTAAGGAAAATCATTGAAGTGAAAGGAAGGAAGCAAGAGAAGAAGATACGATGCAACGCACGGAATCGACTCCTATCATTTATCGTACTTCTAAACTTTTGTTTTGTTGATTATTTTAGAATTCATGATGTGGATTTGGTTGAGAAACACTTTTACATCTTGTTATTTTGATTTAAACATGATCTAAGTTTATTTTATCAAGATTAGGGAAACTTGTGTTTGAGTTGATGATTTGAATGTTCTTTAGTGGATTGATGCTTTTGTGCATGATTTACAATCTTAATGCTTTCAAAGCTTTGCTATCTTTGATTGATTTGTGAGAATTATAACTTAGATTGAGAGATTAAATTATAATACGCTATAGTAATTCATGTTGTATGTTTTGAGATGGAGAGATGAAATCACATGCGTGATAACTTTAGATTGAAAGATCTAACGTTAGAGGTTTTCATAGAGATTTAAACAATATCAATTTGGTAATTAAGTGAACGAAAGTTACTTATTTCAGTTTGGTATTAATTTCAATATAGCTTGAGAAAGTATATTGAATATTTAAAGGAACCCGCCACCTTAAGAATTAATTGGATAGTAATCGTTCTCACAAACGAATCATTGACGATATCACAAGTGAATCGATGTCTTGATAAATTTCTCGAGTGGAATTCCTTCGCATATTCAAAGTAGTTGATTTAGATTTCAGATTTTAAGTATTTATTTTGTTTGGTTAATTATTCTTATATTTCGTAGGCTAAATATAATTTATCTAATTTTATTTTGTACTTATACGTTAGTCCATGTGGATACGACATCCCTACTTTTTTATCATTATACTAAACTTGACAACATGCACTTGTGGTTAAATCACGCTATACTCTGAAATTTTATTGTTAAAAAAATAAAATAAGCGATCAACACTCTTACTTAGGGAATCACTATATTAAAACTTTACACTGTATGCTTGTAGTCGATTTGTGTTGATGATTTATATCATATCATGCACCGCTTAATATTTATTTGCTAAAGAAAAGCGCGATCAAGTTTGGCGGAGTGATCCTACTAGTGTGGACGATTCAAGGGAAAGCAAGCTTCATATAGTAATTGAGTCTACATTGGAGAACGTATCCGAGGAGTTCCCATGTGAAGATGACCCGAGTGTGATGTTGGAAAAGGAAGAGACTTTCGAAGATTCTGACTTGAGCCCATCAATGGAGACAAGTTCTATGCCATATGTGGATCCGTATTTCTCATCGATGCCAACTTCACCGCAATACGCCCTACACGAGATGAAGTCAAGCCAAGAATCCTTCTCCCATGCCTACCACTTCAAACCGAAAGTTGTTGGAGCGACGAACTTACAATGGAACAATCTTGCCAAGCTTGAGGGCATACTGAATGAAGACCCATTCGTTGTATCATATGATGCTTACTATGGGTGGCAACCGCTTTTTGATGGTTGCTTCTGATGGTCAAGCCAAAGACTAGAAATCAGTGCTTCTTGGGAGGCAACCCAAGCTTATCCTTTTGCTATTTGGTTTGTTTTATTTTCAGTTTTTGCGTTTAGTTTGTTTATCTCTCGAGTCGACTATTTTACCATTTGCATTCTTCTCTTGCTAGGTACTCAGTTGGAGCGATGAATCCCTACAACAGTGAAGCTTTCAAAAGCCAATCTTCCTCAACCCTCATGCAAGCGTCTTGATCAGGGGAGTTTACTGTTTCCTTTTGATTGTTTTAAACATTGAGGACAATGTTTTATTTAAGTTTGGGGGAGTGGCTTGCATGTTTTAATTGTTTAATCTACATGTTGTGTGCTTAATTGACATTTGAATCGTCCGATTATTATGAGCTAAACTTTTTTTTATGAGTTCAAACTTAAGAAAAGAATGAATTATAGTAGTGACTTTATTCCATGATGAAATTAATCTCATTATGCATATGGACTTGAACTTTGATGATTGTGAGACTTGTACATTAATATCCTTTGTCGAGTTAGCATGTCAAGAATGAAGAATATATTGAGCACATTGAGTCATGATCTTGTGGATTCCATGTTTGATAGTGAATAATTATGTGAACTATGATTTGTCTTGAGCATCTTAGAGTTATCCTAGAACCTATTTTATGATGACACTTTGAGGCGAAGTTTTATAGTTACAAACTTGACTTGGAAATGACTATGCGATCTTTGACATGTTTGAGTCTTTCAAGCTTACCTTGTATACATTAATCGCTAGTGTCCACTTTTGAGCTTAATTGAAAAAGAATGGTGTATGCTTAACATACAATTAAACCCCCATTTGACATTCTTGGCAAACTCATTATACATACTCTTACGAGCCTAAATGAAATTTTTTATCTTTACCCAAAGGGAGTATGATGAATATCATGGGATGCACTTACATTGTTATATCTTAATGAGCTTATTGAAAAATATTGACGAATGAGAAAAAAGAGAAAAAGAAAAGATGCAAAGAAAGAGCCTTGAGAAAAAGTATATAAATAAGATCCAAAGTGGCAAAGGCTAGAAAAAAGGAAGAGAAGCTCAATATGTGTTACAAAAAGTGAACTTTACATGATATACTCCCTTCTTTGTGCTTATCCTATCTTTTCTTTGTAACCGACACCAAAGGCTAAACATTACAAGCTTAAAAAGACCTTTTGATCCAAGTTTAGGGAGTAACTATCATTAGTGGAGAAGTTGTTTGAAAATAGGCCTACGGGACGCTTGATAGTAATCCTGACTTTGAGTTTATTAGCATAATTTGATCTTGAAGATATGCATGAAACTTGAGATTGACACACACACGTTCCGAGTTTGCAATGTGTTGCTTGATTTAGGAGAAAACATGTCTCGTTCAACTTTTGTATCTGTGCATGAGATTTTTGAGAATAATGCAGAGTCATGAAATAATTGTTTCAAGTATCGAGAATGAACTCTACCTTATGATTTTAATGCTTAACCGAGGACGATCAAGTGATAAGTTTGGGGGAGTTGATAAGTGTCGTTTTTATATTTATTTAGATGTGATTTTCTAATGATTTTCGTATTGATTCCTAGACGATTTTATGCTTTTTGGTATATATTTGTATGTTTCAGGAATCAATGTTGAAATGCATAAAAGTAGAGGAAATGAGCCAAAAATGATGAAAAATGACCAAACCGAGAGGAAGCGTCGAAGCCAAGGAAGAAAAGGAAAAAATATATATATATAAAAATAATAATAATAAAGTGGCTCGATCGATCGAGATACCATCTCGATAGATCGACCTTCCCAGATTTTTTGCTCGATCGATCACCCGGAGGAGTTTTCTGAAAAATAAATTTCTTATAGAGTTTGTGTCCAACAAGGAAGTTCATGATTCTCTTCCCTCTATATATTTGGACGAAAATCACAACTAAAATCAGACTTTACAACCTAGGAATAGTCTAATGCCTCGGATTTGTTATGGCGTAATTTTGAATAATTACTGTACGATATGGACTCGGGTTCGGGTTGAACCGAGGGAAATACTCACATACATGAAATGAATAGTAGATATATGACAAGGAATGAAACATGATGCACAAGATGTGGTGCATAGGAATGATGGAATTAAATCAAGTGTAGTGGTACATCAAGTAACATGGACTAGTGGGCATTTGAGTGGAATTTAATTTCATATGCATGTACATGTACATTAGCATTTGAATTGCTAGGATTGTCATGTGCATTTGAATCTAAGAGGAGGTCAAGTATATCAAGGTGATTTCAGCTATCAAAGCACATACAACACCTAAACTCACCTACAAATCTCTACACATACTCTCTTGAACTCTCTTGGTGTCTTTGCTTGGTTCTAGCTTAGAAGCATAGTCAAAAGGAAGTATGTGGTAAGGAGACTTTACATGCTCTAATTTTTGTAGTGAGTTGATCTATTAACTTAGCATGATAGTTGTTATGCAAGTTAAGAAGCATGTGATTTAGTTGAAGGAATATGGAATTCATATGTTGTTAAAGTCAATGAATTGAGTTGTAGTGATATGGGAATATGTTTAAATAAAGGTATAATGTAAGGACCCCAAATACTTAACCCTTGATTAGTGTATTAATCATTATGTGTGGCACATACTTTCCATAAAATCGTTCGGAAACTCCGATGGTACTATACCATTGAATGGCAATCACAAAGTTTTCTTTAACATACAATGTTAAGGGTTTACCATCCTAACAACAAGAGGCTCATAGAGTTCGCCCATTACATTTGTGGACTTTTATAAAAATTTGGGCAGAGTCTCCCCATAAATAGAGCTATCCCAAAATAAAAGTACAGCACACCACATAATTCCCGGCCAGGGAAAACATAATACTCATCAGAATACAGCAATATCAAGTAAATTCCCAGCCAGGGAAGACACCACACATATGGCAACAAAAGTGGGTTTCAACACCCACATACACTAATGACTCTCATAATCCTTTAGCAATCCTACCTCTAATTGCATGCAACATAGAATGAGAGAGAGAAAGACTCATGCCTTTATATACAACCCATATACAAGTACCATCGTGCTCACATGCGAGCATCATAATCATGGGTATAACCATCATGGGTGTATATATATATATAGGTACTCTATACGATACCGTGCTCCATCAAGCCCTGGTACCACGATCCTGGGAGTACATCCAATCAACAGCTCGAGCTCATCTCCAAAGCCATCGATGTACCTGTCCACCTGTCCCAACAGAGACAGCCCCCAACGGGGTGAGCATACCAATTCCACAATTTCATAATCATAATGACATAATACATAATTTACAAAAATGTAAATATTGTGGAACATATGTGACACTTCCTGGATGGTATCATCCTCATCCTAGCGTACCCCTGTAATGACCCTGTTCTCAAAACAGATAAATCATCAAATCCTGAATATGCAGTTAATCATCATATTGGTTAACCCTTACCAGTTTCGAATTAACAACATTTCATAACATCTTTCTTTATCTAGCAATTATCATAATTCTAGATATCATATTGAGACTTCCTTAACTTCCGATACTAGCTAATCACTTCTCTGATTAACCACGTCTCTGTTCCTATTCATTACCAATAGGGAATAAAATATAGATATCCTAGATATCTAATCAACACCACATTTTCATTTCTTACTTCAAAGTAGCGTCATACTACTGGTGTTCGCTCCGTAGCGACCACACCCATCATTTGCTCGCTTCATAGCGGCACCAAGCATTTCACCATGTGAATCAACATAACGTAACTAAGTCGCGGTGCCATCATAGTAAAACATTTCATGTATTTTAAATCATGCATCATACTTGTAAAACATCATTTAAGCTATGCTCGTACGCTAAACGTACCTTAAATCCTCGAAGTCCGAGCCAAACCTTGCTCGAGTTCCATGCCCCGAGGAATGATGTGCTAACACGATAAATAATTCACGATTATTTACGAACATGCAACCCATGCTCAAGCACACCCATAACCCTCAACATATCGTCAACACACGACAATAAATCATTTAAAAGACCCGGGGCAGGGTACATGCAGGGAGGGGAACGAATGAGACAACAACGAAAATTGTTCAAGGATACCCTACAAATTTTCGAACCCTCACAAATCGAACCCAAATTAAACACCATAATTCATCTAAATATGAATTAATCAATTAATAGCAAGAATCATCACCCTTGCCAAAAACCCCCAAATTTCGAATTTCAAAGCCCTAAATTCGAACTCAATACCTTAAATTCGGACACAATTAAGCATCAACAATACATCTAAAACATGTAATGAATGACCCATAACAAGAATCGTCACAACCCTTCCAAAACCCCCAAAATCGAACCCACTTCATGCACCCATCCAAAAAAATCGAACCCAAGCCAACGAAAATCGAAATCATTCGAGCCAATAAATCACAACTTGGCAGGGAATCACATCACAAGCATGGAAAAAGGGGTTAGGAAGGTTACCCAAACGAAATCGGAAGAAATCGGACGAAAAAATCGAAGAACCCTAGAAATTGGGGATCGGCGCATTCCAGCGAAATCCGACTTCCACACGCGACGAAACTTCGAATTGACGGAGGGGAAAGGAGCGCCTGGACGAGACGAAGCCGTGGGTAGGTCGGACGCGCCGAACGGCGGCCGGACGGCGGCGAGCGCGGCGTTTTCGTGCGCGGGGGGTACTGTTCCAGGCGGGAATCGCATGCGGGCGGGAGAGAGAGATGAAGGGAAGGTGGGGCTGAAATGCAATCTTTAATAAAAATCTCGGGTTCAACTTGTATTTATAGCAAAATACCCCGAAATACTAATAGCCCCACAAATACATCGTGATTCATTAAAAATCATCTGTTTCCAAAAACTCTCTCTCTAACCCCAAAACCCCCTACCGGTGCTCACACAAGCACCCGAGATTCCGAGACACATTAAAAACCCAACTCTTAGGTTTTACACCGTAATGTGAATACAATCTCATCCTCGGGATCCAACGATCCCAACTACCCAAATAAACGAGCCCAGAAGGCCCAACATCGCGATTAAACTCCAAATCGCTACGTAAAACATCTTTAGGGGTTATTAACACTCCGGGATTAACATCTCCAATCCCAGGTCATCACAATATCCCCCACTAAAAGAATTTCGTCCTCGAAATTAGTACCGGTGTATCACATAACACCCAGGCTACACGACAATATGAAGCCATAACCTCGATTCTTGACTATATCAGAATCGTCTTAATAATCGCGAGGATACTTACCTCACATCAACTCTGAAACAGGGCGACTTAACCAATATATCACCCAAGAGGCAACGTACCTCGATGCGGGTCATCCCAAAAGTCAGTCCCTCATGACTGCAAAACAACCGATATTTACGACTGTAGATCGGACAATCATCCTTCGTTCTAATACAACCAGTAAGAATGCATCCTGTATGACACCTCAACCGTGGAAACGTTGACCTCGTGTCAACCCTGAAGTGGAATAGACTTCCAAATCCATTATAACGTCAAAAGTGTCAGCGCAACCCACGCTAACAATCCAAAAGCAGTTAGTCAATTGAAACTGCGAGGATCCGAATCGCTCCCGATTCCATCGTAGATATCATTTAATGACATCTCTTATCATGACTCACGATGTCTGACATACATCGTTACGAGGGAAACACTAGTATTCCACGGAGTACACACACCAAACCTGGTTTCCACTTTCAAACCTCCTCTGTCGAAGGAGTAGTCGCATCATTGCAACTTAAATTGGGCAACTCACGGCCACAGATTCACACAAAAGATATCTCATAAGGTGTCCACCTCTGGATATCCCAAGAACCACATCCTGGTCATAAACAAACAATCGAGACTCCTCAGAGTTTCAAACTTGAAAGGACATGCAATAAACCCATTGCATCCCAAATACATGGATTCCCAGATCGAATCAACGACGACTTGATGACTCTCTTGTTGGTACTCCAACATCATGAGCTGTCACAGACAAGTCTCACCAAGATTAAACATAACGTATACACGTTTCAGTGAGGCATGCTCAACCTCAACCTCGATGACATGATGACTACTAGAGTCCACCACAATCCACATCGTGTCACCTTACGATTTGCCACTTGGTTCCTACGAGCAGTATAACGGCTCTAACAAGCCCCTCTTGGTGCTGCATACACACGGCAGACAAACTAGTCGCTGCCTCTCTAGGTTCACCTCAAACCTACCAATAAGATGGACGTTTCCGCACGGCATACCATACTGTGGAAAGAAAATCCATAGAGTAGTGGGTCTTTACCCAACATTCCTCTAATGCCTATACACCCTGGACACTCCAATGTCCCTGTTTCATAGCCATGCATATAGTCATTAATTCTTGACATGAATGATTAAAATCATCATCTTATAATTATCACCATCTTATAACATCTTCATCATATGAGCATCATCATTTCATAAATATCATCATCTTATAACATCATCATCACATAAGCATCATCATCTTATAGCATCATCATCTTATACATCATCATCATATAAGCATCATCATCTTAAAGCATCGTCATCTTATAGCATCATCATCTTATACATCATCATCATATAAGCATCATCATCTTATACATCATCATCTTATAGCATCATCATCTTATACATCATCATCTTATAGCATCATCATCTTATACATCATCATCATATAAGTATCATCATCTTATAGCATCATCATCTTATACATCATCATCTTATAGCATCATCATCTTATAGCTATAACAGTAAATGTACGAAATCATAGCTGAGTAAGCTTGCTGGTTATTCATTAACTTCTTTTCATTTTCCCTGGTTCATATTCATGCACATGGGCATCTTACCCTGTGGCATCTTACCACATAATAACATCGTATGGCCTCTTATCATATGGGCATCTTACCCCGTGGCGTCTTACCACGCATCACAACATTGTATGGCCTCTTACCATATGGACATCTTACCCCGTGGCGTCTTACCACACATAATAACATTGTATGGCCTCTTACCATATGGGCATCTTACCCCGTGGCGTCTTACCACACATAATAACATTGTATGGCCTCTTACCATATGGGCATCTTACCCCGTGGCGTCTTACCACACATAATAACATTGTATGGCCTCTTACCATATGGGCATCTTACCCCGTAAGACCGTGGCGTCTTACCACACATAATAACATTGTATGGCCTCTTACCATATGGGCATCTTACCCCGTGGCGTCTTACCACATAATAACATCGTACGGTCTCTTACCATATGGGCATCTTACCCTGTGGCGTCTTACCACATAATAACATCGTATGGTCTCTTACCATATGGGCATCTTACCCTGTGGCGTCTTACCACATAATAACATTGTATGGTCTCTTACCATATGGGTATCTTACCCTGTGGCGTCTTACCACATAATAACATTGTATGGTCTCTTACCATATGGGCATCTTACCCTGTGGCGTCTTACCACATAATAACATCGTACGGACTCTTACCATATGGGCATCTTACCCTGTGGCGTCTTACCACATAATAACATCGTATGGTCTCTTACCATATGGGCATCTTACCCTGTGGCGTCTTACCACATAATAACATTGTATGGTCTCTTACCATATGGGCATCTTACCCTGTGGCGTCTTACCACATAATAACATTGTATGGTCTCTTACCACATGGGTATCTTACCCTGTGGCGTCTTACCACATAATAACATCGTATGGTCTCTACCATATGGGTATCTTACCCTGTGGCGTCTTACCACATAATAACATTGTATGGTCTCTTACCATATGGGTATCTTACCCTGTGGCGTCTTACCACATAATAACATTGTATGGTCTCTTACCATATTGGCATCTTACCCTGTGGCGTCTTACCACATAATAACATTGTATGGTCTCTTACCATATGGGCATCTTACCCTGTTATATGGCATCTTACCATAATATAATCATCGTGTGGCATCTTACCACATGGGCATCTTACCCAATCATATGGCGTCTTACCATATCATAAACACTGTGTGGCATCTTACCACAGGGGCATCTTACCCAATCATATGGCGTCTTGCCATATCATAACCATTGTGTGGCATCTTACCACAGGGGCATCTTACCCACTCTCATATACGTCATCATAAACATCATCATGATCATTATCATCGTAAACATCATCGTAAACATCATCATCATAAACATCATCATAATCATCATCATCGTAAACATCATCATCATAAACATCATCATAATCATCATCATCGTAAACATCATCGTAAACATTATCATCATAAACATCATCATAATCATCATCACATATACTCATGCAATTAATGCAAGGTCATAGTTTAGGAATATGTTACCGTTTGATGCTCGTACGTTTCTTACGTACCTTCCTTGCTTGAGCATTACATGAACAAACACATTAGTATATTCAATAATAATTGAGACCATACCGAAGTATTCCACTGTCGGTTGTCTACCCAGTCTGTCCTCAGACAATACATCATATCTTTCTTCTCCTGATTTTCTTCCAAAATCAGGTTCCTTGGCACGTAGCATATAGAGTGTTAGACATCGCTATTAATGCCATCCTATCGTGTTTCACACGATTCCTGCAACCACAATGGTTAGCAATACCACTTTTCATATCATAAAAGCACATAAACAATTAGTCATGTCGTATAACATTAATGCCATCATGCATAAATATGTGCTATCAATAACTTCCTAGGCCCTCAACAGCCCCAATGAGCAACCACTGCTCTGATACCACTAATGTAAGGACCCCAAATACTTAACCCTTGATTAGTGTATTAATCATTATGTGTGGCACATACTTTCCATAAAATCGTTCGGAAACTCCGATGGTACTATACCATTGAATGGCAATCACAAAGTTTTCTTTAACATACAATGTTAAGGGTTTACCATCCTAACAACAAGAGGCTCATAGAGTTCGCCCATTACACCACTTTTTACGTTGTGGACTTTTATAAAAATTTGGGCAGAGTCTCCCCATAAATAGAGCTATCCCAAAATAAAAGTACAGCACACCACATAATTCCCGGCCAGGGAAAACATAATACTCATCAGAATACAGCAATATCAAGTAAATTCCCAGCCAGGGAAGACACCACACATATGGCAACAAAAGTGGGTTTCAACACCCACATACACTAATGACTCTCATAATCCTTTAGCAATCCTACCTCTAATTGCATGCAACATAGAATGAGAGAGAGAAAGACTCGTGCCTTTATATACAACCCATATACAAGTACCATCGTGCTCACATGCGAGCATCATAATCATGGGTATAACCATCATGGGTGTATATATATATATAGGTACTCTATACGATACCGTGCTCCATCAAGCCCTGGTACCACGATCCTGGGAGTACATCCAATCAACAGCTCGAGCTCATCTCCAAAGCCATCGATGTACCTGTCCACCTGTCCCAACAGAGACAGCCCCCAACGGGGTGAGCATACCAATTCCACAATTTCATAATCATAATGACATAATACATAATTTACAAAAATGTAAATATTGTGGAACATATGTGACACTTCCTGGATGGTATCATCCTTATCCTAGCGTACCCCTGTAATGACCCTGTTCTCAAAACAGATAAATCATCAAATCCTGAATATGCAGTTAATCATCATATTGGTTAACCCTTACCAGTTTCGAATTAACAATATTTCATAACATCTTTCTTTATCTAGCAATTATCATAATTCTAGATATCATATTGAGACTTCCTTAACTTCCGATACTAGCTAATCACTTCTCTGATTAACCACGTCTCTGTTCCTATTCATTACCAATAGGGAATAAAATATAGATATCCTAGATATCTAATCAACACCACATTTTCATTTCTTACTTCAAAGTAGCGTCATACTACTGGTGTTCGCTCCGTAGCGACCACACCCATCATTTGCTCGCTTCATAGCGGCACCAAGCATTTCACCATGTGAATCAACATAACGTAACTAAGTCGCGGTGCCATCATAGTAAAACATTTCATGTATTTTAAATCATGCATCATACTTGTAAAACATCATTTAAGCTATGCTCGTACGCTAAACGTACCTTAAATCCTCGAAGTCCGAGCCAAACCTTGCTCGAGTTCCATGCCCCGAGGAATGATGTGCTAACACGATAAATAATTCACGATTATTTACGAACATGCAACCCATGCTCAAGCACACCCATAACCCTCAACATATCGTCAACACACGACAATAAATCATTTAAAAGACCCGGGGCAGGGTACATGCAGGGAGGGGAACGAATGAGACAACAACGAAAATTGTTCAAGGATACCCTACAAATTTTCGAACCCTCACAAATCGAACCCAAATTAAACACCATAATTCATCTAAATATGAATTAATCAATTAATAGCAAGAATCATCACCCTTGCCAAAAACCCCCAAATTTCGAATTTCAAAGCCCTAAATTCGAACTCAATACCTTAAATTCGGACACAATTAAGCATCAACAATACATCTAAAACATGTAATGAATGACCCATAACAAGAATCGTCACAACCCTTCCAAAACCCCCAAAATCGAACCCACTTCATGCACCCATCCAAAAAAATCGAACCCAAGCCAACGAAAATCGAAATCATTCGAGCCAATAAATCACAACTTGGCAGGGAATCACATCACAAGCATGGAAAAAGGGGTTAGGAAGGTTACCCAAACGAAATCGGAAGAAATCGGACGAAAAAATCGAAGAACCCTAGAAATTGGGGATCGGCGCATTCCAGCGAAATCCGACTTCCACACGCGACGAAACTTCGAATTGACGGAGGGGAAAGGAGCGCCTGGACGAGACGAAGCCGTGGGTAGGTCGGACGCGCCGAACGGCGGCCGGACGGCGGCGAGCGCGGCGTTTTCGTGCGCGGGGGTACTGTTCCAGGCGGGAATCGCATGCGGGCGGGAGAGAGAGATGAAGGGAAGGTGGGGCTGAAATGCAATCTTTAATAAAAATCTCGGGTTCAACTTGTATTTATAGCAAAATACCCCGAAATACTAATAGCCCCACAAATACATCGTGATTCATTAAAAATCATCTGTTTCCAAAAACTCTCTCTCTAACCCCAAAACCCCCTACCGGTGCTCACACAAGCACCCGAGATTCCGAGACACATTAAAAACCCAACTCTTAGGTTTTACACCGTAATGTGAATACAATCTCATCCTCGGGATCCAACGATCCCAACAAAACGAGCCCAGAAGGCCCAACATCGCGATTAAACTCCAAATCGCTACGTAAAACATCTTTAGGGGTTATTAACACTCCGGGATTAACATCTCCAATCCCAGGTCATCACATATAACATCCAAATATCATGTTTGAATGGAAAGTTTTGAGTTGTAGGAGATGCACCATGAGGATAAGCTCAAAATCGCCATTTTTCTACAATTCTGTTGTCGACCGATCGATCGGTAGGCTCGTACCGATCGATCGGTAGAAACAGGGGAAGTAAGGCGGTGCATGTACCGATCGATCGCTGAAAGCGTCCGATCGATCGATGAAATGCCGTAGCATTTTTGAGAAATTCAAACATTGGAGCGATCGATCGCTAGCTTTTGACCGATCGATCGCTAGGGTTACTTGTTTGGACCGATCGATCGCTAGGGGGACCGATCGATCGGAGACTTAAAATGTATATTTTTGTAGAATTTGATTTTAATGCCTATGATAACATGATATATTGTTGGTATTGTTGTAACATCATCACAGGGGACAGGGCACAGAAGCAATTAACCAGTGACGCCTGATTTATCTGGTTTGTGTCGCTTTACAGGTACGTGTTGACGTACGGAGTATAGATATTATGTACTGATGATGTTATGGTTTTGATATCATATGATTTATGTTATCTTTGTGTCATATGATTGGTAGTATCATATGCATGTACATACATGGATTTCATATGATTGGGATGGATGCCTTGATAGATATGTGTATATGCTTTGGTGCGATCATTGCCTTGATAGATATGCCCGGGTTGGTATATGCTTTGGCTAGGATCGTTGCCACGATAGATATACTACATATGCTTTGGCTTGAGATATACGCCTGGTTTTGGTATATGCTCGGTTATATGTTTGAGATATACGCCTGGTTTGGGTATATGCTCGGTAATATGTTTGAGATATACGCCTGGTTTGGGTATATGCTCGGTTATATGTTTGAGATATACGCCTGGTTTGGGTATATGCTCGGTTATGTATTTGAGAGATATACACCTGGTGTGGGTATATGCTCTGGCTATTATCACAGATGAGCATGGTACTATGATATGTGCTGCTAATATGAAGATGTGATGTGGTTCCACTGACATATTGAGCTGAATAGGCATATCATATGGGGCTCGTGATAATAGGGTAATTGTTGAGACATATCATGACATAGTGCATTTGTGGATGCATGATACAGAACATTCACGTTAGATGATTTATTGTGCTTTATCATTGATATTGATATTGTGTTTTGATATTGCACTGAGATAGTTGTTATCTATACTTACGTTTTGTGAATGTTTCTGTAGGAATTCATAGACGTGGGAATCGTGAGTCTTATTCCGCTGCGAGGTGAACCACTGCATAGGAGTTGTAATGGATTAGGTTGTTGATTATACATGTAATGTATATGTGAAAAAGTTATTTGGTTTTGTACTAGTGGTTGTGGTACATCTGTAACAACCTATTAGTGAGAAACTCTTAAACAGTGCATGTTTTTACTTAATTCAGACTCACATATGTATGCTTAATGAAATACATAATGGATTAAGTAACGAGGACCCCACATTAGTGGTATCAGAGCAGTGGTTCGAGAACGGGGTGAACATGGGAGAAGAAGTGAGTTAGGGAGTTACCTAATCACTTACAGGCATGTGATACTGATGATATAGTGTCTGGGAACATGCTTTGTATTTGTATCTGTTATTGTTAACCCTTGTTTTGCAGGATGATAGTATGACTTGGCTTGGTCTACATCCTTATGCGTGTGGCATAAGTGAGGTTGGAAGTGTACCGTGATTGGTATACCGGGTTTCTGTCCTATCATTTGGCTGGGGAAACAGGATATGTTTCGCGGGAGTTATTCCACTGATTTTGTGGGAATGGTATCTAGGTCGATACCGAATCAGAGGAGTAAGTTATACAGTGGTTAGAGCGTGAAAAGGCCGCTGACACATGATGTGTGAATGGAAGTGACGATACAGGTTATTGATCACTGTATCCTGTTCAAGGGCATTCTTGATATTGCAATCTGTGGTTGCATTGTTAGTTCGACATGTATGGTCTGAATGGGTGGTAGCGTTTATCGTGTACGCCCAAATTAACCCTTCTTCAGTTAATAACAAAAATATGTAGTAGTGGAAGTAGGGATCGATCTCACAGGGAAGGTAAATTTATTTTGTGTCAATTATCAAAGAACTAGTAACAATGGGGGGTTTGGACTGGATTACTACTACTTAGCAAATATCAAACTAATTAACGAGTCTAACTAAAATGATTAAAACTTATGGGATTAAAGCGATTCTTGGTTTTCAGGTAACCGTACTTTTGGAAAATTATCTTTTAGTCATCAAATCAAAACATTCAAATTCTTTCAATTATCTATCGATTGGAAATTCAATTCCTACTCATCTTATTCGTAGTCAAAGAGAAAACAGCATTCAATTCAACCCTTACCAAATCTCTAATCACCACTACAGCCGTTAATGATTAAATCAATGATAGTTTTCAAAACTAATGAGTTCGACAAATCTAATCAATAAAAACTACAGCCGTTAGAATTGATTACTCAAGCGTTTCTCCTAAGAATTCAATAACACCTACAGCCGGTTAATTATTAATCTTAGTTGTTTCTTAGCAAACTATCGATTATGTTATTGAATATTAGGTGATCGGTCTAATACACAAGCACAACAATCATGGAATTCGAATTCTGAGAAACCAATTGAAATCGAAGATTAATTCAACAATCAAACCGAATTTTCATAAAAGATTTAAATCCAAAAGTAGGTATCCCTTCAACCAAGAATCGAAGGGTTTTAGCCTAGCATAATTAAATCTAAAAGCAATAAAAATTCAATGGAAAACATTAAATAAATAAAGGAAAAGAAATTACTAATATAAATCACGATTCCGGCTTGTCAATTCCGGTTCCGTTCTTCGTCGTTCTTGAAGAAAACTTTGAAAGAAAATTAATCTAAAATCCTAAAAAATTCTAAGAGTATGAAATTATGCTTAAAATGAGGTAAAAATCGTGTATATGAGGTATGGAGGCTGATGGAGTAGGGTAAAATCCATGTGGAAAGGAAAGAAATCAAGAATTTTAATTTTCCAAAATTCTATAGGCGTAATTACGCCTGAAAGTGGCGTAAATACGCCTGGTGACGTGTCACAAAATGGCTTTCTGCGTTTCTGGCGTAATTACGCCTCAGAATGGCGTAGCTACGCCTGTAATGCCGTAGCGTTGGCGTAATTACGCCTGTGAATGGCGTAATTACGCCTGTCCTCCATTTTTCTGGCGAGTTTTGTATTTTGGCCATAACTTTCACATACGAACTCCGAATTCGACGAGTCAGCTGTCCACGCGAAGATAACTCAAAGTTCTACAACTTTTATATGGACCACATTCCCAAAACTTGGCTGGAATACATAGAAATTTGAGGAGAAAGGAGCAACATGTGTCTTTGATTCCGGTTTTTTCCTCTTTTCTTCAACTTTATTGCTTCTTTCATCATTTTAGCTTGATTTCTTCACTTTTCCCTACATTTACACAAATATACGATTAGGTAGCATATGTATCAATTTATCCATCAAAATATACCAAATCGTAGACAATTAAGCGTAATAGATGTGTCTATTTCTAGTCACATCAAACACCCCCATACTTACTCTTTACTCGACCTCGAGTAAACAATCAAACCTACAATATTTTTGGTTGGCTCATAGGTTCATAACAAAGCAACTTGTTCTCACTTTACTGCCTCAACAATTTTAACATGCATAATAATGAACGGCGGTGAAAAGTTAACAGTGGAACAAGTTCAATCCCTAAACATTTCGTACCCAACGAAGTAGTGAACGTGTGTGTGTGGTCATAAACAAGTGTTGTGTACAAATTATAGATTCAAAATATGCAAAGCCATAATAGTTCAAGTCATACACTAACACAAGTATAAGCTCACTTGCACACTCTTCTCCACTATCTTAGCTACTTTGCAAACACAAATCAAGTAGGTCTTTATTAGCTTGTAGCTTGGCCTAGGTATTGGCTTATGAAAGAAAGGGTAAGGATATTCAAACAAGAGAGTATGATGAAATGCACACTAAAAGCTTCTCTTCTTGTATGAATTTTTCAACTTTGTTCTTTTTCACAAGGTCTATTTCAACACTTTGCTTCTTTTGTGCCTTGGCTCCCCTTGGAGTCATATTTTTCATCTATTTTTCAAGGCATCCCTTTTTCTTTCATGCATTCCATTCTTTTGACAATTAAGCTCACAAATAAACTTCAATGATTCCCAAGTGTATTTGAATGAAATACATCATACTCCCTTAAAAGGTATGGATTAAAATTACATTTAGGCTTAAAGGGTAGGATGATAAGCTAGTCAAGAAATGTTGAATGGGGGTCTTTAGTATGCTTAGCATACTACCATTCTTTTACATTTAAGGCTCGAAATAGGTACTAGAGAATGATTTTGTTTACATGGTAGGCTTGAAAGGCTCAAACGCATCAAAGATTGCCTATATCACTTTCATGTCTGCAAGTAGTCTAGACATACGCCTCAAAGAGCATGTAGTTAAGTTCTAGCATGTATTAGAGACTTCTTAAGACTATCACAAAATTTACACAATCTTCACTAAGTAATGCACACTTCACAAATCATGACAATAGTGTGCTCAAAATATTCAACTACTAAGTTAAAGCACACTTTGCATTAGAGTTCAAAGTGTTCCAAGGTTAACAATTCACCTATGTTCAAAAACATGCATGCTATCAATTAGGTTTCATCATGGGCTAGTGATTATAAGCATGTGTTCATTACTAACTATGAGCTCAAAATTTTAAATTTTTCGATTTTTTTTGTATTTTTGCAATAAGAAAAACAATAACACACTACTAATCCCTCCCCCATACTTAAATCTTACATTGTCCCCAATGTAAGGCAAAAATATAAGAAAAGAGAAAAGTTTAAACTAAAAAGCAATAAAAAAAATAAAAATAAAAGGGAGAAAGGAAACTAACTCCCCTTGGGTTGCCTCCCAAGCAGCGCCTCTGTTTAACGTCGGTGGCCCGACACCAGTTCTCTCGCTTAAGGCGATGCCTATTCGCCTTGCACCTCTTGGAGGGTTTTTGTCTTTTCACTATGTCGCCTTCCTCCAAAGAAGTCAGTTGAGGTCGATCAAGATCTACCTCATGGCATCCTGTAACTTGTTGTCCCCTATGCACGCCTTTGGGAATCTCATTCTGGTGAGATTCCTTGTTATCCACCTCGATCTCTGTTTGTTGTTCAAGTATTGATGGCCTCAGTACCATCGTTGCTGGAGTTTCTACCTCTTTGCCACTGTCCAAGGGGATGTTGTCTTCGCAAAAATAGTCCCAAGGATCCATTTCATCACAGCACTCTATCGTCGACTCCTCTTCCACAGCACATGATTCATCTAAGTATTCAACATAGCTCTCAGTGGGAAACATACCTTGCGGAGCTGTAGGATGTACAAGCTCCTTTTCTTCTATTGGCACATGTTTCTCCTCTTCTAGCTCGGGTGGCATCAGTACCACCTTCTCCATAGTCTCCTCTTCTTCATCACTCCATGATTCGAATGCAATCATGGTCTCCTTTTGTGTTGCTATCCGATCAGCCGATCTTATTAGTTGCTCCATTTGGTTACCCAAATTCTGAATGCTAGCCTTGAATTCCTGTTGAAATTGTAAAGTACTATCATTAAGTGTTGAAACAAGATCCTCTAAAGACTCACCAGGGGTATGGTATTGAGGTTGTTGTGGCCATGGCGGGTATTGTGGTATGTATGGCGGTAGGGTGGACTGCATGTAAGGTGGAGGTGGGCTCATCCATTGATTGTCATATTTGAGATTGGGATGATCACTCCAACTTGAGTTGTATGCACTTTGTCCACTCCCTACACCAAGTTGTTGCACAAGATACTCCAATTCGTCTAGTCGCCTATAGTCCTCCATGAAAAGATCCGATTTCTCAGAAATCAACCTGTAAGCACAAACAAACAAGAGTAGCGGTGGGGGAAAGAGAAAGAGAAAGAAACAAAACAGAAAATATTAACACAAAAATATACAACGCCTCCCCGGCAACGGCGCCAAAATTTGGTAGCGTTTATCGTGTACGCCCAAATTAACCCTTCTTCAGTTAATAACAAAAATATGTAGTAGTGGAAGTAGGGATCGATCTCACAGGGAAGGTAAATTTATTTTGTGTCAATTATCAAAGAACTAGTAACAATGGGGGGTTTGGACTGGATTACTACTACTTAGCAAATATCAAACTAATTAACGAGTCTAACTAAAATGATTAAAACTTATGGGATTAAAGCGATTCTTGGTTTTCAGGTAACCGTACTTTTGGAAAATTATCTTTTAGTCATCAAATCAAAACATTCAAATTCTTTCAATTATCTATCGATTGGAAATTCAATTCCTACTCATCTTATTCGTAGTCAAAGAGAAAACAGCATTCAATTCAACCCTTACCAAATCTCTAATCACCACTACAGCCGTTAATGATTAAATCAATGATAGTTTTCAAAACTAATGAGTTCGACAAATCTAATCAATAAAAACTACAGCCGTTAGAATTGATTACTCAAGCGTTTCTCCTAAGAATTCAATAACACCTACAGCCGGTTAATTATTAATCTTAGTTGTTTCTTAGCAAACTATCGATTATGTTATTGAATATTAGGTGATCGGTCTAATACACAAGCACAACAATCATGGAATTCGAATTCTGAGAAACCAATTGAAATCGAAGATTAATTCAACAATCAAACCGAATTTTCATAAAAGATTTAAATCCAAAAGTAGGTATCCCTTCAACCAAGAATCGAAGGGTTTTAGCCTAGCATAATTAAATCTAAAAGCAATAAAAATTCAATGGAAAACATTAAATAAATAAAGGAAAAGAAATTACTAATATAAATCACGATTCCGGCTTGTCAATTCCGGTTCCGTTCTTCGTCGTTCTTGAAGAAAACTTTGAAAGAAAATTAATCTAAAATCCTAAAAAATTCTAAGAGTATGAAATTATGCTTAAAATGAGGTAAAAATCGTGTATATGAGGTATGGAGGCTGATGGAGTAGGGTAAAATCCATGTGGAAAGGAAAGAAATCAAGAATTTTAATTTTCCAAAATTCTATAGGCGTAATTACGCCTGAATGTGGCGTAAATACGCCTGGTGACGTGTCACAAAATGGCTTTCTGCATTTCTGGCGTAATTACGCCTCAGAATGGCGTAGCTACGCCTGTAATGCCGTAGCGTTGGCGTAATTACGCCTGTGAATGGCGTAATTACGCCTGTCCTCCATTTTTCTGGCGAGTTTTGTATTTTGGCCATAACTTTCACATACGAACTCCGAATTCGACGAGTCAGCTGTCCACGCGAAGATAACTCAAAGTTCTACAACTTTTATATGGACCACATTCCAAAAACTTGGCTGGAATACATAGAAATTTGAGGAGAAAGGAGCAACATGTGTCTTTGATTCCGGTTTTTTCCTCTTTTCTTCAACTTTATTGCTTCTTTCATCATTTTAGCTTGATTTCTTCACTTTTCCCTACATTTACACAAATATACGATTAGGTAGCATATGTATCAATTTATCCATCAAAATATACCAAATCGTAGACAATTAAGCGTAATAGATGTGTCTATTTCTAGTCACATCAATGGGAATGTAATACTTTGCTCTTGCTCTGTGTATAGTATGGCTAACGCAGTGTGTTTACTTTGGGAGTTTCAGATGGTACATGTAGCGACTGTGAAAGTAGTGTACAATAAGAGTATTCCTTTATTGTGGTATTTCACAGCGGTAATTGGTAATTTGTGAGATCACTGTAGTGAAATTATCTTGTCAGGGTATCATCTGTGTATGGTTCTGAGGTATGTATGTGTATGATGATTTCTATGTTTGTTGTCATGGAATTGGCAAGGAACATGAAATTGGGAGAGTTCAAAGATAGTGATGCTGAGGCGTATTGATGGAGCGGTACAACCGCAGTAACTGTGAGTTATACTGGTCGACTGTTATCAGTTGATGTCGTTCACGTCACTCGTGTTTTGGTGACTGGTTAACGGCCTGTGTGATCCTTTCTGTGTATTAGTTTCTTGTGTTCGTTCTTGTTGTATCATATGGAATTGAGCATGGAAGTCTTTCAGATTGAAAGAAAATGAGTACCGGCGGAGATTGCAGTGATGCAATGATTACCTGTAAAGATTGTTGTGATGTTTGCACATGTGATCTTTGTGATGGCTGTACTGGGACATACATGGTATAGTACAGATAGGAAAGGATATCATTGTTTTGATATGAATTCCGTCCGAGTTCTAAGGTTGTCCGTATGATATGTGATATGTGTAGCAACCATGAGTGCCTTTGATTTACACGAGATACCTCACGTGCATACAGTTGTGTATGGGATGTTGGTATGAACATCTAGTTCTGTGTTTGTGAACTGTATTGATGAGGTTGAAATTGGTTAGTCTGCTTTGAACAGAGTGTGGGTCTCTGTGTTGTTGCTGAGAGCAGCGAATACTTGTATGGCTTCTGGATATAGAAAAGGACGTCATAATAGACATCCGTAAATTGATTCTTTAGTGGAACTGTGTTGACAGTTTGTCATATGCTAGATTGTTGTATGACAAGAGTGATCTGTACACGTAAGACCAACGGAGATTGGTTGGCAATGTGAGTATCCGGGAAGCATTGAATGTGAACTATTGTCTGATAGCATAGCTTGGTGGCTATGATGTATGGTTCACAAGTCTGATGTTGAATGTCCAAGTTATCCAGATTGATAGAAGTTTGAGTTTCCGTAGATTGCTTGTACACTGCGACTGTAGTGCTGATGCAATCAGAGTTTCCATTGTGTTATGATGGTCCTATGTGTTTGACATGATATTCACATATTCTTGAGTCAGGATGGGAGATGTATGACTGATGGGATCGTGATTGTGATATGCCGACCTAGTCATGTGATTGGTTTGCATAGTTGATTGGTTTTCATTTTGTGCGATGGACAGTCTGCGAATATGTTTCATGAGGAAACAGTATGGTTGATATACTAAACCATGTGATGGTTAATGACTATTGAAACCAGATGATGGTTGATTACAAGCAGATGGTTATGAGACGGATGAAGAAATTCACACGTATGAAATAGTGTGATGGGAATTGATTTATCCATGAAATGAATTCTCTTTTAAGTTTGTGTATGACATTAAAGTTTGTGTCATGTTATAGTGGTACAACCAATATGAGACTAATTTGACATATACTAGATGGTGAATGGTCTTTTTGCTATATGGTTGTACTTGAGTATTCTGATATGATATTCTTTGATTGTACACGGAAGGTGTACTAGTAACATAATATGGTTCCAGTATTGTGAAGGTATCATTGGCAATGCTATATGATATGTCAATTCCTTTGAATCCAATTGCAGAGTCTTAATGTTAGAATAACCATGAGTAGTATGGTAATTTGATTGGCATTCATGTCAACAAGAATGTGAGGATTGTGTGATTGCAGTTGAGTTGGAATTTGTTACCTTTCATGTATTGTTGGATTGGCTATTCCTTCATGAATCAGTAACGATTTGCTGGGAGCAGTCGTGGTTATCAGGAATGCATTCCAATAAAGAACGATGCCATGAAGCAGGCGAGGTAGATAACTGTTGATTTCGATTATGTACTATATGCGATCATGTCATATATCTGAGTGATATATTCGATCATGTGATATAGTCGGGTGATATCTTCGATTGTATGATCTATCCGGGTGATCTGATAATCCGTATGGATAGTTTTTTTAAAGCAGAACGGAATGGGTTATCAGGTACCTTTGACATGTGGGACTTGTTGGTATACTACATGTAGCCAGTGCATTACACATGCGGAAAAAAAAATGTGTCGGTTGGAAAACATGTTGGTTTCCATTGCTACATGATATTTTGTGTTGATCATTACAGGGAATATTGAACCACACAACTGGTGTGAAGAATTTCGATGAGACCATAGTCATTGGGTGAGATGACCATATACTCATCTGGACATATGTATTGTACATGACTTTGGTGTACATTATGCATTGATAACATATGAGTGTGATGTGGATTGCTTCTTGTGGTTTGGTCAAGTTCGTGTCCAGTGTTTGTTCTGGACTGGTATTGTGTTCAGTGTTTAATCAAGACTGAGAAGTCTGGCGTGGGAAATGAGTATGCAAACGATAGATAGAATTGTTGTATCTATCACATGTTGTAATGACATACGATAATATCACTTGGTGAAATGTGCGAGCAGAGATGGCTCTATGCACATTTGGATGTGTAGCATCTGCATGTGACAAGGATCAAGGTACTTGGTTTAGAGTATCTTGCTGATCTCGATATTCTGTGTAGGTTTACACAAGAGTACAGACGAATGGAAACATTTTAAACCGTTATACAATACACAATGCGGGTATGTGTGTTGCTGTGTTTATAAAGTGTGGCATAAGGTGTATGACAAAGGTGTAATACCAGGATTTGAACCATTGACTGTATTACGATATGGTGACTAGTAGTCCAAGGAGGGACGGATGTAGTAGACATTAGACGAACAGATACTCCATTGGGGATCATTTGTATGCATCCAGCAAGACTGGGAGTGGACAGTGACTTGGGTATGGGTATTCACCGTACAATAAGTTGTATGAGATCAAGTCAGTTTGATGGATACTGTTGTGTATAACAGGATATGTATATGCGTGTTCACTGATACTAGTGAAAGGTTTATCTGTTGATGAGAATACAACGATGCATACATACTATCTATGCCCGGCTGGTGTAGAGTGTTGTGAGCATATGGCTACGTGGACAAAAGCGAATGGTAACAAGCTGTGATGCGAGAACATGAGTAAGCAGTAGAATCCAAAGTGCAATATCTGGTATGTTTCTTTTGGTTTCTTATACTGCTGGTCTGGTAAGTATCTGCTAGTTGAGCATGTTGAGTATGTAGCAGATTTACTTTTGATTATTTGTTCCGGCAAATAATGTTGCATATATAAGGAATGTTTGTGCAAAGCTTATTTGCACTATGTTCGTATTCCTTGTAGTATTGCTAATAGGGTCGAAGCTTATGACTTTCTGTATGTGATTCATATGATATATGAGATTCATATGTTGAATATGGAATTTCGAGGACGAAATTCAATGAGTGGGGGAGAATTGTAATGCCTCGGATTTGTTATGGCGTAATTTTGAATAATTACGGTACGATATGGACTCGGGTTCGGGTTGAACCGAGGGAAATACTCACATACATGAAATGAATAGTAGATATATGACAATGAATGAAACATGATGCACAAGATGTGGTGCATAGGAATGATGGAATTAAATCAAGTGTAGTGGTACATCAAGTAACATGGACTAGTGGGCATTTGAGTGGAATTTAATTTCATATGCATGTACATGTACATTAGCATTTGAATTGCTAGGATTGTCATGTGCATTTGAATCTAAGAGGAGGTCAAGTATATCAAGGTGATTTCAGCTATCAAAGCACATACAACACCTAAACTCACCTACAAATCTCTACACATACTCTCTTGAACTCTCTTGGTGTCTTTGCTTGGTTCTAGCTTAGAAGCATAGTCAAAAGGAAGTATGTGGTAAGGAGACTTTACATGCTCTAATTTTTGTAGTGAGTTGATCTATTAACTTAGCATGATAGTTGTTATGCAAGTTAAGAAGCATGTGATTTAGTTGAAGGAATATGGAATTCATATGTTGTTAAAGTCAATGAATTGAGTTGTAGTGATATGGGAATATGTTTAAATGAAGGTATAACATCCAAATATCATGTTTGAATGGAAAGTTTTGAGTGGTAGGAGATGCACCATGAGGATAAGCTCAAAATCGCCATTTTCTACAATTCTGTTGTCGACCGATCGATCGGTAGGCTCGTACCGATCGATCGGTAGAAACAGGGGAAGTAAGGCGGTGCATGTACCGATCGATCGCTGAAAGCGACCGATCGATCGGTGAAATGCCGTAGCATTTTTGAGAAATTCAAACATTGGAGCGATCGATCGCTAGCTTTTGACCGATCGATCGCTAGGGTTACTTGTTTGGACCGATCGATCGCTAGGGGGACCGATCGATCGGTAGACTTAAAATGTATATTTTTGTAGAATTTGATTTTAATGCCTATGATAACATGATATATTGTTGGTATTGTTGTAACATCATCACAGGGGACAGGGCACAGAAGCAATTAACCAGTGACGCCTGATTTATCTGGTTTGTGTCGCTTTACATGTACGTGTTGACGTACGGAGTATAGATATTATGTACTGATGATGTTATGGTTTTGATATCATATGATTTATGTTATCTTTGTGTCATATGATTGGTAGTATCATATGCATGTACATACATGGATTTCATATGATTGGGATGGATGCCTTGATAGATATGTGTATATGCTTTGGTGCGATCATTGCCTTGATAGATATGCCCGGGTTGGTATATGCTTTGGCTAGGATCGTTGCCACGATAGATATACTACATATGCTTTGGCTTGAGATGTACGCCTGGTTTGGGTATATGCTCGGTTATATGTTTGAGATATACGCCTGGTTTGGGTATATGCTCGGTTATATGTTTGAGATATACGCCTGGTTTGGGTATATGCTCGGTTATATGTTTGAGATATACGCTTGGTTTGGGTATATGCTCGGTTATGTATTTGAGAGATATACACCTGGTGTGGGTATATGCTCTGGCTATTATCACAGATGAGCATGGTACTATGATATGTGCTGCTAATATGAAGATGTGATGTGGTTCCACTGACATATTGAGCTGAATAGGCATATCATATGGGGCTCGTGATAATAGGGTAATTGTTGAGACATATCATGACATAGTGCATTTGTGGATGCATGATACAGAACATTCACGTTAGATGATTTATTGTGCTTTATCATTGATATTGATATTGTGTTTTGATATTGCACTGAGATAGTTGTTATCTATACTTACGTTTTGTGAATGTTTCTTTAGGAATTCATAGACGTGGGAATCGTGAGTCTTATTCCGCTGCGAGGTGAACCACTGCATAGGAGTTGTAATGGATTAGGTTGTTGATTATACATGTAATGTATATGTGAAAAAGTTATTTGGTTTTGTACTAGTGGTTGTGGTACATCTGTAACAACCTATTAGTGAGAAACTCTTAAACAGTGCATGTTTTTACTTAATTCAGACTCACATATGTATGCTTAATGAAATACATAATGGATTAAGTAACGAGGACCCCACAAATAGCCTCCATCATACCATCCTCCATATCACCATCATCCACCTCCATCCTTCAACTCATCCTAGGAATTGAAACAAGCCAACAAGATAATCGAGGAGCACGATCGAGAAAGAAGCTAGGGAAGGATTGAGAATCAACGAACGAAGTCAACTTGGGACTTTTCTATTTTAGTTTTAAATGAATATTGGATTTATTGTGTTTTTGATGATTGAAAGATATCTTTTTTCCTATTGATATTGCGATTGAATTCTTACATCTTCTATGTGCATGTTTTATTGCTCTTCATGCTTTTGAATGATTAATCCACTTTGAATGATAATTTATTACAAATGAGATCAAAAAATACAATTATAATACGATATAGTAATTCATGCCATGTGTTAAAGATTAGATCGAAAGATAAAATCAAATACGAGTGATAACTTTGGGTTATTTAATCTAAAGTTAGTGGATTTCATAAAGGTGCATTCAATATCGAATTGTTAATTAAGTGAACGAGAGTTACTTGTTGAGATTTGATGTTAGGTTTAATATAGCCCGAGAGAGTATATTGAATAAATTCGGAAAAAGCGTCACCTTAGAGATGTATGGAGAAAAGAATTGTAAATGTTGTCTTGATAATTCTTTCTTGTGGACTTTTCTCGTGATCATCGATTGTTTTGGTTGGATTAGAGTAGTTTAATTTAGTTTTAGTTAACTTTTTAATTAATTATCGTAGGTAAAATCTAGTTTAAAGAAGTCTTATTTGATACTTGCTTGTTAGTCCAATGTTCGACACTTGTACTTACGAATTACTATATTAAAACTTGATACCGTATGCTTGCGGTCGATTTGTGTTGATGATTTATATCATGCACCACTTAATATTTATTTTCTAAAGAAAAGCGCGATCACAAATCTTCAAGAAATTTTTTCTTTCATATCTCATTACTTCTTATCTTTGCAAAATCATCATGTCGAGGACCAACCAACCAAGTTTCGTCACCAACGCTCTTCAAGTTGATTCTGAATCTGTTTACACGATCTCCGATGACAGAATGATACAAGTCTTAAAATGTCTGGAAAACTCAGGGCTGATGGTTCTGTTGAACCTTACTCCATTATATTACAAAGAAGCCTAATGGAGTTTTACGTTTCAGCGAAAGTGGTCAACAACTCAGTGGTCGCCTCTGTCTCTAATCAGTCAGTGACTATCACCCAAAAGGATTTCACCACTCAATTGTGGCTTCCCACTGCCAGGATCACTGATTTATCTGCCATCTCCATTTCTATTCGAGATGAGATGAGTTCTCTATTTCAAAGTCTGGCCACCGGTTGCAAACCCCTCCCTTCAAGAAGATTTTGATGAAGAATCATTTCAGGGTGTTGGGAGACATTGTTGCTAAGGGTCTGTTGTGCAAGGCCGGTTCTTTTGACGTCATCACTTCGAAAAAGTTTGAAGTGATGTGTGCCATTGTCAAAGGTTTGAATGTCAACTGGTTTGTGATCCTGTTTCAAGTGCTGACTATGATTGAATCAGTCAATAATCATTCATGTTTTGCTCTTCCCCTAAGTCGTATTTTGGGAAGCTTGGATATTCCGGTGGGTACTATTTATAATCTTCATCCCACCCGGCTCATCAATGTCAAGTACCTTACGACGCACAGGAAACCAAACAGTGGGGGAAGGAGGCATATCCAAGACAACTCACATCAAGAGGAAGAAGCCTCAAGTAGTGAGTGATTCTGAACAAAACATCTCAGAGTCTGCTGAGTCCTCTCCTCCTCCTCCACCGAAGAAACCTAGAACAAAAAAGAGGAACACTCATGCCTCACAGGAAACAACTGTAGTTACTAAGGCTGCACTCACAGCAGAAGCGACATCTGTTGTCCCCATTTCTTGCACGGAAACTCTTCCCATTGCAGAAGTGGTTGAGATTGCTGCTCCAGATAGACCTGATGACTAGCCCACCGGTCCTCTGAGTTCCATCATTGCTTCTCTACTGCACCTCTAGCACAGAGGGATGTCATGACTGTTGCACCAGTATCTACTGTATCACCCTCTGCCAAACTGCCACTAAGTTCTCGAAGAGGGCAATGATCTTTTGCCCTAAGTCTAAGGACTCCAAAGACTGCCTGCACCTACTGCTTTCCTCCTCACACTCCCAAAGGAAGAGGAAAAGATCATATGGAAGCAGTATCCACTCAGTTGACGGAAATTACTTTGGTTCTTGACGAAGTGGAAACACGGGTTTAAGAGCAACTGGAACTATTTGATCTATGGGTTAAGACCCGAATGAAGATCCGACTGAATGATTTCAACAGGATCTTGAAGCAAGCCAAACAAATGAGAATCGTATTCTTGAATTCTTACAGACCCGTGATGTTGAAGAGGGTCTACGTCAACAATAAGTCTACCGCTTAATGCATTACATCAGCGGACTAGAGATTCTGGTGAAATCAAGACATTAGGCATTTGATCCAGCCTCCGGCACCGCTAACCACGATATAGAGGTTCTCCACTCGTTGGAAGCTCAACTTACTCTGGCCGAGAAGACTCTCCATGATTTCAAGGTTACCTTGAGATTACACTCTTGCTCTCGTCAGTTAGGTGTAGCTCCAATGGAGGTTACTGACCAGCGAATGGTTGATGTGTCCCCAAGAGAGGTCTCCATGATCAACCTGTATAGTGCCATCCCAACAGATGAATCTTCTTCTGCTGTAGAACAACCACTTGCACTATTGAGCCCCATTCTGTGCCCATTCAGTATCTACCCCTAGAGATCATTTAAACATACACTCTCATTGAGTCAGTAGTGCATCAAGTCAACCTCACAACAAAGGATGATGAATCTACTGACTGCATGCCTACTTCTACCAATGTTCCAGAACCAACCCAATACACTATTGCACTTACTATTGCCCCATTTTTCACAGCCCCACTGATAGAACCTTTAAACCGACTTCCCTTTGACTTAGCCAATTTCTCACTACCACCTTCTCACCAATCCTCACTGATTACCAGCCTGGAGATCCCTGCTGAGGCGTTGCTTACTAACTTCGTTGGCTATTGTATCTACTACTGTGTCTACTGCTACTACCACTGTTTTACCAGTCTATGCTCCTGCTGAGTCTGAAAGAGCTGCGTCTTCTTCTGATATTCAGACAATAGCCAGTGATCAACCTGAGGAATTATTTGAGTTTCCTGACCTTGAAGTCGAAGATATTCCCCCCTCTGTGACTCAGTTGACGAAATTGACAGCCATTATATACAACCTTGCTGGTGAAGTTCAAAATTTGAAAAACGAAGAAAGAGATGCCAGCTATGTTGTTGGAAATTTACTGAGACATGCTGATTCTCAGTTTCAGGAAATCACAAAGGATGTCCGACATCTTTCTGAGAAGGTTACAGATTTCAACAATTTGTAGTAGACACATTCTCAGACTCCTTCTCCAAACTAGGACAAACCAGGCTAGAACTCAGCCAACAGAATGAAACTCTACATGCTGCTACATCACTGGAGCTTGAAGGCAAGATTAAAGACATGCATAAGAAATTCTCCGATCAATTGACCAACATGCAAGCTGTCTTTGCATCTCAACTAAATAATTTAAATGAGAGTATGCAAGGCGCTAAGAGTTCAAGGTCAGCGCAACCAGATTCTTGTAGACAACAAGAGCACTCCCGACGAGATCTGCCTCCATCTGAAAGGGTATCTACTGGTAGAGAACAGTCAACCCAGCAAAGACCTCTGACCCAACAGAGATCTCAACCTCCACTGTAACCCTTAACCCAACAGAGGACACCATCTTCAAGACAACCACCTTTTGACACCCTAGAAGACTTTGACTGCTCCAGGCATTGGTTTGGGCATCCTTAGTATTTTTATCTTGAATTATCAATTCTTTAATAAAATACTGTGTTCGCTGTTCAATTGTTATCTTCTGTACTTTACTTCAGGATTGAATGACACAGGTCAATGTGTCATATCAATCCACAGTAGTTAACAACGCCAAAATTTGGCTATAAATACAACCTTCATTGTTTCACATTACTCACTCTAAGAATGACTAAACATCGATTTAAGTTTAAATTCTGCAATCCTTCTTCGTGGGTTTATTACTTATCTAATTCAACCCGACATGGGTTGATTACTTATCTAACACCCATCTGCCTAGTTCTTACATGAATTTCAGGATTTGGTGGTCTGTGTCTCACCAGCCTGGAATCTCATAAGCAGATGCACGGGATGCGATGACAAAAAGGGGGAAGACAGATCATATTGAGCAGAGGATTACTTTAAAGATAACTTAGGTTTTTCACTTAGGTTCTCTTTGTAAGAATTTTCTGTATTGTACTTTTTCTCCCCCTTGTAATTACCCCTGAAACTAGCCACTTCTAGGTTATTCTCTACTGGCGATGTTTCTCAAGTTGACTCTCTTATTAAGGATTTTTGTAAAGAAGAATCATTTTGTGTAAAAATGATGTTCTTTTTAAATGTTCAGTTTGATTACCACTCTTAATCTGCTTATTTATCTAACATATAAATTGCTGCTATCCACTGTCATCCTTTTAAGTATTAACAGATATATCTGCCGATCGATGTTCAAGTCTCCACTGCCAAGTTTTGTCATCATCAAAAATGAGGAAATTGTTGGGAAAATATTTCCAAGTTTTGGTGTAAACAAATGTGTACGGCTTGGAGCGTCAACTGCATCAAAGAAGGCTACTGATGAAAATACCATTGATTGACTCTATTATCGTCCACCGGGTACAAAGAATAGAAGATATCGTCTACCGGGAACAAAGAGAAGAAGTCATCATCTATCGGATACAGAGAATAGAGGTCTACTGGTACATATTATCTTAGTCCACTGTATAAATCTCTAGGAGATACCAGCAGACAGTTGAAGACATTAGTTGATCTTAATCCAACAAACTAAGTAACTAATGAGTAACTAGCAGATGACGGGAAAAGACATCAGTTGTCTTTAGTCCAGCAGACTAGAGTCTTCAAGGAGAAATCAGCAGACATATAAGGCAACAAGACAAAATTCTAACATGTTCACTCTGACAAAAGTAGAATAGAGCGCCGCACTGACATATTAGTGCCATCAATCTCGTCATATTGAATTACCCATTGTTTAACAAAATTCTAATATACTCTCTCGAGCTATATGGTAGATTCATTGTGGACTTCAAACTCTAAAATGTATTTTTTCTGATTTCTCGTCTACCAATCAATCGGTAAGATGTACCGATCGATCGGTTAATCCTTGAATTAAATCCATTTTGCTACGACATGCTACCAATCGATCGATTAGTTCTAACGATCGATCGGTAGAACGTGAATTCCAAACGCTACGTGTGTATTCTGGCGATCTATCGATGCATGTGTACCGAACGATCGGTGGCTTATTTTCTCCAAAAGTTGAGCTTTCGTCGTTTCTTCAATCGGTTCGCCCGTTCGAGTCATTTTTCATCATTTTAAGCATAAATACTTTACTTTCATGAACTTGGTCATTGATTCCTGAAATGAACAAAAACAACACAATAGTGCATTGATAAAGATAAACAGTAGTAAAAATCCTAGAAATATAAATATAAAAATCACACTTATCAGTGGTTCTTGAACCCTTTCAAGTTATGTTATCTTGTCATTCCTTCTAATATAAACATTTTCTCTAGAAAGATTGCATTCGTGGAAACAAACACTTTGTCTCCAATTGATAATATAAATGTCCACAAAATAGCATAAGATGGATCAACTATCCAACTCATCTCCCACAGGTTGCTTCACATAAACAGAACAATCTCAATATATATTTGTATTGTTTTTCGATCCATTTCGTATATGAAGTTTTGGTCACTGCATTGGTATGAATTATGTCCAACACATATGCAACTTTAGAGAGTTACTGGGAGAGAATCACATTCTCTTTAAGATAACTCAACATCCTCTTGCACTAACAATTAGTGATCCACATCATCCATATGAATCAAATCCAATGGACTTTCAACACATACTAAGGATATGTGGGGTTTAAGTCATCATTCTTTTTTATATTCTTTGCACATAATCATACTAATCGTTCATCAGTTCACCCGATTCAATAAAACAGTCATTCTTAGAAATACTGCAAATCGCATTAGAAAATTTAAAAGATTATTATTTTCTATCAAAATAGGAACAATGTTCATTAAATATGGAACATATAAACAATCGTTCAAAACTATTTCCAAACCAGTTTAACACTTTATATCAAAGAAATGTCTCAAATAGCATTTGTAGCAACTCTTGCTACAATGCTTATGTAAGGACCCCCGTGCCCTTAACCCATTATTAGTGTATTAACCCATGCAATTAGTGCACAATCATGTTATCAGGGGAAAGACTACATACAACCGTGGCATGAAATACCATCTATAAAATTTCCCTTGTATCATTCCATTAAGTATCTGGTTTTCCCCAACCAAGCCCATACATATCATCACCCCTTGTAATACACTAACATGTTCTCAGTTCATTTAGCAATTCAATAATTCATTGCATGCAACCAATAAAAGAAAAGAGACAGGCCCTTGCCTTTTTATACAACCATATACACATATAACAGTGGTCACATGCGAGCATCAACAAATGTATGTGTATCAAATGTATAAATCAATGTGCTCGATACCGTCACTAGTACTTCGATCCTGGAAGCACCTCCAATCCATAGCTCGAGCTCAACACCAAAGCCATCGATGTACCTATTCACCTGCCCCAACAGAGACAGCCCCCACACAGGGTGAGCATACCAATACCACCAATCCAATAAGCACAATATTACAATTCATAATTTACAGAATGTAAATGCCACAAATTTAAATGATACTCCCTGGATGGTATCATCCTTATCCGGGATCCCCTGTACCAAAACAACCAAACTCATCAAATTCCCAAAGCCAGTTAATCACCACAAGGATTAACCGAAACCATTCCTGACATGCCAGTTCCATAATCAAATATGATTAAATCATTAAATAAAGGACCATAGATATCACATATATCTAACCAATGATTCCATGTTTCTATTTCATCACTCGCTCCACAATAGCGGCAATTTAACCCCACGCACGCTCAACAACAGCGGCGTCATAACCGATGGTCGCTCAACGGCGACAACATCCCAATCATTGCTCGCTCAAAAGTGGCACCATATAATTCCCAATGTATATCCATTTATCTCAATTACCATATACCATGCATTTCAATATCCATTTATTGCAAGTACCATATACCATGCATTTCAATATCCATTTAATGCAAGTACCATATACCATACATTTCAATATCCATTTATTACAAGTACAATATACCATGCATTTCACTATCCATTTATTGCAAATACCATATACTATGCATTTCACAGTTGCAACATTATAACAGGCTATGCTCGTAAATTATACGTACCTTATAATTCCCTAGTTCGAATCCAACCTTGCCTTGGTCCCATGACCGATGAATTATGTGTTAAACACAATTAATAATCCACAATTAAATTCAAGCATGCAACCAAGTGCCCAAGCATGTTCATAACCCCAATTATATCGTCATCCATGACGATTAATCCTTTTAAAAGACCCCGGGCGAAGCATGCATCAAAAACTCAACACGAAAATAATCCCCACAAAACGGCACTGGCGATCGATCGCTTCATCCCAGGCGATCGATCGCCTCTCAAAAATAGGCACAGGCGATCGATTGCTCCATTCCAGGCGATCGGTCGCCTCTTAGTGTATTTAGCTACTGCCTCATGGCGATCGATCGCTTCATTTTAAGTGGTCGATCACCTCACTGTTCATCTTCCTCAAAATTCCACCAACGTCACGTCGATCGGATCGCCCCGCCCTAGGGGATCGATCGCCTCGACCTGTATCAGCCAAAAATGGCGTTTTTCTTGCAAAATTTTTTTCCAAAACAATAATCCCCACACCCCAAACAACATAAATCCTTAACAAGGGCTATAAATCAACCCCAAAACACAACAACCCAAAAATCTTTAAAAACCAATTTCTTAAACCCAACACAAATCCTTCCCAAACACCACAATAAAACTATCAAATCGAAGACAAATACGAGGGGATGGATAATACCTTATTATCTTCGAGAAATTCGGCTCCCAAGTCGAGCCTCCACCGATTTTTGCTCAAGGGAGAAAAGGGAAGGGAAATGGGTTTGGGGAAGGGGGAGCGCTAGTGAGAGTGAGAGAAATGAGATCCAAAATGATCGAACATCGAGTCCACTTGGTATATATAGTACCAAAACTCCAAAATCTCGAGTCCTTCACAAATACATCATGATTCATTAAATATCATCTGTTTTCAATAATTATCTCTCCAACCTCACTTTCCATTACCAGCCCCCAGTACAAAGTACTCCGAACCCCAGATCCCACCAAAGATCAAATTTCAAGGTTATCTACACGATGAGAATACAATCTCATCCCTTGGGTCCAACGACTCCAAATACCGGATTTAAAATCCTTGGGAGTCCCAATACCGCAATGAATTCATAATTGCCACAATTAAAATTCATTAAGGATTATTACCACACCGGGATTAACACCATTAATTCCCGGGCATCAGAGCTTAGCCTTGTTAGGTTTCACATTCCTAAAGTTTTCTACTTCCTCTCTTTGCAAAGACGTGAGCACAATTGGTGATAGAAACACTGATTTTATTATAAAATACACTCTTTCCAGAACGCTTCTGGTCTAGGTATTGAATACCTTGCAGTTCTGTGTCAGCGACCATACGTGAAAACATAGTTGATTCTCCTCCTTCATTTCTACTATATTCATTTTCATCTTTTGAGGTCGAGAACCTTTTCTATTGCTCTTCTTTATCCTTGAATCCTTCCTATCATTGGTAGAAGATTCAATATGAAGAACACGTTTCTCCTTTTGAATCAGGGACTCCCGAGTTTCCAACATCTTGACTATAAGATCAAATCCATAGCCAGTTAATGAGGTATTGTCACATTCAAATTTTCCAATTGCTCAACAAGAGATGCTCATGGACCGAAGCCCCAGCTTGCAAGTGAAATGAAAATAGCTCTTTTGAGGTTGCGAGTTTCAGTAAGCCCGTCTGTTCACCAAACATTTGTAGGTATTGGAAAATACTAGCAGTGTGAGCGAATTTCTCATATCTATGTTGAAACTCAATGGTGACATTGATGCTATCATATAACACATAGCCTCGAGATCATCGTCCCATCACTTCTCAAGTGTGGTGATCTCTTCATCAGAAGAACCGGGATACACTTCAACAGGAGGCTCCCATCAAGGGCATATAGCAACATTTTAGAAGCAATCACTATTTTATATTTCATAGCCAATCAAAATAACTGATTATTTTGTTTGTATCGAGAATTGCTGCAATCGGATTCACGACAATTACAATACTGAGAATAAAAGAAAATATAAGCAAAACGTTTGATTATTAATTAATTCAAAAATCATGGATTTTAGTTATTGAATGCTCCCACTAAATTTTTTGAATTCGTCACCCTCATGACAAATGAACGAAAAATCATATTTTTTTAGTGTACTTGGAGTCCAACTAGCTCATGATAGCCCCGAGCGAGGGTTCAACCGACTTCATAATACTAAACGTAGCTCACAATTGTATTATATGCAACCCCCAAGATATTCATCTCGCAATTAGCATAACCTTATGGAGGCAGACCAATTATGCATTCTCACGTCAAACTAAACATTTTTGCTTCCATAATACATGTTTTGATTCTTGGTACTCCATCTTCAATCTCGATCTCCTACTAATTCTAATGATTTTACATTGAAATCGTGCAAACAAGAGAATATGGATACAAATCCGGGTGGGGTACATCAGAAATAAATGAAGCAAGCTAGCAGACCCGATAACCAAAAGATCACATTAATAATGAAATAATGAAAAACTAAACATTCACCTAAACACATTGGTCGACACCCATAATCATCCACCATGCAATCACATCATATGTAATTAAACATTAAACTAAACAATTATATCATATGTAATTGTACTAATTACAGTTAGGACAAAATAATTAATTTATTCTATCGTTTCCCCACAATTATTAATTGAAAATAAAATTAAAAAATTAAATAAAAATTTTATTTTATTTTTAACTAATTAATTTTAATTAATTGGTATAATCAATATTTTACCCTTTAACCTTATATTAATTGAAAATAAAATTAACAAACTAAATAAAATATTTTCATTTAATTTCCAATTAATGAAATTTTCAGTTAATTGGCAAATCATTATTTTTCATTCAATTTAAAATTAGTTGAATTTCCAGTTAATTTGTAAAATCCATATTTTACCTTTATGTTGGGAAAACATACAAACGTCTACTGCTTGAAGAGTCTACTGTATCGAAAAAGCTTACTGACGAAGAAGTCGGTCGACTGACTCTATAAATGTCTACTGGAAGATAGAGTCTACTGGGTGCTAAGAGTTGAAGTCATCATCTACTGGATGCAGAGAATAGAATTCTACTGGAGAAGAGCATCATAGCTCAATGCAAAGTCCACTGGCGTATTCACTGGAAGATATCAGCAGACATTACAAGACATCAGTTGAATTTAGTCCATCAGACTAAATCACGAATGATCAGCAGACGTAAAAAGGCAACATTACAAAACTCGAATAGATTCACTCTGGCAATAGTATTACAGAACGCCGCACTGCCAAATCAGCGCCACCAATCTCGTCAGAATGAACTAGCCGTTGGTTAAAAGAATTGGAAAGAAGACAAGGAATTTGAATGAAAATCATGAAGCTGATTTTGCGTGGACCTTTCCATTTGAAGAATAGTTGCCGTTAGACTTTCGAGTCTATAAATACGTCGAAGAGTATAATGAAGAAAGCCCTCAACACTCAAAATCTTGAATCTACTTCATTCGAAAACAAGCAAAACATTCATCAAAACCACTTATTGAAATATTCATAAGTTTAGCAGAGCAGCATCCAAGCATTATTGAGATCGAGAAGATCTAAGTATTCTAGTTTGCTGCTCAAGAACACTCAAGGAAAAATAGAGTTCTATATCTTGTAAGAGTGTTGTAAAAATCACTTTGTAATCTTTGTGATTATTGTGAAGCTAGGAGTTTAGGCAAATCTGTGTGGGTTCCTAAGTAGGTTGTATACTAAAAAGGGTAAACCAAAGTTTTCTAGTGTAACCTTCCTGCAAAGGAAGAATGGGAGACGTAGAAGTGTTTGTGCTTCGAACTTCCAGAAACATCTATTGTGTCATTTACTTTCTGCATCTTACCTTACTGTCTCTTTGCTTTTACCTATCATTTCTCATCTCACAAATCCAATAGATATATTCCGCACTATATTTAGTTGTCTACTGTCTTGCAATCAACTGAGATCTTACTGCGGTGCTTAACAGTCTGCTGTATTTTGAAGAATCGATAAATTGAGCATGGTGTTTATTCAACCCCTTTCTAAACACTATCCCTGTGATATCCCCGAAAGGATTATGTGTTTACACGCTATCAAAGTGTTGATAATTATGTATTGAGGTGATTTAATTTGGGGTTTATGGGTTATGCTTTATGTGGAAAAAAGCATGTAATTAAGTTGGGGAATTAATTTATGTGGTTGGTGTTATATTTATTTTGATGATATGGTTTAGGAGGCATGTTAGGTGTTTTTGATGATGTATTGATGTGGTAAAATTATAAAATATCAAGGAGGGATATTTTTATACATCGTACGAAATACCGGGACACAATTAAACACCACAAGGCCACCCTACAAGCAACCCCCCCCCCCCCCCCCCCCAAGTGGCTGAATCACGTCCATACCCCCCTGTTTTCAGGCATGCAGATTGATCAACCATGCCTCTTCCATCACTTCTTTCCCACTCTCTTCTCTCGGTTTCCTCTCCCTTCTTTCCAGAAACATATCGTCCAACATATGAACTGATTATAGGAGAAGATATTTGGTGTTTTGTTGATCGGAATTTAACAAAAATCGAAGAGCAAAAGTGGTGAGGAATCACATGTTTTTCCCAGATTTTGGTTTTTAAGCATATGTTTTCTTTATAGCAGATTTGGCATGCTAATTTAAGGTTCGACGAAATCTTGTTATGAGTGCTTGCATGTGATGTTTATGAAGCCCCTAGCATGTTTTGTTAAGTAACTTATATGCTTTATATGTTAGATTTCGAGTTGTGAAAAGTGGTCCTCGAAAATCTGGGCAGGGAAACTGCCCTGTTTTTGTTTGAGTAGGGGTTTAATCATGAGGATTTGAAGCATGCTAGCTTAGGTTTTGGTTGAACCTTTGATGTGAATACATGCATGGTAGTTGTTTGAAGATGCCAGTATATTTCCTTGAGCATGTTTCATGTGTTATGGGAAGGATTTAATCATGTGAAATGAAGTGTTCGAAAATTCTGGGCGATGATTATATGCCCTGTTTTTCACGGAAAATTGGACGAGTATTGAATTTGTGGGCTCATTATGAAGCATGCTAGCTTAGGTTTTGATTAAACCTTTGACGTGAACACATACATGGTAGTTTTGTGAAGTTACTAGCATGTTTCCTTGAGCATGAGTTACGGGTTATGTGGTAGTTTTGTTGTTGTGAAGATGCATGCTCGAACAATCTGGGCAAGGTTCATATGCCCTGTTTTTCTGGAATTTCTGGTTGAGTGCTGAAATTGAGGGGTTATTACGATGCATGCTGGGCTTAGGTTTTGTTGAAACTTTGATTTACGCACTTGCATGGAAGTATTGTGGAGTCCCTAGCACTTGTTCGAGCACATTACACATATTATGAAGCGGTTTTAAGAGCATGAAAAGAGGTGCTCGAACATTTCTGGAAAAAAAAATCAGTAGTGTTCCATTTTCGAAAAATGGGAATTTTATTAAGTTTATGTTATTGGATCATTATGAGGTGCCTAATATTGTGTTGTGTGGTTATGTAGAACCATCCCAGGTACCAGCACAGTCGAGGAGATAAAGTATGTTGACTCCTCTACATTTTGGAAATGTACGTAAGCGACGTACGGGCATCCCAACGGTAACATGTATTCGTGTTTATTTATTTAACACAAGATAAAGTAAAGTATGCATAAGATGGTGCATTATGATATGATACATGTTGACATGCATTGTTTTTGCATAAGAATGTTGTGGAATATAAGAGGTGTATTCCACGAGTCAAGGTTATCCCAGTGAGGATTTTAATGCTTACACTATAATTCCGCTGAAAATGTGGAGCGAGAGGTAGAGGACCGTTCGCACATGGAGGCGTGAATTTCCATAAGAAGCGAGGAAGAATACCGCTTACGTGGAGTTCCATAAGAAGCGAGGAAGAATTCCGCTTACGTGGAAAAGTAAGAAGCATTGCAATACACTAATGATAAAATGACTCAAGATTGAAGTAAGGATTTAAGAAGTAAAGATATGTCATGACATTATTAAGGAACCATAATATCATATAATGTTTTTATCATGAATTATGGTACATGGACAACTAATGGGCGTTTTAAATGCATTGGAAATACAGGAAGTATTTTATGACTATGATTATGCATTTATGCTTTACATTCATATTATGTTTGAGATGAATTACGATATGCTCATGTGATGGGGGTTGTCCTTGTAGGTGCTTTTGCTAAGGAGAACCAGGGTCAGGTTGATAAGCTGAGCTGTAAGGAGTGCTACAAGATAGCAAGATAAAGACTTATTTTGTATAGTTTCTACTAGGAGTGCAGTAGAAGTAGCCTTACCCAAATTTGTTAAAGAATGTATCAAATTTCTTTTGGCATGTCATACATACATGTAAACCTTAAGCTCAATTGTCAACACGACTTACAACTCTGATTTGATATGATTAGTTCTCTTAATTGCACCTTATAGTATGTTGAGATAACGTGGTCTTACAATCCCGATCCTAACACATGGTATCATAGCAAAGTCTTCTCAATTGTGAGAATACCATAAATGATGGTCTCATTCATCAAGGTTCCAATGTTCAAGAATTATGAATATGATGACTGGAGAATTAGGATGCAAGCACATCTAAGTGCTCAGGATGATGACATGTGGTATGTCATCACTGACGGACCAATGACGATCATGAAAGTCAACACAGCCGTCCGTGGCTATTTCTAGTGGTGAACCTCAGATGGTTGAAACGGAGAGAGCATCTTGGAAAAATGATGAAAAGAAAAAGTCAACTTGGATAATGTGGCTAAAGACATTTTATTCAAAACATTGGACAAAAAACATGTTCAACAAATCAAGATGTGTCCTACCACAAAGGATATTTGGGAAAATATCGCACAACTGTGTGAGGGAAATGATCAGACAAAAGAAAACAAGCTTACTATTGCTCTACAAAACTTCGAAAACATCAAGATGATGGCTAAAGAGACTCTCAACAAATATGATGAAAGAGTGACATGAATTATCAATGAACTCAACAAAGAACTATCAAACAGAGAAGTTACTCTGAAAGTGATGAGAGGTATCCCAAGAGAATGGGATGTGAAGACCATAGCCATGAGAGAATCCAAAGATTAAACAAGATCGATCTGCATGATCGATTTGCTGATCTAAAGGCGTATGAATTTGAATTAGGCATTTGAGTTGACGACGAACCAAGTACCAGTCAACCAATGAAGGTCATTGCTGCATCAAAGTCCCTGTCTACTGCAACAGAGATGACTCCTGAACAAATGTGTATTGATGCAATGGCGATGTTTTTCAAGAAATTTGGAAAATTTATGAACAAGAGCCATAAGGCATATCAGTCTTATCAAAGGAAGCAGAATTTCAAGGATAGATCAGAAGAACATGATCGTGTCTGCTTTAGCTGTCACAAACCAGGACACTTCATCGCAGATTGTGCCAAACCAGGGAAGGATGATCAAAAGAGGACTTCAAAGGACTACAAGAAGTCTAAGGAGAAAAGCAAGTCAATCAGGAGAGATAGAGATCAAAAATTTCTTGTTGCTGAAGAGAACAGGAGTAAGTGGGCTGATTCAGACTCAGAATCAGAAGAATCATCAAACTCCTCAAGCGAAAGTGATGATGAAGGAGTCCACTGTCTCATGGTCAATGATGACAGTGAGGTAACTTATTCTAATCTTTCTGAATTCACTCATATTGAACTCACCACTGCATTGCAGGATATGATGAATGGGTATCAACAGTTGTATGAGTCCTTTGAGAATTACAAGACTGAAATACTAGCACAGTCGAACAGCAGGACTGTGATATCCCCAAAATAATTATACGCATTTGGGCATTAATTAAGTTTATGCGATTATTATGGTGTTAATTAATTTTGTGTTGAATTAATTAAAATGGGAAATGCTTAGTCACATGGTGGGCGGGACCTGGTAATGCATTTCAGGGTGCATGTGATGCATGTTGGGATTTTGGGTATTGGCATGGTTATTTTTGTGGATAAAGATTATTTTGGTAAAGCATGTTTTTAATTGAGGTTTTGGTGCATTTCTGGAAATTGTTTTTAAAATATCATGTTGGGGATATTTTATACATCATGCTAATTATTAGGGTACATGTTATTTTACCCCCAATGAGGAGGTAGGAGATATGGGCAGTATGAATGCCAGTATTGCTCAGCTGAACCCTTTACCGCCACCTGTTGTGGGCGTGGAGCCCAGTGCACAAATGTTATTACCAGGGGAGCTCAGTTTGACACAGTTTCTGAACTTCCATCCACCTATATTTGAGGGGATTGAGTCTGGTGAAGCAGCCGAAGAATGGCTGGAGCGGATAGAGCATATACTTGTGACTGCGCCTTGTGCACGTACCGCATGGCTGAGGTTAGCCGAGTTTCAGATGGCGAAGAAGCCTTCTAAGTGGTGGAAGACCACGATGATGGAGCTGAGAGCTCAAAGTGTGACAGTTGACTGGACTGTATTCAGGCCCCGGTTCCTTAACCGGTATTTTTCTGCAGCTGCCAGACAATTAAAGGAAGATGAGTTCAATAATTTAAAGCAGGGCAGCCTGTCAGTGTCAGACTATGATATGCAGTATTCCTCATTATTGAGGTATGTACCTCATGTCGCTGTGAGCAGTCGTGCCAAGATGAGAAACTTTCTGAAGGGACTGAGACCAGAACTATTTGATCTGGTTGTCTCCAACAACCCCAGATCTTTTGATGACGCCCTGACTCGGGCAGAGTTGGCAGAGATTGCAGTGGGCGTGTACAAGGAAGTTGTACCCCCCTTTCCCACCACCGCAGAGACCTGTTGGTGACTGTCTGAGGTCACGAGGGGACCACTTTAAGCCTCGTGGGGCCTCATCATCTTCCAGATTCAGTGGAAAGAAATCTCAGGGTCAGAAGCAAAGTAACCGAGGGCCATCCCAGGGAAGTAAGACAGGAGGAAACCGATGTAACAACTGTGGAGGATGGCACTTGTCACGTGACTGTCAGGGTTGCTATATTTGTGGCAAGATGGGCCACTTGGCTCGAGGTTGCCCCAATCGGGGAGGTCAGGCAGACACTGGGCCGAATAGGCTAAGATTTGACGCAGGAAGAACACCACAGAGGCAGCATTTTGCACCACGACCGCAGGAAGGTCAGGCGGCGGGACAGCCGCAGGGTCAGGTGTATGCATTGACGCGGGAGCAGGCTGAGGCAGCCCCGGAGGAGGTCATTGCTGGTACGTGTCATTTATTTACGTACCCTGCATTTATATTGATAGATACAGGTGCTTCCCATTCTTTTGTGTCTACTGCTTTTGTGGAGAGACACCGCCTGTGCTCGTCTCTGTTACCCACGCCTCTCATGGTCTCGACACCCACAGGGAAGCATGTGATTGCAGACCGACTGTTATCTGATTGCCTCATTTATTTTGAGGGCAATGATCTGAGGGCCGATCTGATTCAGTTAGAGATGACAGATTTTGACTGCATTATCGGTATTGATGTGTTGAGCAGATACCGAGCAGTGGTAGATTGCCGACAGAGGATGGTACATTTTCTTTCTGATCAGGGGTTCCAGTGGACCTTTTATGGGGACGACTCTCGTCCCAAGATTCCAGTGATCTCAGCAGTTAAGATGTCGCGGTTATTGGAACGCGGCCACACGGGCTACATTATTTATGCCGTGGATGTCTCTGAGGAAAAGGAAGAGTTAAGGATTGAGGATATACCGATCGTGACGGAATTCATTGATGTATTCCCGGATGAGATTCCAGGGTTTCCGCCGATAAGAGATGTGGAGTTTGCCATTGAGCTACTGCCGGGGACATCAGCCATTTCACGTGCCCCATACAGGATGGCACCGGCAGAGCTGAGGGAGCTGAAAGTGCAGTTGCAGGAGCTCCTCAACAAGGGATACATTCGTCCTAGTGTATCGCCTTGGGGTGCACCAGTCTTGTTCGTGAAAAAGAAGGATGGTTCAATGCGTCTGTGCATTGACTACATGCAACTAAACAAGGCCACAGTGAAGAACAGGTATCCACTTCCGAGGATTGATGATCTGTTCGATCAGCTTCAGGGTACAGAGGTTTACTCAAAGATAGATTTGAGGTCAGGCTATCACCAGGTGCGGGTTAGAGCTGATGATGTCCAGAAGATAGCTTTTCGGACTCGGTCGGGCACTACGATTTCCTAGTTATGCGTTCGGTGTAACAAATGCCCCTGCTGTATTTATGAGCCTAATGAACCGAGTATTTCAGGAGTACCTTGATCAGTTTGTGATCGTATTCATTGATGACATCCTTGTCTATTCAAGAAGTGAAGAGGAGCATGCTAGTCATTTGAGGACAGTATTACAGATCCTCAGAGATCACCAGTTGTACGTCAAACTCAGCAAGTGTGAGTTTTGGCTGAGCAGTGTATCATTCTTGGGTCACATTATCTCTCGAGAGGGGATATCAGTAGATCCCAGGAAGATTGAGGCAGTTATGAATTGGTCCGCCCCTACTTCAGTCAGTGAGATTCGAAGTTTTCTTGGTTTGGCTGGCTATTACCGACGTTTCGTCGAGGGTTTCTCAAAGATCGCCAAGCCACTTACACAGCTGACTCATAAGGGAGTCCCATTCTGTTGGTCAGAGGCTTGTGAGCAGAGTTTCCGGGAATTAAAACGCAGACTGATTACTGCACCAGTTTTGGTGATTCCCAGGGAGAACAAAGGATTTATTCTTTATACTGACGCATCGCTACAGGGCCTAGGATGCGTACTTATGCAGGACAGACATGTAGTGGCTTATGCTTCTAGACAGTTGAAGCCACACGAGACGAGGTATCCAGTCCATGATCTGGAGTTAGCAGCTATAGTGTTCGTGTGATGTCCAGATTTATTATAATCATTTGTTGGACTAAATATGATTTAGATTTTATTGATAATTAATTTTTGAATTAATTAATTAGAAGTGGAATTGACCAAGTGAAGGTCAACTGACAAGTTAATCGGATCATAAAATATTTTGAGATTGTAAAGTATACTCCGATAATATTTTAGAGATAAGTTAATTAAAATGAAGAATTTAAGTTTTGGGTTTTTGGAGTGTGTATAATCCCAATCGTTGTCTATAAATAATATATCAGTGCACCGGCGACACTTCGATGTACAAAACCGGGCCAAGATACAAATATAATTATGTTATGTTGGGCATTTTCGGGACACACAGTAAAACGTGTAAACTCACGAACTAAAAATCCGATCCCCTCTTTTCTCTCTGCACCATCGCGACCCTCGCCGCTAAATCGCGTGCGCCCGCCGCCGTCGGGCCTCCTTCCGGCGCGTCCGAACCACCACCGTCTTCGTCTCTTCCAGGCGCATCTTTCCATACCAACAATCTGAAGTTTCGTCGCGGATTACGTCCGGATCTTGCAAGGAAGCGCAGCGGTTCGATTTCCAAATTCGTCCGATTTTGGGACGATTTTCTTCCAATAATTTTGTGGGTAATCCTCCTCATCCTTCAATCGTTTTTCCCCTGAAATCCCTCGATTTTTTATGAAGCTTTGGTTCGATTTTGCTAGCATTTTGGAAGGGTTTGCTAGTGTGTGTT